>VZTE01002905.1:235896-303036 GCA_013397775.1 Eulacestoma nigropectus
TATATTTTTATATTATATATATTTTATATCTTTTATATATATTTTATCTTCCAGATGAATTTATTATACTTTGGACCAACTATTCTACAACCAGAATATCATAATTTGCCTTAAAAAATAAATAAACACATTTTTAGTATTTTTAGATTTATTATTACTAAAATATTTTCTGAGATGAAAAGTTGCATTTGAGATATACAAGATGAACACTGCAGATATAATTCACTACAGCTTTTTCTGAAGTGGTTAATCATAAAATAAAAATAATTTAGAGTTTAGAAAAATATACCCACAGCAGCTGATCTCTGCCTAAGTGATACACAGAAGTCTGCTATCAGTTGCACTGTCAGTAAAGGGCTAATGGTATCAATACAGTAGCTCAGAGATTCTGATCAGTAAATGTGGGTGCTTTAACCACTATCAAGGGTTTTACAGGATACATTTAGAATTAAAGAGATTCCAGGTTTGGCTCAAGGTGCTTTAGGCAAAGCCATAAGCATGTTATTCATATGTACAATACTCTATGCTTTTTTAAGGCCCAAATTTAAGGTATGATAAAGTCAAAATTTAGAACAGCTCTGAACTAAATCACGGGAGGCCAAAGGTAATGAGATTACTAAGAATCCTCAGGTTAGCCAGAAAAGCAAAGTTATCTGAACTCCAAGAGCAGAACAAACTGAACCAGCCATTAAGAAAATAACTTTATAAAAACTCAAGATAAAAGTGGCAGCAAAAAAAGACATGCTTTCAAATTGGAAAAACAAACCATTATCTGTCTCCCTTCCTGCCCACTGTTACAACCCAGAGCACAGCAGCTACCTGCAAATACCCTGCTGACATCTCTTCATCCTCTCCTGACTCTTACCTTTAGCTGCCTATAGCACCTCTAAAAAAATACACAGGCATAAATGCACTCAGTGGCATTTTCAGTAAATCACTCAATAAGCTTATCCCAACCCTGTAAAACACAGCAATCCAAACAGAAAGGCCCAAAAGAGCATTTTGTTTCTTACCTGATTCTTTAGAGCTCTTTACCACAAGTGAATCTACCTCTACTGATTTTGGTCTGAGTGGCAATGGTTCAGAGTCTAACTTTGGTTTTGCTACTGGCTCAACTTCAGATTTTGGTCGAAGTGTAACAACTTCTCCATTAGTTCTGTGGTAAGAAAGAAAAGACAAAACATACCTAGTCAAGAGAGGAAATAGTTCAAAAGGGAAACATACCAAGAATTAGAAGCAAACTGAAAAACTACAGTAGATTTTATCACTTTCTAAAGCCTTGTTTTAAAATCAAGGCTTTTGAAGATTGATTCTATTCCTATGAAAGCCAATTCTTCTGTTCCAGCTCTTGCGAAGTTGTCAGATGTGCACAAAACCGATGTGAAAATAATCCAGAACTTTTACTATAGGACACGCTATGGCATTTCAGTCCAAAATATTACACTTCAGAAAACAGGTGAGCTGAATAACATTTTCACTAATACCTCTTGAAATTATTCAGAAACTGACTCCTTGACATTAAAGAAATCTTCCCATACAGGAGAAAAGGCTGACAAGAACAAGTTATTTCTTGCTGGATATAAAAAAAAGCTACCTTGTAGCTTTTGTTCTACCATGCATTCCTTCCATACCTACTCACATCATTCACAGGCAAAAAAACCCCAAGAACCACAATGAAAAAAATCTAAAGTAGTAAAACCCCCACCATAATAAATAAAAAATAAAAGGCAACATTTTCCTTTACAATTCTTGCCATCACAAACCCATGCTAACCAGCCCTGATCACCTGGTTGGCCTATACATGCCATAAATAAACTGGGTCCCTTTCATTAATTCACCTCCCAAAGCCTGTATTTGTAAGTTTTATTGCAGTAGAAAAAGAGACAGCAGCCTGATGTTCCTAAAACAATGTTTAAAACTTTCAGACATTTAAATATCTCTAACATTTAAAGGTTTCAACTATTAAAGGCCCACAGCTTATTACAGACCTCTACTTAACTGCACATGTGCATCCCTTTAGAGCAATAATTATTTTCTAACCTGGAAAAGAATATGACTTGTGGTTTTAAAAAAACAATCTTTACTTGGGAAAGTCTCCAAAATACCAAGTAAATATAACACAATTCTATACTGAAAAGGTATTCAAGGTGCAAGCTCTTTGATGTGGCAGCTGTCTGCTTTATTTGCACAAGGCCAAGCGCATCACAATCTCCCCTTCTCGTGGTTCTTTCAAGCCAACTGAACATCCCAAAGGGACAGTTACCCGTCACCAGTTTGTTTGCACTTCTGGGCAAGGGTCTAGTAACTACTTTGATGGAGACAGAAAGGAAAATTCAATGTGTGGGAGATTGTATGGATGCAAAATCAGTCTAAGTTTCAAAGTCATGAGGAAAAAAAAAAAGTGGATCTAAAAGAAGTATTTGTCCCTATTTACGCAGTAACTCAAGTGAGAAGGCTCAAAGTAGAGAATCTGAATGTAGTTCTGTAGTAAGTGCTTCCTTCCCCAGAAGCAGATGTGAGCCACAGTGAGTACCTTTAGCACAGCTTCTACCTGTGCTCAGTTCTTCCCCTCCATCTATCTTACCCTATACAAAATGCCCAAGCCTCGAACACTGAAGCAGCTCAAATTTTCAGGGTTTTTTTCAACACAATAATAATTCTCAAGGGCCATGCCCACATTCTTTTACTCCACCCTGTTACTGTAGCTACAGCAGCCCCCAGATGAGCAACTTCATCTGCCCCACGGTCAGTTATGCTCTAATACTGACTCTGAGATGGATTCAAAGTCTCAAAGGATTTGAAAGGTCTGAGTTAACATTGACAGAGACTTGGAGAACTAAAATACTGATAGGTGTAAGGCAAAACTTATCCTTGCATCCTTTTCACCCTTAGAACACACATTTCTTCCCACCTCATCCCTGAAGACAGATCAAACAACAAATCAAACCAAATCCACTTGGTGTCTGCAGTTTAAGTCATACTGACTTGGATGCAGATGATGGCAAACCAGGTTTGTCCGGACGCTTTGGGTGAAGGAGCCCTGCTCTCAGTAAGCTGTTGGTCTTGCTTGGAGGAATAGGCTTCTTGGGTGGTACTTGAGGAGCTTGTGGCTTCAAAGGCTTCTGATCCAAAGCTCCTTTTTCATCTGACAAAGTAAGCCACATTTTAAAAACCCCACATTGTCTAGAATTCTTACACTGCTAATCAATTAGAAAGCAACTGCTGTCAGAAATACCTTCTTTGAAGATCTAAATGAAAAACAGATAGGCAAATGTCTTAAATGATACCTTATCAAAACACAAAAACTACTTACTCAAGCTCAAAAAGATTTAACTTAAAGTAAATCTTCCTACTGACACGAAACAGTAGTAATAAATTAAGAAGTCACATTATTGCACTGCAAATGGCAGCTAAGAACCAAAAATCTTTGTACTGCTTTGTCTCTTCTATGAATGCATTTGATTTCCTTTTAAAGAGGTAGGGTTTTTTACTTTGCTGCAACTAGACCTCTTACACACACAAGCAGCATAATTTATCTATGGAAAAAGGGAGGGAAAGAAATGAGTTTTCATCTGAACAGCTGAATTTATTTTATCCAAAATCTACCTTTCTACAAATAGATAGAAATTAGGTATGGATAATAAAAAAAAAGTTGTATTTATTTGTTCAATGACTGAGTGACCTAATTGAATCCTGTCCAGAGGAGCTGACATACAACATATGCGACACTGAAAAATTCAAGCTGCTTCACAAGCAATAGTTGAACAGGTTTCAACCTATGTGCCCTAACTCTACCCTGTGGGATAGCCAGAGCAAACCTTCTACTTTTTCCTGTAAAACCATGCCACAGTTCAGTACACACAAAGTACTGAGAATTTAAAAAAAATAATTGTTAGGTTACAGCAAGGGGTTACAGTTCTTTACAGTTACTGCCCTTATAGGGCAGTAAATCAGTAAACTGGGATGGAGAGAGTGACCTTCAGCTTTGATTCTCCCCATCCTCCCCTTCTGCAATTTGCTTTTAAGCAAGTATTGATCTGCTGTAAAATGTTTACATATGCTATGGATTTGGGAGCAAGGTTGGGTATTTGCTTCAGCTCCATGCCAGCAAAGTGCCTGAACTGCCAGGTCTAGGACTGATTTCCTTTGGACAAGCCCTGCAGCCACTGAGCATCAGCCCTTCAATCCTAAAAAGGGGAAGAGACCAATTTTGTTTCAAAGGAATATCGGGAACTAAACAGATCCTAGAGATACTTCTTTCAAAAGCACTGTCCAGGGCAGAACTGTCTTCCTTCTTTGGGACACTTGAACATCAGGAGGAGATATGAACAAAAAACCTGAACCGGTTGGCATCTCCTTGCAGTCTCTCTTAGCATGGAGTTAAAAATGCAGGATGCTGAAGCAGTGGAGGGATTTGCCACACGGTGGGGCTGCCTGCCCTGTGTAAAGCAGCCCATCAGCAGCGCCAGCCACTCCCCACCCAATACACACCATTTCCAGTTTTAAACACCCAACATCAGCCAGGACTAACTGCAGATCAATTGGTTTTATTGAAGCTACGCTGAGCGCAAGTTGAGAATTACCCTTTTTGCTTTTAAAAGTAAGTGAGCTCATAAACAGGGCAGAAAAAAATGCTGTCATCGAATCCTGTTCCTGAAGTGTCATCTGTCAGTTCTCCTTTCCAATACTCCCACTCAAAATCTGAATATAAAAAAGGTCTACATCAAAGTAGAAAAAGTTAATACCAAAGGCCAAGGTTCACCATGAGCACAGAGACTGGGCATTTCTGCTGGACCAAATGACATGTCTTTTTTGGATTTTGCTCCTCAAAGAAAGAGCGTTGGCTAAAAATGAGCAGTTTAGTAATGGAAATAAAGACACAAATCTGAAGACATTTACACTGGACAAAAATTTCTACATGGCACCACTAAGTGTCCTTCATTATAAATACAGGAATACTGACAGAAACACTACTTTTAATTTTTGATCAATTTTTAAAGGCAGACTTATTAGTCTCCCAATAGGCATAAAAAATGACACGGATTGATAGCTTGTGATTAGAGCTGCTCAATTAATATTTCTTTTCTGAGAACTAATTACAGAACAATTTCATACTTAATGAGTTTAATTACCAGTCTTAAAATGGCTATTTTTCCACCAGTACAACTGCACTGATAAATAGGCATATCTTCCAGTAAAATAGTAGTGCTATCAAAAAAGTAACTTTTATGACCTGATCTGCAACTGAATACAGGCCAAACTTTTCCTCCACCATCTCCTGCAGCTCAGTAAAGGAGGATTCTCTATCTTATGTAATTTTACAGAAGCTTTCACATTCCTATGTATTTGGGATGGCGTTACTCAATATTTTTTTCCTATATTCCTCCATAAACAGTTGAGCTCAACTATCCAAAGATTAATATTATAGTCCAAACAGAACTAGTTTAAAATTAAACTTGCTTCAGTTTAGAAGAATTTAAAAAGAGCCAGGTGATCAACATTTCTGGAATCATACAGTTGATCTCAATTCACACCCGAAGACACTGCTCCAACAGATAAAAATTACTTGTTTGGCCACATACAGAACAAACAGAAGTGTATTTAACAAGTATTTTTCATATTCAACACCTGAGAAGGTTCCTTGTTCAAAATGGGGTAATAAAAACTGCCCAAGGAAGCCAAGAAACCCATCAGCAATCTCACTTGTAGAAATGCTGGTCAGCCACAGTTCACCATTCACAGGACAGAGGGGTTTTGTAATTTGCTTAAGCTGCAGTAACATCGGGATTTCTTCCACAAGGCCCCAACAACACTTTCGTTTAAGCTTCTCACTTTTAAACACAATCAAACATTTTCACTTGGCAAGTTTTTCAAACATGGAAAGAAGCCTTTTAGAAATTTGTTTGGATGACAACAGTAGCTTTGCCTCTGGAAAAAAGTGTCCTTTAAATTTTAAGAATAAAGCAGTAAATGTCTCCAAATTCAGTGGAACTTGAACATAGAATACAGCAAGAATTCCTAGGACAAGAAATCTCTATTTCTGAGCATTGTGACTGGAACATCTGTCTAAGGAGTGCTGTGCCTGTTCTGTGTAGTTCTTTCAAAACATTTTTAATCAGACTGATTTTTGCCAAACATTGAGAAGCAGCAGTTAACCCTTCCCTTTCTAATAACCTACTACTGCTGCTCAAAACTGCAGCCACTGTCACAGAACTCCCTTCCATGAATTTAATAGTAACTACGTTATTGTGCAGTGCAATAACCAATTTGCAGAATGTAATGCAGTAACAAGAAATAAACATTTCAGTAGAGTGCAGCAGCTCTTCTAACCACTCCAAAGACATTTCTGTAACATCACAGACATGACAACTTCAGTAGATGGGATCAAGAGAATTTGTATGATGGCTCCTGAAGAGAGAGTCTATTGTTAGGGTAGCCAAGCCACCATGAAGAAAACTGTCCTTACCTTTTTCTTCAGGCCTCAAAGCAAGGAATTTCTTCTCTCCAGTTGGCAATTCAGGTCTTGTAGCTGAATCCAAAAGCAAACCATAGAAGTTTCTCAAAGAGCTTTAATTATCTTGGTCACTAACTAAAAATAAGACTCACAACAAGTTGTGTCTTCTCTTTTGCAAGGAGTATAATACCATTTATAAACACTCATTTGAGCCCAGAAAATGGTAAGCCATTGTTAAAATGCTTCCAAAGTAGGCTCCATCATAATTTTGAAAAATATACAGCAGCAGCAAAATATATAAAATATGAAAAGTAAGCTCAAAGTGTGACTAAGGGTGCATTAGTAGGTAATAAAAAGCTTATTTCTAAGTTATCTTTTGAAGCCATGCACTGCTTCTGAAATTTAGTATTTTCTCAGACCACCATACATGCACTACATACCTGGACTTTTAAGTGGAGGTGGAGGTTTCTTTGGCTTCTGCAAAATGAAGGGGAAAAAAACCAAAGTCAAACAAGCAAACAAACAGATATTCTCTGTATCCAAGACAGCCTCATTTGTGTTTTGTTTTGCATACTGTAACATGGAGCTTGTTTACTTGCTGATTTCAAAGTATTTCACAAAGGAGGCAATCAATTCACAGACAGGAAACACAAAGACCTGGAACAATTCCTCTGATATCTCCCAGACAACCAGTTACAAAAATTTAGGAACAAAATTCAGGTCTGTTCAAATGAAATCACTGCTTCAGAAATGTTCATAAGCAGAGGTAAAAATAACTAAAAACCAAGAATTTCATCTTTTTTAGTCCAAAGAATTGCTCTGATCACACTCATTTTAATTTCAATACGTAAACCGCAATCTTAGTTAATACAATGCCAGTTTAAAAGAGTAACCAGGTAATTTTTTGAACCAAAAATGTTCACTTTCACTAATTAAGTATCAGAGGAATGGCTTTGATTAATTGACTTTCAAATTACAAGTGTAAGAAAAACCGAATAGATGCTGGCAGCATTTGTCTCAGACTGTCGTTACAACAAAAACATTCATTTGAGCTTCCTTATCAGTATAATTAAGTGGGAAAGATGGAAAAATTATGCCAGCCATTAAAATCTATGAAGCATCACAATGCAACAGTTCGTACATTAAAATGACTCTTTTGAAACAGTCACTCATCACTTTCATTTCCCTTAAACTGATGCAATTGAGGTTGAATTTCTCTCCTGCTGAAAGAAGATTGGCACCTCTCAGGAGAGATCTCAACCACTCATCCTCAGAATGTGATTCCTGAAATTGCTTTAGAAGATGGGCCTTTCTGGTTGTACTAAGGGCAAGATTCCCTGATAAAATGATACTAAAGCCTACAAAACCACTTGCTCTTCACACAGGCACTGCTGAAACCATACAGGCTCAGTCTAACACAACCCCTCCAAAAACGCCTCGCAGTGGCTATTTTTAAAGCAGTTGCTATGGATGGATTTCACTTCTGTGCCCCTACAGCTATTGAATAAGCCCTTTTTAATGCAGCAAGATTTTATTCTAACATGTGAAATGTAATTAAGCAAGCAGGAGAACCCATATTCAATTTCTTTCTCTGGTTTCAGAGGACACAAAAGCAAGTGAACTTAAGTAACAAGACTCTATTTCCTTTCTTTCCCAAAAAGGTAACTACATTACCCAGCTGTGCAGCATTGCTGCCTATACCAAAAACAATTAAACAGAGTTCAGCATCAACTTGCCATTATACAGTTCTGGTCTGTGTTTTTATGAAGTCAGTATCAAATAGCTGATTATGATCACCAGCCATCCAATGCCTTGAACCTCAAAGCTGGTCAGTGCAAGGTGAATCCCTGTGCTGAGACACTGCACACAAAGCAGAATAAAGGATCAAAGCAAGAAAATGCTGTTTAGGGTAAAAGAATGGTTTTTTCCCCCCCTTTCTAGGGAGCAGCTCTGTATTGTGAAACAGCAACCCTATCTACCCTCTCTTCTTGTATGTTATGGCATTTATGCCACTCTTGCACAGCTGAGAATCCATCTGAAAAGAAAATTCTGACTGGGGTAGGTAGGTTTCTGTGTATGAGAGGCAACTCAGGATAAATGATAAATTAATAACTCCTGATCTGTAGCTGAATCCATTCCACCTTGGGTTGATGTACATTTGTGAACTAACACAACTATCCCTCTTTGCTACACAAATGTGACAGAACCAAAACATCATACTAATCTCAAGAAAAATTTAAAATGAGGACCAAAATTACAAGATCAATGAGTACCACACGAAAACATGAATTTCTACAAGTTAGTGCATGAGATGGTGAAAAAATATTTCTAAATCCCCCACAAAAAAATATCCTTCATATACTGCAGTCTACTGCAAGTTTTGACACGGAAAAATCCCAGTCAGAACCAGAGGGGTCATTCACCATTTTGTAATTATAGTTACTTAAGGACTTGAGATGGAAAAAACCAACAGCTTATCTCCTTTCTAAACAGTAAGGGTTTAATTCAGTAATCAGTAACACGTAACACCATGCTATCAGAACTACACCCTTTTCTAAATGACCTGATCATCTTCATTAATTAGAGTTCATCTCAAAAAACATGCCTCACTTTAGTATTTATGGGCAAGTTTAAACACAAAGATTAACCTTTACATCTTTCTTCTTCGATACAGCTAAGTCAAGATAAAGTTAAAACTGCCACATTTTTAACATATTTAGCAGCCTAATGTGCCGTGAACTCTTTTATTCTTTGCATTTGCATCAATAGTTTTTTGTGATACTAAACAATACATGTAAGAACTCACAGGGAAGTCTTTATCAGACTCTTGTATTTGAACAGCAAAGTTATCTGGGAAGACTCCTTCTTTGCCATTGAGTTCTCCTCTCCACCAGCCTGGCTCTCCAGTGTCCTAATATAAACAACAGGTCATTTCAACCAACATTTACTTCTTCCCCAGAACAGATACAGTTACACAACAACTTTTTCCCTTTTACACACAACATAAAGTAATTGTTTGTCTGAAATTGGCCAACTCAGCAAGGGGAAACAGCTACAGATCAGATCAGGTTTGGTCAGTTTTTGTTTGTTTTCTAAAATGCAGGATGAAATTACATTACATCATATAAGACAAGGGTATAAGGATAAGATCTGCAAAGGGAAGGAAAGTACATAAACCCAGTTATGACCTAGCACACAACATTTGATCTTCTCAGCTTCCTTGACCAGCAAGTTATTCAGTAAACGCTTCAAACGTTATCGGCATGACACACAATTCTACTAAATAAAAGTGATTCTGATGTGATGGATCAGGTCCACTGGTCTGAAAAGGGTGAAGAAGCAAAAGAATATACCCCACTGAGGGAAAAACTAACCATATTAAGACAAAAGAAAATAGAATAATGGAGAATTAATTCAATGGCACAGAAATCCATTACATGATGTTACTGGATCAAGGCCTTTGTCCCTAATAGAAAGTTACCAGAGTATTTTAGCAGCATAAATAACAGCTTTTCTCTGTGTCCCAGAGCCAAAAAATCACAGAATCCTACAGTGATTTGGGTTGGAAGGGACCTGAAAGATCACCCAGCTCAAACCTCCTGTCACAGGCAGGGATGCCACTCACTCTGGACAACTCTTCTTTACTCCACTTTGGACCAGTGTATGCTTGGAGTAAATTGGTTTACAAAGACAGAGAGGCAAGAGATTGAGTGAAGATGGAGCAAGGCCTGCTGGGTTTACAAAAGGGCCTTCCATAACTACTCGTTTCCACTGTAATTATGAACAATGATGCTCATAATATCGATTATTTAATTCCATAAAATTAAAATCTTACTAAAGAAAAACGTGTTTTCTTCAGCAACTGAAAGTTGAATATGAAACTTTCCACTTTTTTAGGAAAGCCATTATTCCTTAATATAGCTCCATATAAACTAACAAAAGAATGCAGAGTAGTGCAGAGAAATTAAGTACGGGTAGGTTAATTTCCTGTTTAGAACCATCTCTGCAACAAGAATATATATCAAAAAGATGCTTTCAGAATTCAACACAAATGAGAACATTCAATTAAATAATCATGTTTCTCTAAACAGCCAGAAAGTATCATTAATTTCTGCATGGTTATTCTGAATCACTAGGGGAAAAGAACAAGTTCTGAAGGGAAAAGGGCTCTTCACAAAGCTTTCCAATTTCCTCACTGAAAAGGCACTTGGTACTGAGTCTGCACTGATCCCACTGGCCTTTGAGGACTCCAAGATAATCTCCGACTCTGGAATGATCTTTAAATTCATCTGTATCTCCATCAAGTGCAGAAGCAAAGAATTTACTCTCACACGAGACAAATCAGTTCACAGGAATATCTACTCCAACAGATCCTCCTGTTTTCTCAATTCACACACAACCTCCCTGTACAAAATTCACCAAAGCCATAAAAATGGTCAGAGTAGACCAAACTTTCTTACCTTACTAATTATTTGAATAATCTCTCCTTCTTTAAAGCTGAGTTCATCATTTGAGCCTTCATAGGAAAATACTGTCCTGCAATATTCCTTGGCTGGAACAGAGGAGCACAATTAATCTGGATACCATGGGTAGTAACATTCATAACAACAGCTCACTTATGCTGTCTGAGAGCTAAGAAATTCACACTATAATCACACTTTCCTTCTAGACCAGCCACCTGAGACTGCTTTATGAACGTTCAAATCACAGGAAAAATAAGATTATATATTTATAGAGCAAAGGAAATAAATCTTTGAGAAGTCAGAAGTATAAGCCCCAAAACATTTTTTTTTTTCACAACAGCAACTTAATTCAAGCCCTCTGATTTCAGAGGGAGAAAAGAGGAGTGAAACGTGTAACAGTTAAAGTTGTAACAGCCCATCTAACCCTCCTCATAGCATTTATATATTCAATTTTGAGCTACTTTAGACAAAAATGGTTTCAAGCCTATTAGAGCTTATATGTATTTTCTCAAAATTGATCTAAATTTCAAATTTGCAATCCTAATTAAATACAGGCAGTTATTTTCAAGTAACATCCTTTATTAACATGTACAACGACAGAAATTTCAAGCAGCAGACTTCAGAAATTGTGCAGTGAAACCAAGTAACTGAAGCAAAGGCATTCCTTGGCTAAGCACCTGAAACCAGAGCTCATCCGAGCCATGAACTCAGTCACAGCCTCTTATGCAAAAGCAGAAAGAATAATTCTTTTCTTCCCATTTGGTACAGTTCAAAACTAATCCATTTAAAATTGTGGTAACAATTCAGATGAAAAAGCAAGAGGATTTGTTTTCCTTTCCCATACTAGCACAAAAACGATGAGAAAGGCCAATACACAAAACCACAGAATTTTTACCCCAGCAAATTTAAAACAACCTAGCAGATAAAAAGGTTGGATTTCTGTATCTGACACATTAAGAAAGAGGAAGCAAACAAAAAAGACTCTTTAGGTGCTGCCATGACCTATCAGGTGTTTGGCACTGACACCACAATGAGCAGCTGCATCATCCCTCAGAGATGTCAAGTCACAAGAACACAGAATCCCTCAAGAACATCAAGTCACAGAATCACAGAATCATCTACAAGTCTTAATGACAGCCTTTGCTGGATGGGGAGAGAATAAATGAGTGAGTTGCAGTCAAATCTTTTTGCTGTCTTGTATTTTCTTTAATCAAGATACCCATCTTTAGTTTAAAAATGCACAAATTGTATTCTCAAACAAAAATCAGTGACAACCACTATGCTAAAATGCCAAAGTATGCCAAGCTTAAGAGACAGATATATGGAGATATATGTATGTACATAGACATGTACCACATGAGTAATCTTAGGTACAAGAATTTGTATTATTTTGATGTCTTATCTAGTAATCAAAAATGTTCAGCCATAGCCTGACTATATTGTGGTTCATGAAGAATTACAGAAATATAAGAACCATGTCAAAGAGATGAATGTTTAAATTGAGGTCTAAAGCCCAAAATTCACATTGACCCTAAAAAAACATTCTACGGGTACACTACAAATATCTATCAAATTTGAGGATTTTATCAGTAGTAATGAGTGAGTGTAATACATTTCACTACATCTTGATTCTGTAAAAATAGATGCATTTCCTTCTGCCGGGGGAGTTGGCCAGTATAATCCTTTATTTCCTCTCCTCTTCCAAGCACTCATCCCCTCCTCACATAGACCAAGTCCCACAACAGACAAAAAGCAGTGCCAGAAAGGGCACGTTTCACTCTGCTCCAGCTGCCAGGAAGGCTGGAGACAAGAAACTCCGCACCTTGCCCAGGTCCCCATGGGCCAGGCTGTGAACCCCAGCATCAGCACCACCAGGAAACCTGGCCACGGATGAGAGGAGTTTGTACAATTTGCCCCATTAGCATCTTATTTTATGAGCCTGGTATTCTGCCAGTAGTTAAGTTTAAGACTCCAGTTTAACTTTACAGCATTTAAATTGCAGTAAATATTTTCAATAGAACTTAGTTTAAAATAAGTCTTTTCTGAAGTCTCAAGATTAACAATAGAGTAGAAGGAATCACAGATATTGTATCCTAACAAATTAGGGGAAAGAGGGATCAAATTGCAATTATTTTATTTTTTAAAGAAAATATTTTTACATACTTGCACCGGAGACCACAACAAGCTTCCAAAACCAGAAGAACCTCACTGCAAAATAAGCTACCCTAGTCTAAACATCTCAGAGATCTGTGTAATCGATGAACACAGTTTATTTCAAAGCTGGTTTCTCAAAACTGAGGATAAGACACATAAAATATACTATGGTCTGTATTTAAATAAAAACACTAAGGAAGAAAAATAAGCTTGCTTCCCAAGGTTATAAGATGTTCTTATCTGGTGTCTATAAGTATTACCTACTGATGTTCTCCTACAGCTTCTATTATTGTCATATTTAAGTTCCTCTCTGATGTATTTGTTTCTCTGGGAAACAGAGACTCAGCATGGCTACAGGATTATTCCAATTTCCACGCTTTTGGCATGAGATGCACCTGAAACCATGAAAAGAGCTAAATACTGAAAGTTCTGGGTGTCCAGCACTCAATGTTCTGATTTTTTTTAGGCAGAGTTGGGTAATTTTTATGCAAAGTTTTAGACAAGTCAAATTTTACAATGCTCAGGGCTGCACATTGTCTTGCTGGTTCTTAGAGCAATGGCACTGGAACTGTTTAAAAGCAAGATGTTGCAGTTTTCTTATTTCTGCAAATTATGCATTCCACGGAAAACAACACACCAAAATAAGGTATTTCCACATAAAACAAAAATATACTTAAAATTACAATACAGAAGCTGAGAAAACGTCTGCTCTGGAACAGGGGAAATGAGCTGTCTACACATCACATAATCTAAGTTAATTTTTTACATGGGGTTGGCACTCCCACAAGATGTTTCGGGTGGGCTTAAAAATATCTCTCTAGATAAAACTGTGCAATTTGGCAGCTAAATGAAGTCATAAATTCTTAAGAGATAATAAAAAAGAAAAATTAAAAAATTATAGAAATAGAACCACAGTGCAACTGGATTCTTGAGGGAACAGACCTCAACACAACATAAACACCAACTTTCTGATGCACACTGCCATCTCCACAGGAAATCGAGCCTACAAAGGAACTTGAGTAACTTAGGGTCAGAAATTGTGCTGGGAGACTGTTCCATGGAAATAGGTCTCCAGCATCCCATCAGAATAAAACCAGGTAGAAAGCAAATCCCTTTCAACACATCAACAGAAAATTAATGCAAAAGGATTGCTGCAATAAAAGTGCATACCCTAGCCTTATTTTGTTCTGGAAGACAATCCTACAAATGTTTTTGATTCTTTTTCTACAGAAATGTAAGCAAAAATTCCTTTAGACTTTTTTGCATTTGCATAACTCCTCAAAGGTACCTCAAAGGTATAACACAGTATATTACACAAAACTCCAGTACCTGCAGACGTTTATATTTTAACACAAAAAACCCCAAAACAAAAAACAAAACAAAAAAAAACCAAAAAACAAACAAACAAAAAAAACCAAACCAAAACAAAAAAAACCCAAATAGTTCTTAAGAAAGGACTACCATGTAACAGATGTAAATATCTATCAGCCTTACCTTTTGGTTTACTTTCAGCTTCTGATTTTATTACTTCAGGTGTGTTTTCAGTTTTTGTTGTACTGGGAAAATGAATTAACTTTGTTCCAGGGGGATGGTTAGGTAATGGCTGTATGAAGGGAAAAGAACTTTGTTAACAAAAATTCTTTAGAGTTGTGTTTTTGATTAGGCTACAAGACACACTCAATTTTTCATTAGCTCTGATGATGCAAATTACCATCACCAAGAGAGTCAATGAGCTTTTCCCATTAAGCACTTAGCTTCCTATATTTACCTCATTACAGACACTGCAATTAGAATTTGTCTACTGATTAAAGACAGCACAGCTTTCAAACTGGAAGTTGATCTCAGGATATGGCCCAACATACTTTAGCAATTGTATTTCAGCAGTTCCAGGTGTTACTCCCCCATTAGCCTGAATAGTGCCTCTTCAAGCACATAAGAGAAGCAGTTATTTAACAGCTCTGCTCAGAGAAACTTGCTGACCATGCTTACTTTGCACTGGAATAAGGCAGGGATATTCAGCAGCCATTCACCACCTCAGACAAACAGT
Organism: Eulacestoma nigropectus; assembly: GCA_013397775.1. Taxonomy (NCBI): domain Eukaryota; kingdom Metazoa; phylum Chordata; class Aves; order Passeriformes; genus Eulacestoma; species Eulacestoma nigropectus. Next base: position 251,015 of record VZTE01002905.1, read on the forward strand.
TTTTAATTACTCAGAGAAACGAAAGAGAACATGAAAACCCATCCCAGCCTCCTTACATTCTCAGCAATTCGTACAGAACAGGTTAAGTGTCACTAGAGATTTCTCCCGAAAGAAAAAACACAGAGGCATTGCCACAAGTTTCAGAGTTAACATCTAACCAAAATAAACGATACAATATTTTATTTTTCCCTCAGAAACTTACTGAGCTGCCAGGCAGTTTCCGACAGCTTCAGCTGCATCCACTTCTTCACACCCAGTGAGCTACAAACATAGAATATGATCTTACAGTCAGTACTTACCTGAGCAGCCCTAAGAGCGCTACTGATGTGAAAAATCCCACTGCCTTTAGTTACCCTGCTCATTTTCATCTACAGTTCAACTCTGCAGATCTTCTACTGTCAGAGGAACTGGATTTACTCTCCTTAGAACCAGACAATGCCTGTAGGCTGGTGCTTGGTACCTCTGACATACCGTAGAGGAAGCTTGGGATGTTTCTGCAGTACCTATGCAATTTAACTCTCTCCAGAATGGTATATGAAGGAAACACTAAAATAACCCACCTCTGAGATTAAACACCTCCAATATGGAAATAGTTCTCTGCATTTCCCCCTTCCAACACAAGATGCAATTAGGAGTAAGAGAGGAAGTTTAGGCAGACGGTATAAATAGCCTGAGCTCAGGCAGGGTGCTGGGAGATCTGGAACAATCTCCTGCAGCAGCAGATACACTCTGGAGCACTTCAGACACATCAGTGCTCAGCCTTCCTGTGCTGAACAGTCTCTGAATTTTCCAAGGGAAAAGATCCCTCTCTTGTCTACACAGCTTTTTTTTTTTTCCCTTACTGCCTTAAGAGCCTGACAGTGCTCTCACAGCATTTCTTCAGATAACCCCAAAGCAAGCACAAATCCAAGGAAGCCATCTGTTTTCACAAGACCTTCCTGAGAATTATCTCCCTTGGGCTCTCCATGTTGTTCTGTAAGTCTGTCCACCTTTGGGATGACTTGGCAATGTGTGAGTGGAATATTAAGTGCTAAACTAAATTGCTTGTTTCTTTGACATTAAGCTATGCAAAACTGTTTTCTCACTTCATTTCCTCTCTTGCTGAGAAATGGCCCACAAGACCTTTCCATACAGGCCAACCAAAACTGCACAGCACCAACATATTTTATTGCTTATACATAGCCAAATAAAACAATTCAAAAGGTCTGAGCAGACTTCATATTAATTGAACAGAGCTTGGACAGGTTCTTTATACTCCCAAGTAACAAGGTACAAAGAAGGGAAACACCCTTTTGAATGATTAGTCTCGTGACAAGAAAGCAAACTCAAAGCTAGGTCCTGAAAACCTACCCTAAGAGCATTGACAGGAAGATGTAGTGATCCCACAGACTGCCACATCAGGGGACAAAGCCAGGAGAGAAATGAGGAGAATCCATGTGCCTCCATAAAATCACAGAAAGGTTTGAGTTGGAAGAGACCTTCAATGACCACCCAAGCCCAACTCCCTGCCGTGAGCACGGACACCTTCCACTGAACCAGGTTGCTCAAAGCCCCATCCAGTCTGGCCTTGAACAGTTCCAAAGATGAGGCAACCGTAACTTGTCTCAGCAAGCTGTTCCAGCACCCCACCTCCCTCACCATGAAGAACATCTTCCTTATCTCCCCTGTTTTCTCCTTAGGGCTCCCCTCTTTCACTTTAAGTGATTGCCCCTTGTCCTGTCACTATAGACCTCAGGAAAAAGTCTCTCTCCATCTATTTTTCCATCTATATATATTGAAAGGATGCCAGGAACCTTCTCTTCTAAACACCACCTTCTTTAGGAGGCAACATTCCCTGAACTTTAAAAGGAAGGCAATACGCTTGAAACTTTTTTTTTCCAAATCATCTGATGCTCTGACCAGATCAGAAACAAACACTACACCATGCCATTGCCCTGAGCATTGCTATTGAGGGAAAACACATTCAAGGAAGCCTCAGCCCCTTCCTCCTCCCAGGGACTCACCTCACCTTTTGCCCTACACCATTACAATTATTACCATGGCAGAGGAAAACAAATCACTCAGCAAAACAGTACTAATTACTGTAACCTACAAACAAAAATTGAAAAGGACAAAGTCTTTAAAAGCTTTCTTGAACTGATCACCTGAGTCAATACTGAAACTCTGGACTATCTCAGCTGCCTTTAATTTATCAAAAGCTGAAAATCCACATATAAGCTCTTGAAATAGTAAGTTCAAAATAAAGGACTGAGCATTGTTGCTGTGCTTCCAAGGGGTAAGATTGCTCTCGAGTTCAGATCAAAATAAAATTAAAACAACAAAGAATGAAAGTGCTCCTTTTCCCACTCACTCATAAAAAATGGGGGAAAGAAAGTGAATGGTGATGCAAAATCCTAGAACTCCATTTTTCAGGCCTAGAGGCTTACACAACCAGTAACTTATGAAACCAGAAACTTGGCAGCACTCACTGAAGGTAATGGCAGTTGACACCTAAACAGAAATCTCAACATCCACCAAAACTCGGGAACAAAACCTCAAATAAGCGAAAACACAAAGAAATGCCAAAATATTCCCTGTTTCAAAAGACAAGTTTAACTTGCATAGGCAGACTTAACAATCTTCTCCCAGACTATATATGAAGTCTGTTACAAGGTGAACTACAAGAGACTTCACATTGCAGATGTGTTCAAGATGTCATTTTGTCTTTCACTACATGGCTCTGAAATGACAATTTTTTTATCAGCTTGGTTTTCAGTCTCTAATGTTTTAAATGCCAAGACATTTGAATAGACTTTTTGGAATCAATGTTTAATACAACTTATTATGAAACAAATTTGAGGGGATTTGTTTTGTTTTATAGGCAAGAGCCCTATGAGAGGATAATGGTCAGATTCCACATCTCCTAAATTATTTTTATAGGAAACCCCAAAAGAACAATATGTACCATTACAAACCTTATCTTGCTTTTTATCTTCTGATTCATTACTGGATAATCTTGTTTTAAGTTTCACTGAGCCTTCCTTAAAGATATCTCCAAATCCAACACCTCGGATTTTCTTTGGCTGTGCTGGTCCCAATGCAGGTTCACTCCCATTTCCTGGAGAGGTCACAGGTGAGGTAGGACTATTGAAAACAGGCTCTGAAAATAAAATAAGAAAGGGAAAGCTATTTTAAAAGCTGAAATTATTTATTTGCTTTTCTGGGAAAAAAGTGGAAGCAGCACAGCTTTGTGCACTGCTCCTGATAAAGGGGTCTTCTAGGAACATCACTGTAGCTGCAATATCTCAGATTTCTTCTCATTTTATATTTAATATAAAACCAACTTAAATTACACCAGTTTTGCCCTGATTACTCTGGCAACTAAGTCAACAGATCACTAATACTCTTGCTATTTCAAGTAGCACTCAGGCTCCACAGCCTGTTAATGTCAGAGTTTTCCATTCGTTTTATGAAACGCTGCTTACGCACTCCCTGAAAATGGCATTTTAGTCCAACATCTAAAAGCTTCTCATTTGAACAGCTACAGCCACAGAAAGCGATAATCAATAAAGGTCCATAATGAATCCAAACATGTTTCAACTGCCACAGGAAAACACACTGTGTTTCAGTGGCAGAGTGATGCCTCTTAAGGCACCAAAGTGACATTTTCCTATTGGTCAAAACTCTCCAAGCAGTTGCTGCAGATTAATCACTGTTGGATAATTCAACTATTTACAATTCTTTTAATCTTTCAGTTTTATGGGTCAGCAATTATCCACCCCCCAGAAATGTATTTCAGAGAATAACTTAATTTTGGTGTTAAGAGCTTTGAAACTCTTCTTTTTTCATTTTTAAATTATGGTTAAATCTGTTAAAGCCCACAGATTAGTATACATAGGCAAGCAATTTTTGCATGCAGAATTCCAGGAGACAGTCATGTGAAAACAGACAGCTTTTATGAACTAAAGTCAAAATGGCCTCCACATCTTTTAGCCTTTGGGTCAAGTTCTTTTCAGCCCATACAGGCTTGTGAACTGCAATAAAGATTAAAGCCTCTTCCTTCTATCATAAATTTAAGCTATTTTGATGGTACCACAAAGCTACATTGCTCTTGTCTTCAGTTTCTTGCCTTTTGTCTACCCAGATACTCTTTATTTAGTTATATCCCACTCAGATATCTCATAGGACAGCCAAACATCCCATTGGTGGGCAAAGTCCAGGTTGCATGCTTGGAAGACCACAGCTGAGTGAAAGGGGAAGTTGCTGCTTCCCAGGAGTGAGGAGAGAACCAAAACATACTCCAGACTGTGACTGTGAAAGTACTGAGCATTAAATATAACCCCTGGGGGACGAAGGGCTGAAAACACCAACTTGTTAGGTACTGATAGAAAATATAATTACTTCAAATTACTGCCCAGTCTCACTGATCTCAGTATCCAGGAATTAAGACCAAGACATACCTATTTGTAAATTCATTGCACCAGACCCTACTAAACTCAGGGAACTTGACCTCCAAGGAGACTGCCACTGAGCTATTTGAGACTGCTTATGTCAAACATCTCTTGTTTTATGCTACTGCAATTATTTCCCCAATTTACAAAAAAAAATTCCAAGTCAGGCTCTTCTTCCCCATGTCTGAGCAAGCCCCTGTTTGAAGCAATCAATACTGGACATCATGTAAATGAGGGTGCATGTTACCACGAGGTAAAAAAAAAAAAAAAAATCTGTTTTTCTTGAATGTTACACAGCTGTCCTTAAGAATCAATTAACTTCTGCTGTGATGTTCCCAAAGAACATTCCTGTTCCAGCAATACCATATCACAAGCCCCCTTCAAATGGATCCCCATAGACTGAAATGTTTCTGAAGTGCAGTTCTAGGGAACAGAGTAATTGCCTGTAAAGCACAGACCTGCCTGGCACCACTCAGCTACTGTTGGGCCACAGAGCGTCTGCTTCTGCCCCAGCTATAGCCAGAAGAGAACAGCCAAATGGAAATTCTGCCTTAAAAACATTTTCTTGTTAGATTAAAACATAATCTAAGGCCTAAGAACCAGGGTCTCCTTCCCTGGAGTCATTTTAAGTTGAGACTCTCCACAATGTTTTGATTCAATTCAAGTTTTAATTCTCAAATGACTTGGTTAAACACTTAAATTTTCTATTTTAGAGAACTCATGTTCATGAGAATAAGACTGAAAAAAGCTACTAAACAAAAGAATAATTTTATATCCAATTCTAAAAAAATATCAACTTTGAATATGATAAAATTTCTAGTGATATAATGTGGAACACACATTTGCAAGATTAAGACCTTGACTGCAATTTTATTATGAGTGAAGTGGGAGCAGGACAGGTATCTTCACACTCAGCATCAACACTTTCTCTAGAAAGAAATTAAACACCATTCTTAGGAAGATTGAATTCTTTACAGCTTTGTTGTACTATAACCATAATACTCCAAACTATACCAGAAATCAAAAATTACTTTGCTAAGGGTTTGCAACAAACAGAACACTACCTGTGTCATCCAGAGCATCCTGTGTTTCTCCATCATCCGCTGATTCCAATTCTTTCACAAAGTTTGAAGGAAACAACCCTGCCTTGCCATTTAGTGTTCCACTCCACCATCCTTCTTCTACCTGGAGAGAAATATTTTGCACATTACCAATAGAGCAAAAGGAAATTCCTATCAATTCCATCCATACTTCACTTATAAAACTCTACAAAAAACTTTGGGTGAAGTTCAAATGACGACAATTTCTTTATAAAGAAACCTACCAAAGATGTAGAGGCATTAGCCAAAGAGAAGAGCAAGAAAACAATTTAATGTTGCTTGTACCACTACAGCAATGATCCTTAAAACATGAGATTAGCCCCATGCCAGTTAACACAGAAAAGCAGCAAAATGTTCATCAACTTCAAGACAGAGTAAGAGGCATTGCACATCTAACAGAAGAAGAAAGTATTAAACTGTTCATGAAATACAGATGAAACTCTTAGTCTGGGTGTCCGTGGAAATTTTATGTGTTCTTGCTGTCCATCTGTCTTTTCCTCTGTCTTGTCCAGTTTCCACCAGTCCTGTTCCCACTTGCTTCCACTGGGCAGCTTCACATAATTTCAATCAAAAGACAAGTTTCAAAGATAAAATTTCTACAGATAATGTTGGGTAGAACAAAGAAAAGTCCTTAAGGACATCAGAGTAATGGAAAACTAAGCTGTCCATTCCTTCTAGCAGGAGGCTGAACAGCACAGCCTGGCCCTACATGTGCCACAGGGGCAGGGACCTGCCCATCAGAACTGACCAACGTTGCTGAGTCCACAAGGGTTTTGTGGTGGCACACAGCAGTCCTAAGGCTAGAAACATGTTGGAAAGTTTATCAGGAATACCCCACATGGTCTAAAGAAGAACAAGCAAAAGCTGGGCAGGAAGAGGTGACGGCATAAAACAATGCCAACGAACTAAGAATTGGGCTCTTCAAATCTATGAATAGTTTTCAAAATATCTTATATAAATTCAGTCCATTTACCTAATGAGCACTATTTAAAAACTATAATTAAGATAATTTTTCAGAATCTTTTATTTAGGTTGCCCTGTTTTGGGGCTGGAAAGCTGTTTTTAAGAAAGGAAAGCAAGAGGAAAAGAAAAAAACAAACCAAGCAGCAGCTGTTTACAATATCTTTTTTTAGTCCGGCTTTGTAGGTCACTACGCCTGACACACAGGCACAGTTTTCAAATGCCAGCCCACCTCCAGGCAAGCAGAGCCCAAGCAGAACCTGGCAGCTACAGACACAGGCAATGAAAAGAGCACTGCTGTTTTTAAAGGCATGCTGGTGCGATAACACAGCTTTGCAGTGGATGGTTCAAACTCAGAGGCCGGTCGTCTGAAACAAATTTTAAGCACAGATTACTGGAAAGTGCTGCCCAGGCTCTGGCACCTCAAGCTTTACAGAACACAGGACAGAAAACTAAAATACAAATGCCTTGACTCACCCACACCACTCACCCAGGAGCCACGAGAATGAACTTTTAATGCTTACAATACAGAAAGTGACTTGAGCATCCATTTACTCTTCTGCCAAGAAATGTGGTCAGCAAAGCACTTTACAGCAAAGTGATGCTAACTCAGAGGCACTCAGGAACAAACCCAAAATTTCTTGGGCACATTCACTTCAGCCTCTTCACCATACTGCCTTTATAAAACCCCTGACTATACACAAACTGCATTGCCAGAAAAGGTTTCTTTAATCAACATTAAGACACAAGCTGAAGAAGTTCTCCATGCTTTGGTGGAGAACATCTGCACATCTGTTAGCAGCAGCAACACAGACGACAATTTCGTAACCCTTCTCTTCCATTCCAAAATATTATCATATGATCCAATCTCCACAAGAGAGAGGCACAGCTCTGGTACAGACACCAGAACTTTTTTTTTCAGTGCAAATGCCATCAACTTATTTCTACAAAAAACTCAAATTTCTAAACAAAAACGGGGAAGAAGACTGAAATAAGCAGCTTTGCCAATCTGGTTTGTTTTTTTTTTTACTAAAAACTTCCCTAATGATGTTACATGAAATTTTATCTTGCTTGAAAAAACAGCATGTAAATACTACAAATACAGTACTACAACAATAAATCTGCTATTTAGTGCTACTTCTGACGGGAGCAGGGCAAGATATAAAGGAGAAACAAACGATTTACAGCAATGACAGTAATCATGTGCACTCTGTGCATGTTCTTAACGTGTAAAACCCAGGTGACGTTCTGTAAACAAAAAGCCCTGTGGATTCAGCCAACACACAGCACAGTTTTCTTCCCTAAAAGTTACTTCTGCTCTCTTCAATATCAGCTATTTAATTTCTGAACCCATTTGCCTCCAGCTTTGATTTCATGATCAGTGGTCTCAGCTGCAACTACTCAATTTACAAAAACCACTCAAGGGCTAAATACTGAATTATTCTTAAGCAATGGATAGAACTGATCCCCTCATGGAGCTGATTTTACCTTATTTTCCCCATAGAAAGAGGTGACCAAAAAATCTTTCCTTGAAGCAACAGCAACTTGCAACAGCAAGTCATCTGCATGTATATCAACAGCATTTTTTATACATAAATGAAAGCAAATCATCTCACAGTAGCAAAGACAAGTTACCTAAGACAAGTTATCCCAGCATATTGCACAACAATTGACAGTTCTTTCTACCATTCTTTACATTTCTGGCCCTATCAGTACAGTTTCATGAAGCAGACAGACAGTCTGCACCTGTCAGGTCTATTCTACATCGCCATGAAAACAGCGTGCAAACAGCTCTGTGATCATAGGAAGCTGCAATATTTTTCTACCAGGTAGCATTTCCCTAAACATTTGTTAAAGTTTTTCGAAGAAGTAGAAAAGACTGGGTACTACAAAAACATATTTTCAAATCATTAAGAAAGGAATAAGCATGGGAACTAATAAAAAAATTAAAATAATAAAATATAATCCACACTTCCTTAAGAAACCAGATGAGGAAATGCTCTGATCTTTTTATTCTGTTTGGCTACTTGGTCATCTCTGAAAATAATTCCAGATGCTGATACCTGCAACCAAAACAGCAGCTTCCACATCAGTTCACTGCACGTGCTCTCTCATATGAATGCTTACCCTGGACCATCCAGTCACAGCTGACAGTACAGGCACCATCCACAAATTAAACTGCTGAAGTTACCCAGGAACACTCCTTTACAAACATCCACACACAAAGGTATTTATGAAACTGTGAGTTTAGTAAGCACGTTTTGCAAGTCACTCACTCTGTTTACTCACAGATATTAAATTCTGGAAGTATTAGTGCAAAAGCACCTAAAGGCATCATTTTTATCTTGCTAGGAAAACGGAAGAGTCCTTCCTGGCAACTGTGAGGTTAGCACTGTCTTCCAAAGAGGGTCATGTGCATGAAAAAGTTTTTTACTTAAAAAGTAATAAAGTTCTGGAATCATCTGCCCAGGGAGGTGGTCGAGTCACCATTCCTGGATGAGTTTAAAAAAAGATTGGATGTGGCACTCAGTGCCATGGCTTAGTTGAGGTGGTTAGGGCACGGGTTGAACTAGGTGATCTTGAAGGTCTCTTCCAACCTGGTGATTCTGTGATAGAGGTCACTGAATACAGCTTGAAAACAGTGTCTCATAAAGCTCCCTAAAAAGCACCACCAGTAACACATGGCTAGAAAGCAAGCTCCATCCTCCTTCCTCAAAGCCTCAGGGAGGTAGTACGAAGAGATGGCACCAGTAAAAAAGGTCAGAGCCTGCTGTGCAGAAATTTTCCATCCAGTTCTGAAAAGGTTCCTTCCACAATTGCTCTGATCTTTTCCACAGCTTCCCTGACAGATTTCACATCTGGAAGAGACATTTCCCACACACACAAGCCTCTCACCACCGCTATTGAATGGAACAGATACCAAGGAAGCACATGGATAAGAAAAGATAAGAAACCACCACTCCAACTCAATGAGTTTATATGAGAGCATGAAACTGGCAAGTCAAGTCAAATAACATTTTTGACCTATACCAATCTGGAGTAGGCCAGCCTAAAGAAAGTGGTCCAAGAGTTTTAGCATATGCACCTAAAGCCAAGAATCACACAGACACGGCCAAAGAACTGTAAAACTTGTCCAAAAAAAAATCAATCTGTGTAACAGACCACAATTTATTGCTGTGATGATCAAATACTCCTTCTAAACGTCTAGAATTCATTGATTAGTATTATGAGAGAAAGAACTCCTGAATTATTAACTTTAGCTGCAAAACCACTACTTCCCATGCTATTTTCCTGACATGCTTGTAAGACAAGTAATCCCCAAAAAAGTGGTTTGACTCTCAGCACACGGATGGCCAGCTCTGCAGAATAGCTTACCTCGTCAATGATGTCAATCACATCCCCCAGCTTGAGTTCCAGCTCATCCTCATTCTGCGGGATGTACTCGAAGAGCGCTTTGCATTGCCGCTTCTTGGACCCTGATTCAAGGGAAATGGCAAAAGTAAGAACAGTCAGAAAGGAGAACTCATCTTTCCTACACTCTGCTCCTGAAGATCCAGAAACCATTCCAAAAAGCTATGTAGCTTTTGATTTTGCTTTTACAGTTTGCTTGGGTCACCTTAGGGTAACGAGCCATAGCTTCTACTGTCGATCCCAAACAAACCAACACTGCACCACTGATTACCAACCTGCTATAAAAAGCATGTTGACACAAGCAACTCAGGTAAATCCCCACTACAGTGATTCCTCAAACTATTTCCTGACCAAAATCTGCAGGAATGACAACCACTGCCAGTTAGCACCTGCTTAGAAGAAAATGTGCAAGTTTGAGCCTCCAGTCTTTAAACAATCCTGAAACACCTTTTGTTGTGCACAACACTGGAGAGCTGATAGACCTTCTGACCTCTAACAAAAACCTTGCTAGTCACAGCTCTGAGGTAATGCCGACATTTGCTGGGCTCATTTCAAAATCAAAACTCACTTTTATGTGTGAATAAAAAAACCCCCTCCCTCTTCTCAGTGCCCATATGGCATCTAGTAATTCAAACTAAGTGTCAATTAGCTGTCTTTGACAAAGGCAAGATTAAAATCAAGTGCAGTCTTTAGCTGTTTGCCCCATATCATTAAAGCTTTGCAGGCATTAAAAAGGCAAAATGACATCCTGAGAGGGGAGAGCATTGAAGTGGCTTCTGACAACCCAAGACCTGCAGCCTTCAGACCTTTTCCACAACAGAGCAGCCAGCATGCTTTTGAAGACAATTATCATCTTGAGCTATGACCCATGCATGCTCCCCATCCTCCTCAAAAGCAATCTGCCACAGTTGAAAATGAGAATATGAATCAAAAGCTTGAAGTGGTAAAGCCTAAGCTTACAGGAGCTGTGTAATTTCCATGCTCTCTTATACTTTGTACTCCTTCCACCTTCAAGCTTCAGCAATTAAGATTAGCTGTGTAAAAACATTTCAAAACACAGATATGGCCTCCAAGATTGATCCTTGTCTTTTTATAGCACTGTTCGAAGTCCAAAGACAGGCATTTAGAAGACTACAACCAGCATCCCTCAGGACAAAACATGCCAGGCATCTGAGTAATATTTAGCATCTAAAATTTCTGAGAAAGGGCTCACCAAATCAAGAATTTTCTACATGCTGGTATATGATCTATGCAAGAAACAAACCAGAAATATGAAGATTTATGGGTTATTTCTAATAACATAAAATTGCCTACATAATGCACCCTGCTTTTACTTCCACTGGAACTCACGCATGAGCCCAGAGGGATTGTTCAGTCAAGAGTAATTGCAATAAATGGTTCAATGGCCTTTACTGCCTCCTGCAGTGCTTTCAAGGCTTCTGCTTTGCAGGAGATTAACTGATACAAAAAAAAGGCAAATTAAAAAGTCACTGCCATTTGGTATATCTAATTGGGAGGAGGGGGGGAAACCCATGGATCCATTTCACATCCAGAACCCTCTCACTCCTCTGAGGTCTGTTTCCAGTGACACACAGTTTAGGAAGCACTGCCTTCCATTTTTGAAAATCCCTAGAATAACCTAGGAAGGGAACCGATCCTCTCAGAGAACAGCACTCCAGCTTCACGTGCTGCTGCAGGACTGTTGGGCTGGCAGCCTGCAGGCAATTCTGTCCCTTTCCAAAACAACTTATTTGGCTTCAGGTTCTGTTTGTTTTGTATAGGGTAAACCAAATTTAGCTCTTTGTTGCCGTCACTTAGCACACTTTCTGTATTTTCCTTCTGCTGAACAAAGGCAGACATCTAACCGACAGGAATTCTGCCTGCAGCTTACCACCCACCTGGCGCAAAAATACCTGAATTCAGGGAGAGCTGCATGTGGGAACTACACAAGGGACTGAGCAGGCGCAGAGAACCTGCCCCACTGCACATGGAAACTCACTATGAACAAAACTTAACTCTGTTTTTAACATTGCAAACCTCATATTAGCAAGTGAAAAACCAGAAACACAAAGACAAGTAAGCTCTGGAAAGCGAGTGGTTGCCCAGGCACAGAGCAAACAGGATCTGCAGGAGCTGTTTAAACAGTCTTCCAGGAAAAAGGGAACAGCAAGTAAAATGGAAATGCAGAGACTGTCACTGCACCAGGTAAACAGCTGTATGCCTAAAGGAAAGTGCTTAAACACCATTTTCTCCAGGAGGATGAGAGTAGTCAGAGCCCTGACAGCTGAATTGGTATCAGATCATGTTCACAGAATCCTACAATATCTCCAGTTGGAAGGACCCATAAGGATCATATTGATTCCTTTTCAGAGCCTGGCTGCATTTATCTAGGAACAGCATTAGTCCTTCAGGTTGGATTTTCCCAAAGCCTGCTGTGTAAACATCTAACAGGCACCTACATGCTGTTGCCAACATGCATACACAGATCAGAGTCACTAAAAAGTGACTTAGTTTCCTGGAACAAAGTCTCAACAAATTTGTAAAGGTGGTGGTCCCATTTCAAGGTTTTAAAAGACAACCAGTGGATCTTTTTATATAGGCAAAACCTCAAAGCATAAACATGCCAGAACCAGTAAGTTCTGAATTCTTTTCAAAAAAGCAAGCTTAAATCATAAATGTCTTCAAAACCTTGTAAGACAAAGGAAGCCACAGTAATTTAAAGCAATATCTTATAAGAGATTGCTACGTCCAAATACAAATCACAAGCCCATTTACTGGATGCAGGGAATTGTACGTTTTCTACTCTAGGTTTTAGTCACCTTGATATAAAAACTGGCATTATAACATAGAAATGACAGATACAGAAGCACTGGTGCTACATTCCTGGCCATCCTGAGGGTTGCTGTTACAACAAAAGGAAAACTAATACTTTTTCTTAATACCATCAACTCCAACTTATTTCACACCAGAAGCAAACCTATCAGGAAGAATCTGAACTACACTGTGTTTCCTTGTCAAAGCCTTGAATTTGTGGCAAAACTTGACATTTTCATGTTTTAACATTTCTTTTAAAATGACCACAGGAAAATTTTTGATTATCATGAACAAGCCTGCAGATCTCATTCAGATACTTGGTAATATAAACAGAGCTCACATGAAGTTTCAGAGCTCTCTGACATCTGGAAGGAGTCTAAATTCTGTTCACAGGAAAATTCATCCCTATTATTGGTGTTAAAAGATACATACAAGCTTTCTTCCCACACATATAGGAGCAAAATTTGTCTTTGAATCACAGTTTTTCCTCCTATGTTTCTAGTTTTCCATGTAACCGTAAAACTAAGTCATGCATTAAGTAATTCATGTTGATTTTTAAAATGCACGTCAGCAGCATGCGCAATTGAAGGAAATGGAAAGACCACGTACTCTTCTTGAAGCCTTTGGATGGGGGGTGAGGCTGAAATCCTCCTGCTGGAAGCCCATAGCTGCTCATACGCTGCACAAGGCTGGCTACATTGCCAGATTTCTCCCTCCTGAGTGGCACAGCATCATCCTTGGGCTCTACATCCTTCTTAACTTCCTGAAACAAGAGATTTAAAAGACTCAGAGGCCACTTAAATCACCCAAGAGGTCAGTGGTTTTAGATAGATGCTCCATAGACTAACAGATTTCAGGTACTTACCATCTGGGTATAACAACATACTCAAAAATCATGGCCTTCATCCTACAACTAAACATACCCAAGGCTGTAATAAACTTGACCTTTCCATGCAATTGTGTTAGTAAACAGGTAATGTGCTGAGAAAAACCAGAAACAGGAGCAGCATTTTAGCCATCTATTCCAACTTTAGGAAAAGCTGCTTTGAGCCCAGAAGTCTAATACTACAACTCTCATGTAACAGCTGGTACTTGAAAGATTTTTAAAAATATAAATATTACTTCAATGATAGAGCACAGGGTAGAGAACTAAAATATTTTAGTATATAAAACTGTATTAGATGATTATCTCTGAAAGCTCCAACGTGTTCACAGACGAGATGCAATTGCACTGCTGAGAGATGTGACTAGGAAAGAAAATGCACTCCAAGAAACCAAGTGGGAGCAAGTGAGGGGAAAGATCCAAGAGGAAAATAACAGAGAGATAATTTTTCTGGTTAATGTCTCCCACTTTCCTATCTTTCTAAATTAGAATGTTAGCACTGGAATTGAATATGCCGAACAAGACTGAAAGCCTATGAACAAGAAAGCATCAGTTCTTGACAAAAAGGCCAAGTAGCAACAGTCACTCTACTTCATCAGCTCATTAAATGAGATCCCACTGGAGAACAGGTATTCTGAAAGAAGGAAATCATCACTTTGCACAAGAAGAAATCCATTAAGTCGGATCAATGGCCCATCTAGCGCAGAACACAGCTCCCAAAATCCCAGATGCTCTTTAGAGCTCCTGCAACTCAGATCCTCCCACGCTCCCAGAGCATCTGTAAGGATTTCATCAGGGAGATGGATCACCTCCTCTCTCCCTCCTATGCCTGCAGCTGGAGCTGTCTAATCCCTTTCTGCACCCACGGTTCTGTCTTACCTCCACAGCATCCTTGGGGATGCAAACACCCTTAAGCACTTGCAGTTTTTTGTGACCCACTTCAGAACAATTCTTGCATCCACCATCAGTAGCCACTGGTTAACAACTCCATGAGTTACTGCAGCTGTAGCTGCAATAAAATATTTAATATTTGAAAACAGAATTGGCAAGGCATATATATATACTTACTCATGTCGTGTGAACTCTTGAACATGAGCTTCAAGACAACAAAGCCCATACATTGATAAAATGCCAACAATATGAGAAACATATTCCCCAGGACCTGTCTGGTGTTTTTTGGACCATTAAAGCCCAGCTTTCTTACTGCAGCTGTCCAGCTGGAAAACTCAGCAGCTCTGAAAACCTACTGATGCTTTCAAACGTACTATGAACCTTAAGTTAAACAGACCAAAGCATCTTCCTATTTCTCAAAAGAACAGAGCAAGACTACAGACAGCAGGATTCTTCCTCCCACTCATCTACATTACATAAAAAAGGTGTCTTAGAAAACAGTCGAGTAGCTCCTGCTGTTACTCTCCTTCCTCCACAGTGACTTCTGCCCTGCAGATCTTAGCTCTGCTGAGATCCATCCCATCTTCCAACTCCAAAAAACCCCCAAAACAAACAAAAAACTAACCCCTCCTGAATAGCACAGCATCCTGTCTACCTCCCATTTGAGTAGATATTTCACATTCCAAAGATTTTGACATTGTCAGGCCCATAGCTGGTTTTTGGCCAGTTACTTACAAGTCTGATAAAACCATAAGCAATTAAATTTGGCTACAGATGAAAAGTCTGCCACCTCCAAAACACCCTTCTAGCTGCCTCGCTGACAAGGCCATTCTGCTCATTTTGAAAACATACTGGTTCTTGAAAACCTGCCTAGAGTGTTTCTGCCTGCCCCTGGATTTTTAAAATAAATTTTTTATTGCTATGCAATTTATACAGCCTCCAAAAGACTCCAAGCTGCTCCAGGAACTAGTACCTCCTCAGGCTTCTCAACTGTAACACTTTCCAGAGAGGAGTCAGCTCCAGGCTCCTTCCCCAGTTCTGCACTTTGCACAAGACTTCAGAAGCAGCTGCTTCAATAGCTCTGTAAAAAGCACAGAGATGCAAAAAGGAAATGGGGAAGCGCCACACAGGCAGTTTGGTCAAAAACATGACTTTTTTTTTTTTTTAATTTATTAGAAGAAAAAAGAACAAAAACCAACACACACGCACCACTTCCAAATGCTAGAAAATTATATGAGACAAGCATCACCTTAATCAGTAATTTGAATTAAACAGACAATATACTTTTAAGCCCAGCATCAAAGGCAGCAAAATAATGTACAGGTTATAAATCATAGGAAATTATTTCAGATAAAAGCAGTGCCCACTACAAAAGATGGAAGACCCAAAACCAAAAAGACGAAGTCTTGAGCAACTTTCTTGCCAGGCTTGAGTCTCCACCTGAAGTGGTGACAGGTAGAAAATACTCAGAGGTCTAACATAAGACAGTGGCAAATTTTAGCAGGAAGTACAGTGGAATTACATTAAAAAATAGGATCTAAAATAATTCTGTGTGTAGTCATTATATGCAGAAAATCTTGCTGCCAGATTCAAAGGGTGAAGCTTTACTGACGAAGAATTTCATCAACAGACACGAGAAAGAACAGACACAAAGTCTGTTAGCACCAAGAAGGTACTCTCTGTACCTTCCTACCACAGCCAGGATAAGAAAGCTGTGAACACTTCGATACACAGTTAAGAGAAACCATCCTAATCCAAGACACACAAAAGGAAAGAGGATGCAAGGAGAAGTTCAAGGTGACTGTGATAAGAACAGGAGCAGAGAGACCGCAAATCCGTCAGATTTACAACGAGCAGACGTGCGTAAGGGACTGGTACCAGCCAGGTTTGAATCAGAGTTGACAGTGACATTTTACTTTGTGTGTCAGAAAGCAGCACTGGAGCATCACATGGAGCTGCTTTGCAACAAGGAGAGAAAAAAACAACCACACGAGAGAGTTCTGCTACAGCAGCCAGGGATAAATCTAGTTTTGACAAAAAACTAGAGACGGGGTCAGTAAGCAATGCCTGGATGGGCCAGCAACTGCTTTTTTCATATATAACTCCCTACCCTTCATAACATTCTTGTAAAGCAAGCACTACTTTTTTGTTCTCCTTGTTAAAGAGGAACTGCAACATTAATTATCTTTCCTTGGGGCATTAAAAACCACATTAAAATTAAACCAAACTGAAACAAATCCAGGAATCCCTGGTCTCCACACCTGCATGTGGTCCACTATACCACAACCCTGTAGTTCACATCAATCTTTTAATAGCAGGGAAGTGCTCCAAAATTCATTTTGAAAAGCACACATCAGGATCCTCTGACAAACACACCCAGCATCCCTACCAGCACCTTCATCCTGGGCATCATTGTTATGACTCCTTTCACAAAGGAAGTAATTTCTACACAAAGACTGTCTGGATATCTCAAAACTGACACTTATTGATGCAAACATTAATTCATGCCCCATTAATAACATTAATAAGAGTTTGCAATTCTTACATCTCTTCCAAACAACCTGCTTGAACTTCAGTGGCTGGAAAATGACACTGCCCACAGGTCTCACTTCTGAGGTACCACTATATCCAATCTGAACATGCCCAAGACTCCTGTCCATGGGCTTCACAAGGCAGTTTTCCTTCTTTGTTTTTGGTGGGTTTTAAGTCAGCCCCATACATCCAAATTATCAGAGAGAGTCTGTGTTGTGACAATACCAACAAAAAGCTCCAGGACACTTCATCTTGTTCAGAGATGAGGCCATGGCCAGCTGCCAGCCAGGAAAACCAAAATGAAAATCTGACATTAACTGCAGCTGGAAATTTTAATATTTTTATTCTACCTGTCCATTGCAGTTCAAGGCTTGTCAGTGTTTCCATGAGCAGCACAGATTTTATGCATTTATGACTTGGCAGTACAAGGTCAATACAGACTGTCTCTTGGCGTAAAACACACTCCACTGGGAAGCAACCACCCACTTGTTCTGTTGTAAACTACAGCAGTAGTCATAATGGTTTGAAGTTTTCATAATCTCCACTAAACGTGTATTTCGCAACACTTACAAAGTCACTACAGCCTGATAGGCAATAAACAAGTACATAAATTTAACTTGCTAGCAAAAAAAAAAAAAAAAGATGTTTTTTGCTCTAATTGCACCTGTCACAGCTTAACAGTCCCTCAGGGAAATGTATATGTTCACAAATAAAAATCTCAATCGTTCAGGTGCAGCAACCTGTGATGCAAGAAACTATTCTTTATATGCAGACAAAAATCCAACACATGCAAATGCACGCACAGCCTGATGATGCCGTTAAAATAAGCGGGCGGTCCTGACCTACTTCTGAGGCGAGCAGGCAGCAGCCTTCCCACTATCAGCCACTTGCCCACCCATAGCTCCAGCGGGGACAGCTGGATCCTCCCCATTTCCCTCGCCAGAAGCCAAGAGCACTCAAATCAGACAGGCAGTGGAGATACAGAAAGCAGGTCAGAGTGTCTGAAAGGCCAGGAGTTAAAAATACGAAGTCTATTCCCGAATTATAGGGCACAGAGAAGTTCATTATCCAGCAAATCTAAATCGTTAGCTAGATTCTTCAAGCATAAATATTAAGGCTTCAGCTGCCATCTCTTCCTATATATGCCATTATACAGAGAACAACCATCTTTAGACTTCTTATATTAATTCCACTGTAACATCAGTTTGTGCAAAAATGATGTGCATTACTACTCAGTGGCTGAGTACATTTTAACGCAAGACCTCAAGCAGCAGATAATGGTCTCAATCTCTAAAGAGGCTGAGATAAAGAATACACAAAGATAAATGTCTGAGCCTACACATACAGTTATCTCGTCTCTTTTCTTCCTCATCAGAACAGCAATAAGGAACCCATGGACTGGCAAATGAAGTCCATGACTCATATTACTGAGTAGAAAATAAGTAACTGAGAATTGAACCTGTCGTTTTAGGGGAGAGGGAGGAATTGGAAGCTTGTGATAAATCTCCAGGCAATAGTTTTGTTTATACAAGTCCACAGCCTGCAAAATTCCATTTCTGAAAAAAAAACACATAGAAATGTGACTGTATATATACATACAAAAATCTGCCTACAGAAGAGAGATTGTCATCCGTAACCTGTTCAAGAGCAATGAAACCTCAGTTCCTGGAGCACAAAAATCTTCACATAACTAATTATTTAAGCACCACATTTCAGTTTTAGTTACAGCAACAGACAGGCAGGCACATGGCAGCCTTAACACCTCCAGTCACTTAAACCTTAGATATCCCATATCCTTTCATTTTGTCAGTGTCTCTTCCTTGACAAGAAAACATAATTTCTTATCCTCAGTGTAGGCGTAATATGCAGCTATTCTTATCTGCCTCATTACTTTACATGAACTAAAGGGTAACGTGAAGAAAATCTATGAACCAAAATAGCTGACAAGCTCCTGAGCTCCTTCCTTGAAGCATTCAGGAAATCAGAGCAGGTTGTACCTCCCAACAGAAGAGCTTGGCTGGGAGAGGTCAGAGGCTGCCCCTGACTCTCCAGAGGATTAAACATTATTCTTGAAAAGAGAAACAAATCACCTTAAACATGAAAGCAGTTACCATCTGAAGAATGGACAAGCTTGATAACTTTTGTTTTGCAAAACAACTTACCTCCTGGAGAGTGTAACATGTCATGGGTTGATTTTTTGGGGGCTTAATTTAGGGCTGAAGTAGGGAATGTTTAACAGAGAATCACTGGGTTTAAGTGCTGACCCACAATCAGGCTGAATCAACAGTGAGGCAGCATTACTCCCTGCCTTTGCTTCTTCATAATCTGACTTGTTGCCAGTCAGATCATTAAATCACACCCACATCACATAACACAGTTTAACAAGTTACCAACATTTTTACATGTGTTATGATCTGTGCTACATAGAGATCTTTTAATCATACAGTCTCCTTGTGTAGGAGGAAAACAATCACCAGTCATGCAGGCAAGGTACCACTTCTTTCTCACAATAAGTGACATGTGGAGTAAATGGGACCTCCAGGAAGCATAAAAAATTTACTGAATTGCTGCAGATTTACAGACTAAAACCTGAGTCACTGAATAATTGTAATACTTGAAGGTCAAGAACAAAGAGCTGAACTTTCCTACATAAGGAACACTCTATAGAGGTAATGTAGAAGCAGGCTTGAAGTTTCAGATTTTGATACAGATTATAAAAATACTATTATACGTGCATATAGTTTTTATGTTTATAAATAATTTAATTTTGTCATGGAGGATTGGATACACATAAACTTTGTGCCAAGCAAGTGTCAAAACAGATTCTGACATGAAGTCTTGGCAATTTTGGCAAAATACAAGAGACTTTAAACAAAACACAAAAGCCCAGATACAGGAAAGCTCAGCAGTCAGCTCACCAGGTCTACCAACAGCAGAGTAAGGAATCCTAAATTAACAGAAGTAACTAGAGGAAGCACAGATCTTTACATCAGTGTTTCCCAACCATTTAATTAAGAAAAAGGTTCATTTTAAAATACTTCTGAAAATAATACCTTAAAAATACTTCATGGTGTTGCCATGTTCGCAGCCAGATAAAACCATTTTAAAATTCCAATTGCATTTCTCCTAGATTATATTTGCTAATACATATATATGAAAATTTAATTATATTTCTTGTAATTGTTTTATAGAATAACAGTTAATGTCCTGTCAACCACCAGCCACAAAATAGCGCTTTAGGTCAATGACAGCAGGAATCACATGTGGCAGAGGACAAGACAGAGCTCCAGCTCCCACAGCACACGTGTTTTATCAGCTTCCCCCACACGGGAAGACAGGAAGACATTTCTTTCCCTTCTCCCAGTTAAGTGCCTCTACTGCTGGTCCAGAGAAATGTGGGATCCAGTAACCACTACAGGTTCGCTTTGATGTTTAACTCAGAACATCCTTGTTCCTCCTCACCATCATCCTGTCTCCCTGCATCCACTCTGTTGTACTCAGCTTTCCTCTCCCCTGCATCCTTTTCGCAAGGCACCCATCTCTTTCCATTCCCTGTAAAACTTCCAGCACTTCACTCGTGTCCACAAGTTAAAACACTGACACATCCACACTCCTTCACAAGTCTTGCCTAAGACACAAAATTAAATACTTAGGAGATTGTCAAGTAAGGGCTAAATATATAAATCTGGAGTCTCAGTGGAGATTAGAAAAGGTTTGAAGATTAAGTGTTACCAAAGATTCATACATTAACCAACATTTTTAACCAAAAATCTTGCTTTCTGCTTTCTTGCATCTTGCTTTCTGCTCCTGTTTTGAAAGCAGCTGTGTAACAGGCCCATCACCATCGGTTTGTAAGAATTCAAAAGCTTATTACACCAAGTCCAAAGCTAATGAATTCACATACATACACAAAAATATACTTTTAGGAAGTGAAGAGCATCCAAAAAGCTTGTTACACTTAGAAAATATTTATCACAATAACCTTTCCGATCAGCTCATAATATTGGATAAAGCCAGAGTTCAAGGAACACATAAATTAAAAAAGCTGTACTGAAAACAGTACAGTACAGAAGAGCTAACTTCCCTCTCCAAAATGATGAGCCACCCAAAAAAAAAAATTTACAAGTGGTACAAATGTTGAGAGTTGACAGGCCGGAGATAAGCTACCCTCGTGCAGGTTTAAGCCTCAAGTTCACATTTAGATTACTTCATTCCACCTCATAAAAAAGCAAAAGAACAGATTTAATATTAACTGTGCTGGGTGTACACACACATTGATTTATTAGACACATGGCAAAGGACTAAAATTACAGGGCTGGAATGTGCAGCCAGAGCCTCTTGAGATGTAACAAGCATTACAGCACCTGGACCTCTTTGGTCTTACTACATATGCTAACCCCAGAGTGCATATTTATAGCTGTATTTTAGACTTCTGTACACAGGGAAGGTCTAAAACTTAAAAGTCAGGTTCAAGCCCACTCACTCCCTGCTGCCCAAGACGCCAGCATTGCTTTCTGCAGTTTAGTCAATGATGGTTGCGAACACCTTCTGATGGAGCACATCCTGTTTGAAGCCTCCAGCGAGGGAATGGTTGCCTTGCTCCTGTGCTCAGAGAGGAAGCTATAAAATCACACACGAATCAAGTGTAACAACTAAATAAGGAAGGACAAAGGAGCAGACTGCTTCACGTGATTACAGGAACAAGGACATGTATAAACCTGCTGCCTCTTCCACGCAAACCATTACACTCAATCAGAGCAGCTTGGGGAGTATCCAGGAGTGTGCAGTTACCACAGAGCAACATCACAAGCTGATACAGAATTCAGAAAAGCAAGAGGCACAGGTACGATCAACAAACTTGGATAACTCAAATCAGAGGGAATAACTAGCATATTAAGCAGTATTCACACAGGTCATTAATCACACTATCTTGCTGTCCTTCAGAACAGCACCTTAAATTCCCTAAAGTTCCATACCAGTGCTGCCACTGAGTCAAAATTTAGAAGCTCTTTGCATTTCTCTCGTGTTCTTGACAATACAGTAGTTTCAAATATGGACTATATATATGTTAAGATAGTGAGTATTACAAGAAACACCAGTGTTTTCTTTATTCTGTGTTCACACTCAGCCAGTGAAGACTTCACAATGCCACAGATTATTCCTCTTACAGTGAAACAACAGATTGCAAATGCAAAGTGAAATCCTCACAGGTGACTTTTTCAATATCTTAAAGCACAGGTGCTCATCTTTAACAGGGAAAGAGCCATATCATTTCAACAAATTTCCTGCAGTTAAATAGTTCACTTTTGAGGAAAGCATCTGTGACATTTCAGATCTAGTAGTCCATCAAGATAAATAATTCAAATAGTCAATTCACTTTCATGCTCTTTCTTTCTAAACAAGATACCTATACTGCCTCAGAATACGAAATAATTCACACATTCCCAACCAACATCGACAAGGCAAAATTCCTGTGTGGACATGGCGACAGTTGAAAAGACAACCTGACACACAGGTGCCCACAAATGTCTGTGTGGGCACAGCTGTGTCAGCAACAGCAGCTCTACGCTGCAAACTCAAACACACCTCCAGACTTCCACTCTTCATGCCAGATACAGTCACAGAGGGACCTCACGGGGTATGAACCCAAGCAGTCAATCCAGTGACTCAACTGGAAAAGTCAGAGGAATAAGAATAAATCATGGTAAGCTCTGAAACACAGCGAAAATGCTTACATATCAGTGCCATTGGTTATATTGTCAATATTTGCAGTTGATTTATTTTTCTTTACTATTGTTTTTAGAAACAGTTGTTTCCCCATCATAAGCAAGGCTCACACCCAAGCCATCTACCTTGACACTCCAGTTGGAAAAAAACTGTTTCCTTCTTTATTCAGGGCAAAACAGCTGGATAGCACAGACTTGTCTCTCACCCCACAAGCACAGGAATCATTATCACCATTCTCACAAATCCCAGACACGTGCCAATGGATGGGATTAGCAGGTGCAGCTTAGGCTACACAAGATACCCCCTGATACAACGCTCTCCTCCAGTAGCCCTATTTTTCCCAAAAGCCTGAAGAAAAATCAGCAGGAACAATGGGTGGCACCATAATACTGGCAACAGGTGTTAAAGCACGAGCCTGAATACTCAGCTTCACTCCTTGCCTGGAGACAAAGAGCCCAGTGCTTTTCTCATATAGTCAGCACTGAAACCGAAATTACTTAATATGGCTTTCAATCTTGCATGTAATCTTCGCTTCTGAGAAACAAGAACTGCCAGCTTCGAAGCAAACATCACCTTCTTACCAGCAGGGCTGCCTACTCTGCCTGGGAAGCAGTGCTGCTCCGAGCACTCAGTGTCACCTCCCTGCACAACCCACTGCGGTGACAGTTCCTTCAAAACAATAATAAAGCAGAGGAAAAGGCTGTATAAACTGAAATGTACTTTGACCAACAGGACTGATAAATTGCTGTGTATCTTATTTTCTCCAAGCCTTACCTGAATGCAAAGATTTTGGACAGAATACTTTAAGGAGGAGACGCCAACATTTTGGAAATAGGTATTCTATTCTGTTCCTTAAATACATCCTACTTCCTTCAGACTAAATGCATATGGTTTAACCTATATACATTACTTAAAAGTGTATTTATTAATCTGCTTTTTGAACTAATGTTACTACACTTTTTTAATCATGCCCAGGTTAGCATTAACCTAGAAGAGTCTGTCTTGTCTTTGATCCCTCCCAACTCCATGATTCCTGTTTAAAGTTCTGGGTGAGGTCAATTTACTGTTTTTGAAAAGGAATTAAGGAAGATGCTACGCTTGAAGGAGCTTTCAGCCAAAACTTCTCTCGCTGGCTCACAGCACACTTGTGTTTAACAGAATCCCTCCAGTGAGAACACAGGATACAGGCAGCAAAGACAGGCTTAAGAAGGTAGGTCAGCTGTGCTAATACTCTAAAGTGTTCATCTAGGGGTGATGAAAAGGGAAGAAAAGAGGCTTGGGCTGTGTTTTGTTTCCACAAACGCACAGACCAGGAAGTTGAACAGTAAGAATCACCTAAAAACAAATCATCCTTTTAAAAAGGAGCTCTTCCTGCAAGCACAGTAGATGTCTGCAATCTCTAAGCGTCTCCCTATGCTACAGAAGGGGACATAAGCTAAACCAAACTCAAGTAATATTATTACATAAACAATTCTAAGACCAAGAATTTATACCATATACTAAATAAAGTCTCAAAATCATATTGCAAGCATAACTTTTAGATTCATGCTGTTCCCATTACCACCCCAAAACACAAAGTCCGTTTACAACATCTGATGTTAAGAACATACAGAAAATAAAACAAGCTTACCACTTCCAAGGACATATTTGCTCGAACACGCCCAGCGTTGCAGGGTTTTTTTTATTTAGGGGGAGGAAGAAAAATGTCACAGTGAGCAAAGTTCACGTGTTAGCCTGGAGAGGATCCAGGCTCGGCGCTAGCGCAGCAGCAGCTGCTCACACCTGTGCAGGCAGGAAGCTGTCCCCGCACCAGCTCCAAGGCTGAGGTGCTGCATGTCCCAAACACGCTCAGAGAAGTGTCCAGCTCGCTCACCACAATGTCCCCAAAGCCTGCTGGCAAACTTCTCTGCCTTAACTGATGAAAGCTACTGATTAATCTATCCACTGCTCCTCCCTCATCCAAGTTACTGCCTTGAGCTTATGATCAAACTGGTTTTACTACCATGTAAAGCTTATTACTCACAATACAGCTATTTACAAAACTAAGATAACAATAAATGAAATAAAACAAGGAACTTCAGTTCTTAAAAAAAACCTCCTCAGCTATGTAGGCTACCTACAACCTTAAAAACCTTAAAAATAAGCCTTATAAACCTTAAAAAATAAGCAGAAGGATAAACATCAAATCATCACTTTCAGTTATCAACACAATAGGTGTCTGGAGAGTAAATAGAACGACTCAAAACAAATAAATAAATCAACAAAAATTAATCTTAGTCCATCTTGTCAAAGTAAATGCAAAAAAAGGAGTTAAGATTCATTGGGCCAAAGAAAGAGGGAGGTCTGGGGGATTTCCTGAAGGAGCGCAAGCGTGGACTCTTAATCTTTACTTTCAGAGAACTATTCCTGTATATTATATAAAGTCTAGAAGCAAACAGAAATAAAACCCAACTCAAAACCAAAAGGTCTTCCACATTCCACACATCTTGGTATCTCCAAAAACCTCACACATTCCACCTAACAGCATTACTCCACTTCTCTAAATCACCCTGGAGACACATGAATGCATGTACATCACTGTGATGGATTTTAGAAAGGAAAAGCTGCTCTCAAAGAAAACAATAAAAGTCTGCTAGGTTCCATGGCTAATTCCTTTCAGGAATTTTTGAAGTTGTTTATTTTAAATAGCCCATACAGGAAGAAGCCAAAAAATGGCAATAACAATGTCAGAAACAAGAACTCTAATTCAACCCCACTCAAAGAGGATATGCACACAGTTCAAACAGGAATTTCACACCAGGTTTTGTTAATAACTTTGGAAACATGTGCACTCCAAAACCCAGCTCTGCAATACAGGCAGAACATCTTTACGAAGCCTGAGCACTGAAAAGTGAATTCAAGGAAATGAGCTTCACAAGTAGCCAGCATAATTGCTTGCACTTTTTTTTAACCTACTTCTATTCAACTGTACATTTACGACCATCTTCTGGTTTCAGGACTGCTTTGGACATCCCTTCCAAACTTTACAACACCTCCCACTCCTCACCCCACACGGTGACACCCACGGTAGTATCTGAGGATGTTTCAGAGGCTTTATGGGGTTCCCTTTAGCTGAGTCTACCTGTTCTCTTTCTTTTAAAGCAAAACGATGCAAGTGGAAGTCAGCACCAAGAACTGCACCTTTTGGGACAGACCATCTCAGACTGCTGGTTAACCCATCAAGTGATGAGCTCACAGAAAAAAATCCTGGTCCCAGCTGGCACCAGGAACCAGGCACCACCAAGCTCTGATCATTCTCCAGCATTTCTCCATCAGTATGCAAAAGACTAGGGTGGAAACCAATAAAACCTAACCAAAAAGTTACCAGATGATGTTACAAGGTACCAAGCATCAGCATTACAACAGTATCCACAGGAAGCTTCCATAAATTCCCTTGCCATAGGAGTGTTTCAAAGTCACATAGTGCTTAGCTCATCCACACTGTACAACAAATTAACCCATTTTAAAACAGTCTCAGCTTCCTTTGCTACACTTTTAACAGCAAAGACTCAGCTGCTACCAGTACATGAAACAAGCCTACTATCACAATTTAAAATATTCTTCAATGTTTAGAAGCTTCAGAAATAAAAGGAAGACAATCAAAAAGCTATTTCCTGCTTTAACATCCAAAATGAAGTTGACAGCACCTAGTCATACTTCAAACAGAAAAGATGCATTTGTCAAAGCATGAGAAGTGGCATAAAATGTCAGTACACCCAACGTATGGGCAGAGCCCAGAAGGAGGGAACAGAAGGGGACTGATCTGCTTTAGCAGTGAGGATACAGTCTGAATCTGGGGCATCCAACATATTCAGGCAGCATGCAGCAAGAATCCTGTCCACATTCTGCTTGTCCTTCAAACAGGCAAGAAGCAGCCTTGTGCTGCCCAACAGCCAAGGACAGTTCGCAGCTGGCACCAAGGCAACAAGCTCTTTTCCTGCCCTCACACAGGATGAAGAAGACACAAACTAACAAAATTAGCAAAAACAAACTAGCTGGAATTAGAACATCCCCCAATTCTCTTTCAGTTAATGAAAATCATAGGCTTTTATTCCTTTTTTAAAAAATAATTTATTTCTCTAATAACATCTAACATTTGAAAAAGAAAACATGTTTATCTTCACCCAGTTTAATCTGTCATATTTATTATGTTTTTAAATTTTACACATGAAGGCAAATCTAGTGGATAACACATGCACTTTCAGCTTCAAATTTTAATCTCTTCCAGATCAACATAAATTATAATTTACCATTGGTAGTCTGCATAGAGAGGTTATATCCTGGCCTCAGTTCAATTCTTAAACCAGTGTGTATATATATGTCACCAAAAAGCCACCACAAACTTAACCACATAAGGCATTCAGGCCAGATCCCCATTTAATGCATGAAATTATACTCCTAACAGGAGAGTAAGACGATCCTTTCAGGAAGGAATAAATATTCAAGTACAGCCCCAGAATTTTGCAACCAAACGTGTAAAACTTGGTGCAACCCTTAGTCCTGTCCACAGCAATTTGCCCTTTCTGGTTACATTTCTGTCCTCTTTCAGACCTTCATGCTCCTTCCCTTTCACGTGGGTCATGAGAACTGAGCAATATCCATCCCTTGTCTGCATCCTCATTGTTCTTACCACTCCCAGTGGCAGTGGTTGCTCTCAGCAGCAAACAAATAAATCCATTTCTCAAGGGACTTTCCTCATTCACAAGGCCAAAGTCCAGCCCTGCTTGAGCTCCTTTCCACCTCCCTCCAGCAGGTCACTCACACCTTGCAGGCATTAACAGCACACCAGGCCGAGCTGGGGGATTTGAGTTTAGTTGCTGAGGTTTGGTACTTGCAGCACTCTGGTCATAGTAGCATCCCACAGATCCTACAGCATGATCCAACAACCTACTACAGCAGCAAAAGAGAATAGTTTGGGAGGAGGCACAGGAAAAAAAAAAAAATCCTAACTACTTTTCTGCAACAGCTTTCCCAGAAACAGTCTCTCAAACTATAACTACCTGTAAATTAACATTAAGAAGAAACTATAATCGAACTGACCATGAAGAAAGCACACAACTTTCACTTCCCTAACAATTAATGCTTTCCCATGATCTCACCACTGCACAACAGCCTTCCAGCCTAAACACATCATCTTAAAGAAAAGTTCCCAAGATCAGTCTCGTAATTGCTCTCAGCTCCAGCACCAAGAAGGCAACTTACCCCTGTTGTCATGAAACAAAAGTGATAATTTTCTTCTGCACAACTTCCCTTCTACTTCTCCAAACCCCTACGCCTTCTACAAAACTGACTGTCCCCTGTAATTCAGGACATCCGACCATGCCATGCACACATAAACAGCTGGAGAATTAAAAATACCTGCAGCTGAGATGCCAGGATGGAAATAATTTTAAACAAAGTTTATAAAAGCCACAGCAGCAGAAGGGCAAGAAAACATCCAACAAGTTTGGTAATTAACATAGAAACATGTCACATCCAACCCATTTTTGCTCATCAGCAGAAGGACAAATTGATGACACACAAACCAGCAAAGAGCCAAGTCTGATGCTTTCTTCCTACACAGCACTTGAGAGCTAATTAAGAACATCAGCACAATAATCATCAAAACACCACTTGAGGTCAAATTACTATTTATACAGGACTCAAAACCAAAAGATGACTTCAAACTAAACTACAAACAACTTGAAAATGTTAGACAATTGAAAAGCATTCATAGAAACTTTCCCTTGGTAGAACACCCTCTCTGCGAACAAGTGGATTGTTCCCATCAGTCTTAAAAGGAAGATCTTAAAACCCTTCACAGTAAAACAGAAAAGAGTAATTTTGCTTTTACAATTTTTCAGAAAAATTGTCAAATTTAAAATAAGCAAGTGTAAAGAAGTGTTTATAGAACTGGACCAATATCCCCTTAGGTTTTACAACATGAAAGGATCACAGTAAGATACATTGGATAGTTCTGGTTTACAAAGAACTAATTTCATTTCAAAAGGGGCAGGAATATCTACATTCACTTGGACTATACGGAAATGTTACACCAAGGAATTTGCAGAGTCACAAAAAAGGCAGTGCCAGCAGCAGAGTCCCGGGTAAGGCAGAATTACTATCCTTCAATTATTATCTCCTTACAGCAGAATTATTATCCTTCAAATAAAGCAGCTTGATCCAAGGCTGAAGAACCCACATCAGCACAGCCTGAGGATGAAGCTTTTCATTATAGATGAGCTGACTGAGCTGTGACCTCACTTTCTCGTGAATGGATGTCTTCTGTAGGGGTAGGCTTAGGGTTTTTTTATAGTCTTGGTTTTTTAATCAGTTCATCCCACTAAAGCAGAAACCATGGCTACAGACAACCTGGTGCACTGCAGAAGTCAGAGGGACACAGAATACATAGTGGAAGGGTACAGACCAAAATAAATGCTAAAGCGAGTAAGAACAGACAGCAGAACTTAAATTTAAAAAAAAATCTTCAAAAGCATATTAAAAAAATGTTATCATCTAGAATGTCTTCCCATTAAAAAAAAAAAACATCCTGTTACAAATACAACTATTTTGTATTCCAACCATTTCAGTAACAATGACCCTGCCACATCATCACAGTAAAACCAAGCCAATGCAGAAAACTCACCTTCACAAAATTGTCAGGGAACATGCCCCTTCTGCCATTTAACTCCCCTTCCAACCATCCTTCTTCTTCCAGTTTTTTCACATTCCTGATGATTTCCCCAACTCGGATTGTTAACTCATCATCATGCACTGCATCATAGTCATATTCCACAATATAGTCCACTAAAAAGGAAAAAAAAAATGCACAATGAATACAACCCAGACTGGGAAATGCAGCTTGAAAGCCACGCATGTTCAAAAGGCAAACCTAACAATGAATGCTAAGAACAAGCATTTCCCTCACACCAATGCTCATCTGTGAATTGTAACATTTCCAAGTATTTTGCAGAGGGGGAAACAATCGGATAGAATTGTTAGAATAACACCTATTAAAATAAAGTAAATTTAGGAATATGACACCAGGTCATATTTTGGTGGTGGTGGGTAGGTTTTGTTCATGTGTGGTGGAAGGAATTGCTGGCAATGGTTTTCTTCCCCACCAAGTTCCAGCTGAAGATTTACCAGTTATGAATCACTGCCCACAAGGCAAGTGCTTCTTACTCGGCGCACATTTGGGGCCAAGGATCAGACATTGTACGAATGGTATATACTTGCAATGCTTTGTTAAGACTCATACCTGAGCCTGCTACTTTGTCTGCAAAAAATGAATGCCTGCACACCCAGCATTTTTGCAGGTTTGATCCAAGAAATGCAATACAGCCAGAAGGTGTGTGATTGATAATATCATACAACTTAAATTGCACAGATACGTAAAAAGCACCTTCCTTCACAGTCATTTGGTTTGTATAAGTAGAATAAGCAAGTGAGCTTTACTTTTGATACAATTAAATTTACTCAGAGGAGCACAGCAGTGTATTCACATACTTGTCCATCTGTTGCACAAGATCCATGAGAGTTGCTCGCTGACGGCTTAAGGCTTGTTTGGCAGTATAGACTCATTTGTTCATCAAGAAATTCTGTTCATGCCAGACATTGCCACAAACCTGCAGCAATCAAATAATCTTCCCTCTCACTCAAATTCAGTCAAATATCCAGGCACTGCCAAATGTTAAAACACTGTTCTCACTGAAACCTTCCTCTCCTCTGCAGATCACAATGCACAAGAGCACAACAAAGTCAAAAGACAGAAAACGTGAATGGTTGTAGAAGTTTTTCCCCAGGTTAATCTATTTGATCAGTGCATAATAATAACCATTACTTTAAAAATGAAGGAATCAAATGGGAAGAAGTATTATTTCCTTGGTATTGAACTTACAGCTGCATTAAATCAATGTCTAATTCTGATCTGTGGGCAGTTTTGATCACAAGTGCAGCTGTAGTGATTGCAATTAAGCCTTTATCCCTCTGCTGCCTATGGATGAAGCCAGAAAACCCTTAGTAAAAAAACAGAACTACATGATGGTGCCATGAATGCAAGAGATGCTTGAATGATAGGTCTGGTAAACTATTTTCTGAATACACCCATTAACAAAGGAACCAACTATAAACATGAAAACTTAGTTTTCTTTCTTCCTTTAAGAAAAAAAATTATTTTATTCCTTTTGAACAGCAATCATCACTGGAGTTACCTGCCTATGATACACACCTGGAACTCCTAGCACACACTTTTTGTACTGGAGACATTTATTTTTGCCAAATGTACTCTCTAAGCTTGTTTCAAAGCATCATACTCCCCCATTAGTGCCTGCAGCAAGCAGAGTAGTTCTGTCTGGCTTCTGCACAGAATTGTCTCTTGAGTGGCTGACATAAAATATTGCCAAACATACAGGAAATTCTGTCAGCCACGAATCACAAAGACAACAGCCATTCATCACCTAAGAGTCTGGAAATAAAAACATCACCTTCCAACCAACTCAACCCAGCCATTCTGGAAATCTATAAACGTATAAAAATGTAAGAAGTATCCATGTCACATATTTCTCTCAAGATACACTGTCTCGAAGCACATTAGCAAGTACCACATTTCAATATACACACTATAGGAGAGCTTTACAAAGCTAAACGTGGAAAATGGATCACAACAGAGTGTCAGTCATGGCAAATGCTCACAGCAGTGACTTGAACTGCCAAACACCTGGTCCTTTTTCCACAGCAGCAGTAGATAATCACACCCACACTGTGTCAACATGAACCAATTCTATTGAAAGCTTATTTATTCCCTTGGGAGAACACTTCCGCATTTGTGTTTGAAATACACAGCACGTTCATTTTGGTCACCTTTCCAGACTATAAAACGTGGACTCAGTTATGCCAACAACCAATGGAGAACCTGAAGAACCTCCCAGTCATCATCCACATGTCTTTATGTTCCAAAGACAAAGAGCAGTAAACAGACATCAGCTTCTTACACTTGAAATTCAGGTGCTGAATTTCTTCTTTTATTTGTCAGTGATACTCAGTGCCACCCTCACTCTCACAGAGAGGTAGACAAACCAGATGTGAATTCTGTTGCCTTGTCTGTAAAGTGGAAAGGACCATGGGGAACATAAAGATAGTTTTATACGATGGCAGAGAAACGGCAAGGAGCTACATATCTCATTACTTGCTACTATGTGGTCCTTAAGAAGAACTCTTACAAGCTTTGCTTTTCAATATTAGCAAGCAGCACAATTTGAATCATCCAGGTAATTCACACCTCAGCACGACAGGCAAGAAACCACTGTACTGCCAAAACAGTCCAGATTAAATAAGCCTCTGAAACATCCTAAAGTCTAATATTTACCCAAGTAAAAACAGAGTCCAATGATGACAGAAGACATTTTTAATGAATCACAACTCCTCATAATAACAGTAACTAGAAATTATATTAGTTGACTGATTATACTTTGTAATGCCTGTACTAGTTCTGAATGCTTTTGAATGCTTCAAGTTCTCACTTAAAAGCTTTACTCAAGAACAGATACACTGCATTTAGTCAGCAATAAGTTGGACTCCAGTAATATAAGCTGGTCAAATGTTTTTAAAAAATTCTCAACTGGTATAAGGTGCAGTAGAACTCCTCAGCAACACAAACTATCAAACCCACCTATCTTGTCTCCCCTTTGCTTTTTACACTGCTTTCTCCATTTCAAACCTCATTCAAATCAATTATCTGTAGCTTAAAGACCATAATTATCAAGTCTCAAATGAAAAATAATCTTCTCAAGCTTGAGCAGGAATGCTGTGAGGTTTACTGTGCTTTTCTAGCACATCCAAAAACACCAAAGTTCACCTGAGAGGGGGAGACAACTTTCTCCTGAGTTTTCACAGTATCTGCATACAAGGAAAGGCTGAAAGTGCTGGGAAAAGGCTCAGTGAAATCTCGTTGATCAGGGTATGGAAAAGCCTGAGCTGTGCCCCCTGAAAACACAAGAGGCAGTGGGACAAAATGAAACCGAACAAATGCCACTTAAACATATATAAACACACTCTGTCATCCAGTCATGACAGCTTTCCAACATACTTAGGGAACCTACCAGATGGTGTTTTTTCAAGGTTCTGACCCATTTTCAGTGGCAACGGACTGGTTAAAATCAAGAGAGCTAAGAAAAAAATTATTGACTGGACATCTTTGGAGGAAGATGGCTCTGTGGGAGTGGTCTGTTCAGCTCTTGTTTTTACTAAGATGATAACCTCACTAATGACACAATAATGAAATAACTAGGTGGGACATTAGGAAGAAATTCACAGAAGGGATGGAAAGGGTGATTACATACTGTAATGGGCTGCCCAGGGAACAGTTTAAGGCAAGACTGGACGTAGCACTTAGTGCCATGGTCTGGTTGACATGATGGTGTTTGGTCGTAGATTGGATTCGATGATCTCGGAGGTCTTTTTCAAAATGTTTGATTCTTTGATAAAACAGACCAAACACATCAAAGCCAGTCAGCCCCGTCAACAGCTACAGACTACGTTATTCCCCACAGCACAAAGTGTCCTATCTAACACGTCTTTGACAAAGTAGCTCCCACTGTCAGCCAACACAGCAACACTGCCTGCACCAGGCATTCAGTCACTGCTGGCACAGGTGGACTCCCCACTTCTCCAAGCCTTACACAACCAGCTCTTCTGCTGACCACATCCCAGTGCCAAGGCAGAAGCAAAGTTCCCAACAACAAGCATGGCCACATTACACCCATCTTCTCTGATTTTAGACAAAGGATGTCTTCAGGTCCTCAGTCTCTTTCAGAAGTTGCCTATTAGAGGTAACCTAAGGCCCTCTGGTAGCCCTAAAACAGAAACAAATAAATAAATCAAGGAAGAACAAAAAATATACCAAAATTCTAACATGCCTATCTCTTCAATAGAAATAGACACTCATCCAGCAAAGAGCACAATTTCACATTCTTGGTACTTTGTTTAGAGTATTACAACACTGTTAGAATCCAGTGACCTTTCTGTAGCAACCAAAAAAGACACAAACCAGATTTAAAATAAATCCCATGAAAAACACACTTTAATGGAGTATAATTTAAAAAAAAAAAAAAAAAGAGGGGAGTGGGATTCATCAGATAACTGAAATCCTTGCATATATTGGGAAGCCTTGCTGAAACTTTCTGCAGACCTGGAGGGACAGAGTCCAACACGAAGCAGCAAGAATTGCTGCCGTGCCCCATAAAGGTCTCTTCAGGCAGGTTTTAGGCCAGTCCAAATTCAAAGTCATTTATTGGAATGACAGCCCTGGAAAGTTGTGTGACCTCCAGAAGTACCATGCCAGCAGAACTGCAGTCACACCAGAAACTCAGCTTTTGCTTTTCTGATTTATCACAACAGACAGTTTCTGGATGCCTAAAACAAACTTCATTAGTACTGTTATTTCCACTCGCACGTTTATCACATAAAAGCCCCGAAGTTTAGTCTCCTATAAAACCAAACTTAACAATTCTGTTATTATGTATGAATAGAGTTACACAGAGTTACAAAGGTATTTCATTTTACAGCAGACAAAGTTTACAATGCAGACAAAAGATCACAAAGAACACAATCTTACCCTTTTAACTATCATACTTTTCTTCACAATTATTTGAAAATCTGGTGCTGAACTTAAGGGGAATGCTCCTTTCAGTTGCTTTCCCACAGAAATGTTTCTACAATTTGTGAGCTGTGGGAATTCCAGCTGGTTTAATATTAATATAGTATATGTTTGGCCACTTAAGACAGTTCTTAACAATGAAAAAGTAGCTCAGGTGTTTAAATGCTGAACAACGAAAACAACTCCGTAAGTGTTAAACATAAGTAGTGGTTATAAGAATGTTTTCTTTCCACTTCAATACCATATAATTTCCTGTCACCCTGACCTGAGTCACCGATGACAACCCAGATGCTTAAATAAAAAAGCCTGATAGACTTCCTACTGCCCTTAAAATCCTAGTTCCTACTTCCAGAACTATGAGTTTTGTCTACAAAGCTCTCCTGTAAAGAGAGAGTACACATGCACAAGGTGAGCACCAGGGTTTGGGAACCAAAGACAAATCCCTCCTGGCCAAGAGCTCCCACTGCTCTGCAGCCAGGCTCCTTCCTCCAAGCTCTGCATCCGCTTCACTCTCCTGTTTACAAATGACCATAATAACCAGTTCCCCAAAGATCCAAGCATTCCTCTGGGGTACAGATGTAGGTTTGCTCTTCATCAGTCTGAGTAAGGGA
The DNA here is from genome assembly GCA_013397775.1 of Eulacestoma nigropectus. NCBI lineage: Eukaryota > Metazoa > Chordata > Aves > Passeriformes > Eulacestoma > Eulacestoma nigropectus. The sequence goes on from VZTE01002905.1 coordinate 286,048, forward strand.
GCACCTCACATTTCCCACTATCAGAGAAACCACTCTGAGCACTAGTCTTGTGCAAAAGTCCGTCCCTTCCTTTCACATCCCAATAACCATCTGACTGAGAAGCAGCCGAGGGACTGAACCTTGAACAGATGGAAACATTCAGTATTTCCTACTTCCTTCTCATGGCACCCAATAAAGCTACATCACCAATAGAGAGTGGGAAAGCCATGAAGTTGTATTTCCAAGACATCTTGCCCCGAGGATGTTGTGATCCCATGCTTTCTTCTGTGGGCATTCACTGGTCCCTTCCCCACGCTCTGTGCTTGAATTAGTAGTTATTTATAATACTGGTGAATCAGATAAAGAAACAGCCCAAGCGAAAACTTGTAGCGACAACTTTCTGCAAATTGATCTGCTTAAGATGTCTCACTGTGGGGTCAGACACAGGACTGCTTCAAACCCACTTTAGATTAACATCTACATCCCTGTTACAGCCCAGATCAGGAGTACGCTGTTCAGTGAAGCTCCAAACCACCCTCATTTGTCGTGGTTCAGTTCAGTGTGGAACAGTCTCACAGCAAGTAATCTGGAATTTTTTTTTCACTGAAATTAAACCCAGGAACACACTTAATGCATCTTAATCTTTAATGGGCATTATGCCCATGGGACAAGACTAAAACTACAATGATATAAAAATGTCCAAAACTTGGAACATGAATAGGGTCCCTCACACAAGCAATTTCCCTCTACAGATCCACTCATCTTGCCCCTCACCACTTGCTGCTTTGCTCAAAGACAAAATCTGCCATGAAACCACATCCTAACATAACACGTTACTGATGCAAGGCCACTGGATTCCTGTCGACTCTGATGGTAAGGATGCAGTTCCATGCTATTAAGAAACTGAACAAGAGTAATTAGCTAACAGAGACCATGCAGTCTACATGTATTTAACAGTACAGTCACTAGTTTTGAGCCACACCATACAGAAGAGCAGACATTTCACTGAGCTGAGCCATGCAGAGCCATCACATTTACGTTCCACGTGGAGGACTTGCAAACAGTTGCATCACAAGGGCTACTGGAAGCATTGAACAACACCAATGAGATGTTTTACCTGCACAGCAACTCAAAAGAAGGTCAGGTGCCTCCTGTATGGCCTCTGGAACAGGAGTGACACATGGCAGAGCCATTTCTACCTGTGCCTCCTCCCAAGGGAGCCACACCAGTCATGCCAGCTCCAGTCCTGCCAAACAGCTCTGCACCAAAGCAGTCTCACTGCCTCCTGCTTCTGAAGCTTTGATCTCGTGTGCCAGCCAAGCAAACTCTGCTGCCACAAGGAAGGGATGTGGTAGAGGAGGTTCTCTGCATTTTAAGATAATGCTGACTTCATTTATGCAAATATTGACTCATGGTCTTGTTTTAAGCAAAATGCCCTGAGCCATGAGAATTCTTGCATTAGTTTATAATAATCCAACATAATGACAATGAAATTGAAAGATTTTCATGCCGTTCTATGTACATTCTCTTTTAAGCATACACAATTAATTCCCAATTTGCTGTAAACTAAATATTCCAGTCATGGATTATTTCAAAGACAGAAAACCTAAATCTGTACAAATTATTAGTTTAAGTTGCTGGGCAAATAAACAATCCTTTCAAGCACTAAAGATGCCTCCAATACATACAAATATACAGTGTTGGACCCCAGCTGATTCTACATAAAACTAGCTCAGCTGCGTCCACCTAGTCTCTAGAAGCACCACAAATACCCTGCTGTCACCTAGCAGGGACTCAGTTTGGATGCCAACAGGATTTGCGCTGTTTAAAGCAACTTCATGTTGAATTGAGTATGAGCCTTCACACTCTCTTCAACACAGCCCATCTCAGAAGGCTCAGCAGGTTCAAAGCAGCATTAGACGAGTGAGGGCAATCAGCCACTGCTGCAGTCAGGCCAAACTCCCAACAAGCCCCTTTCCACTTCCTCAGCACAAGAGCTGACCAGTCAGAGCATCATCCCCCATCTGAGCCAACATCAAATTAATCACAGAGTAAGCTGAGTTGGAAGGGACCCACAAAGATCACTGAGTCCGACTCCTGGCCCTGCACAGGACCATCCCCAAGAGCCACGCCCTGTGCCCGATAGCAATGTCCAAACACTTCTTGAACTCTGTCAGGCTGGTGCTGTGACCACTTCCCTGGGGAGCCTGTGCCAGTGCCCAACCCTCCTCTGGGTGAAGAAACTTTTTCTAATATCCAACTTTAACCTCCTCTGACACAACTTCAGGCCATTCTGATCCCCACAGAGCAGAGATCCATGTCTGCCCCTCCTCTTCCCCTCATGAGGAAGCTGTAGACCACAATGAGGTCTCCCATCAGTCTCTTCTTTCTCCAAGCTGAACAGACCAAGCGACCTCACATGGCTTTCCCCCCCAGAGCCTTCATCATCTTTGCTGCCCTCCTTTGGATACTCTCCAACAGTTTAATATCTTTTTTACACCGTGATGTCCACAACTGCACAATATTCAAGGTGAGGCTGCCCCAGTGCAGAGCAGAGCGGGACAATCCCCTCCCTTGTCCAACTGGCGATGCTGTGCCTAATGCACCCCAGGACAAAGTGCTGCACTGGGGCAGCTCAGTCTTTCAGCTCTAGCTCCCGTTCCTCTATCAGATGTTTAAAAACCTCGGGAATCCAAATATCAGGGTCTTCTCAATCAAAAAATCATTGCACTGTTATCAAGAAAATATATCATTCTTCTGGGATAATTTCTCTTAACTATCACAAGTCACTACCAAAATGTTGTTGGATATGTGATGGTTTACAAGATCTGTTAAAAGCTTAGTAAGTACTCTCCAGTGCTTACACTGAGGGTATTTTAAACTGCTATAAAGATAGCTTTTAGGAAAAAAAGAATGAAGTCAGAATAAACACACACCACGGAGAAAACCAGCAACAATAACCAAACCAAAAAAAGGCAACAAAACAACTTTGAAACATATTGTTTAACTCTCTCAATATCCAATATCTCATTTAAGCCCTTGTTTCCTCACACTTCAGCACCAACAGCCCAGCTATTGTCAACTTCCCATTTTGATTAAGTACTATGAGCTTAAAGGGGAAAAAAGTACCATTGCAAGAGAGGAAGGAACAAGCTGGCACAAAGGCAGTTCTGTTATTTTCCTGAAGTATGGGGTCCCACCACATTTTCTACTTTCTAATGATAAGACACCTTACTGCACCCTTTCAGTATACACATTTTCCTAAGGTCTGTAGTGACAGGACATGGGGCACTGGTTTTAAACTGACAGAGGGGCAATTTAGATTAGACCTAAGGAAGGAACTCCTGCTGATGAGGGTGGTGAGACTGGCACACGCTGCTCAGAGAAGCTGCAGGTGTTTCATCCCTGGAAGTGTTCAAGGCCAGGCTGGATGGAGCTTTGAGCAACCAGGTCTAGTGGAAGGTGTCCCTTTAAAGATCATTCCCATGGATGATCCCCCACCTTCCAACCCAAACTACCCTGTAATTCAGGCACAAATATCTTTTAATGGTATTTTTTGTTAGATAGACCATACAAATAAATGAACAAATCTCTGTCATTAGCATGTTCTTTTTCAAAGACATCCTGTAACACTCACAGATTTCTTGAGATCCACTAGATCTCTCATATCCCTCACTGAAGTTTCTTACTTACACTTTTGATTTCACATTTACAGCCGACAGGAAACTCTGCAGAAGTTGGCCAAACTGAAATTAATTTCAGCCACTAAACACTTCTCCCAAAAATACCTTCTCACTGCTATGCCACTGACATCCCAATCATGAACTCTCAGACAGTACAATCCCCAGCCAGCTCCAGATGCTGTCTAAAGTCTCTGATAAGGCAACTTTATTCAGGTTTCTTTTTTTTTTTTCCTGTCCACTCTGCAATATCTGCTGTTTTTCCTTACTTCTTTTGTAACTTGCTCTGTGCTGCATCACCCAGTTCTAGCACAAATATCTTCTGCTTAAAGCAAGAATTCCTCTACATCCATAGTTTGCCTAAAAAAAAAAGAAAACAAAAACAAGAATAGCAGTTCACCCTTGAGACAGTCTAAAGCCAGGAGACTTGGTTCTGTCAGCACAGAACTCGTCCATCTGGAAGCTGCCCTGGATCCGCCTGGCATTTTTAGATTGGGTAAGGCAGTAGTGCATTCTCCAAGAAATGACTCACTATGCATTTTTAATAAAAAGTGTGTGTTGAATTTTACAGCCCAGTAATTTTACGCCTGAAATAATTAGGAAAATGAACAGTTGAAAACTGTATGTATGCTTTTTCTTCCCAAATTATTTCAACTAATGAGAAACTCATTGCATTCTAACAGCAACCACCTCAAACGCCAGTTTCTTGTGCTGGCTTGGATACAGTTAGCAAGAGACTTTGAGAAGGAAACTAAATAGTACAGCAGAAGCCCTGCCCAGCAGCCTGCCCCAAAACATGCAAACCACATATGCCTCTTTTTCCTACTCCAGGCTCCTATAATTTTCTGGAGTGCATTATAGTGCTTAACGCTGTATATGATAAAACACAATTGAAAATTGAATGTTTGTCAATTTTCACTTACCTAAAGCAAATTGTCTACACACACACACTCATAATTTTACAACCGTATGCTGTAGATGATAAGCCACCATTGTCAGCCAGATGGGAAAAAAATGTTTTAGGGATACCTCACTGCAGATTTATCAACTCTAAAAGAAGTAACCCATCATGTCTCCTCCAATATTATCAGAAATACTTGTCTTAAGCTCAGCCATAAATTCAATAAATGTTACAATTGTGGATTTAATTTACCCCCTCACTTCTATGAGCAGAATTGCTGGGCTCCTCCCTTTGCAGCAGAAGACATGAAATGGGGAAGTATTACAATAAAATCTCTTCCACCTCCAGGTATTTAATACCTTATAAGGACAGAGGAGGTCAAAACGTTTTGCCTGGGAAGTGACATGAAGCAGAAAGTGATAGTTTGTGCTACTTGCTATTTCCCTCAGTCTGAGCAGAGCTCAGAGCAAGAAATCAGCCTGGGAATGAGAGGTGACACCTGCAACCTGCAGGAAAGGCAGCAAATGTCTCCACAAGCAGAAGTGAAAAAATGCTACTAATTCACATTGCAGAGAAAACCAGGGATCTTTGAGGGCACAGGGGAACATATTAAAAAAAAAAACCACACCACATTTTCTGAAGTCATGACTCAGACACTGTTCCATATATAGATTTATGCCTCTTCCTCTGTTCCTTCCCTTAAGTTAATTTTATAACTTCTATTTGGCAAAACATTCAAGGTGAGTCACAAAACACCGAACTACAAATTCTGCTAAAACAAAGCCATGCCAAAAAGCACTGAAGAACAGAAGATGCACACCTCATTTATATTTTGTTCAAATCCAAAGCATCAAATAAGCAGTGAAAGTACCATAAGGTCAACACCGTATTTACAGGTGTTCCCTTAAAGCCTTCATTAGATAATTAGCTGACAAAAATAAGTTTGAAGCTGAAGACTCTGTTGCTTATCTGAGAACTCTTTTTATAAAGTCATCCTCTTGAACAATAAAAAATTGTATTTGAAGTTTCCTTCCTTCTATCAGGACTCTACACTACTACAAAAGCTTCAGCTCCTCCTGCAGATTTTTTTTTCAGGGTTCTCCTAGCTAAAAAGGACATCATGAACATAGCCCCAGGTTATGAATTCAAGAGTTATGAAAACAAGAAAGTCTCTTTAAGCCTTTTGGGTTTAAATGAAAACTCCTTTTACGCTCCGAAGAAATGCAGAAATGCTTTGATAGACAACCTACAATTTGGCACATCTCTAATTCTGAATGACAATTAGTACTTGTACAAACACGGCAAGAATCTGACTTTGAAATAAATTTACAGGAGCTTAAAAACATTATTCGGAGCATGTACAAAGTGTTCCCTTCATCTTTAAAAACAGACATGATGCAAGAGTCTGAATGGTCCCAGATTGGAATCTTGCAAAAACCACAAAATATGCTTAGCATTAAAACAGGAACAAGTGTTTTTATCTGACTCCATGCTGTCAGGTCATACTAATTGTGACATAAAGTTCATTTATTTTTTAGTGTGGACATTTTAGTCAATACAATAAACTGAACTTCTGATGGAAAAGCACAGAAAGAAATCCTTATGAAATGGATTTTTACAAAAGCCAGTCAAAACACTAAATGCTCAAGGGGACCCTGCAATCTCAATCAGACAGTTTTAAAGGAGGCAAAGTTGTTTCATTAGGTCAATTATGTTCTAAAAGTTCAGAGATCCAGTCTTTCAAATACCCATCTGCAATACGTATTTAGAAGGATTTAAGTAATTCTTATTAAGATCACAATTTCAATCTGCATGGTTTGCAATGCTTCCAACCACAGGAAAATAAGGTTTGAAAGGACTTCTGGAGGTTGCTCATTCCAAACTGGTCAGAGCAAGGTTAATCTCAAAGTCAAATCAGGTTGCTCAAGGCTTTGTCCAACTAAATTTTAGAAGTCTTGAAAAGATGGAGATAAAACAGCCACCCTGAGCACCTTTTCTGATACTGACTTCTCATAAAAACTTTTCCACATTGTATTCAATAGAAATGACCACTGTCCTAACTTGCAGGCATTGGTTCACAATTTTTCCCTGTGCCTCCAAGGAGAGTAGGTTGTTCTCCCCTCCAGGCTCCACCTACTTCTTGGACGCCATATGCACCAGCCTCCCAACCACTCTAAACTCTCCAGTTCAGTGCCATTCCCGCTGCATTTGTGGGGAGGAAGGAGCAAAACTGGACACAGTATTTTAGAGACAGTGCTGTGAGTGCAAGGGTGTAAGAACAACCACTCCCCATGACCTGTTGGCTACTATCCTGCTCGTATCCCTGGTAGACAGTAAGTTCATTACTACTGCAGCACATCAATCATCCCCCACCCCATTCACTGTGAAGTTTTTTGGGTTCCTGGTCCTATTCTTGAGCATTTGAAGAAATCAGTGTTATGTGAGCATCCCCATCTGCCTGTCCTCCTGCCTCACTCCCCCTGTACACCCATTTGGCTGAAACATGCCAGAAAAGCAGCATCTCTAAAACAAGAGCTGTACAGTTTTTTATTTTTGGATTTTTTGCCAAGTCAGCACTGAAGCACTCAAATCTCAGTCCTTCCCGAGGACAAGACTTCACGACTGCCCCAACACTCCTGCTCTTCTAACCTGATGGCTGGCTGATCACCAAATATGCAGCTTGGAAGCAGCTACAGCATGTGCTGTGTCTTGCAGAGCTAATTGATAGTAACACAACGATTGGTATTTCAAGAATTTGAGGAGGGATCAGAGGCCTTACAGGAATTTACGAAAAGCTGTCTGGGGCAAGGGATACCAGTTGCTGCTGTCAGGAGACAAAGCACCCAAGGCATGTTCATAGAAAGCCAACCCTCATCTCTGTCATTCTCAACATGGTCACTTGAAGGAGTAGTTTGGATTTCAGAAACACAAAGGAAATACTCTTGATTGTTCCCACATATTCACAACTACAGGTATAATCCTGGGGACCCAACTACACACACACACAAAACAAAAAAAGTGAAATCAAGAGATGAAAAGAATCAGCAATATAACTTCAGATTTTTCAAACACCGAGGTCAGGATTTACCACTTCAGTCGCTCTTCAGAACTGAAAAACCGAGATACAGCAGTGAACACCAGGATCCAGCAACTCTGTCTTGATGAGAAATCAGCACGGTCTCCTTGCTGCATGGAGATGGCAGGCTGTGTCTTATTCTACTGACAGCACATCTCCTGTTTCATAAACAACTTTATTTCATTTGCTATTCATCCAGCCTGAGGCTTTCTGTTACTGGTTATCTACCAGGGCAGGTCTTCTTCTACAACCGACATATTAGAAGCTATTTACATTACAATCCATACATGTGCCTTGTAGTTCTCTCTCAGGAAGGATGAAGCACTAAGACTGAAAGAACAAACTCTCTTCCTACAAAATAAGCATCCAGTAAGGTGATAAGCACATGGAAATAAGAAGAAGCAATTTTATACACTCTTAATTGTGCTTTTGCTTGACAACCCCACACTGTTAATTTACACACATAGCCCTATAGCACACAATGATTTAAGAAATGCCTTCAAGCTCTCCTCAAGCTGCAAAGGGTATCAACTGAAATGGTTTCCAATTCCCCTACTTCCTTGCACCACATCCTTACCCAGATACTGGTAGGCTGTAAAATCAGACCCTGTTATACTTAGGCTTCTTATAATGTGAATGAGTCAGTGTAATGGTTTTTAGTATCATCTTCCCCTCACAGACACTCTCCTTCCCTGTGCTGAAAGATGAGGCGTACTTTCAGTAACAAGCAGATCAAGCAAAGGAATTTGCTTTTCAAGTGCAAAACAACACAGTTCATGATAATTTATCCTTAATAAAAAGGCTACATTCTGCTGTTCACACTTTTCAAGAAAATCTGCTATCTCCTTATCTACCATACCCAGAGAGCATGGGATTAACATATTTGCTTTTTCCTCATGACTACAAAAGCCTTGCTCACCTCAGCACTTCCATTGCCCCACTTGCAGAACAGCATCTCATTTCACCTGGCTTCAGAACAGCACTAACTCAGCTGAACACAGCAAGAAGCGTTGTTTGGGACAGTGAGGGTTCAAACAAACAGCCTATGGCCCATGCTGCAGACACTCTCATGCAGCTCGCAAATCCTGCTGATTTTGTCAAGTCTTGTACCAAAATCTCTTCACAAAAGAGTATTCTTCACTTAACCTCTTTGGATGTGAAACAGACAGTCTCTGCTTTTCAGGAACGACTTTAGTCACTTACAGAGACCAGAGTTTTACAGTGACTCCAAAAATCTGAGGCTAAAGAAGTGACTCTGCATGATCTCTCCCTACTCATTCTCATTTCACCACCTCTTCCCCTCTGCTGGTCTCACAGTTGTGCTGCTCCAGGGTGTGACGATCTAGTTTGCTGCCAAATCAGCCAGCTGGTTCTCTTCCAGCTGGATTCAACCCTGGCCAGTGTCTTAAACTAGATCGTTGCAGACACATGATCACTAAACCTGCCAAAAGGGGAGATTAAAGAACACACTGATATCTGCATCATTGAAGGGATTGACCATATCAAGAAATGATGGATATAGCATTCTCCTGGCAGTTTGTTCTAGCAATTAGTAACTTCCCTGACAGAAACATTTAGATGTTAAAATTTTGAGTGCAAAGAGCAATGTGATTTACCTCAAGTTTTAGGCAGGCTTATTCTACTTAATCTTGTATTTACTGGTTTATGATTGTACTAAATAAGCCACAATCCATAAAAGCATTTAAGTGATGGGAACGTTGCAAGTCAAGCCCAACTGCAGAAAATCAGGATACAGAAAGACAGAGGCATATTTTTACATATTACTCAGTCTTCTTCTCAAAACATATACATTACTGAGGATAACCAAAACCAATATCCACAGAAATACAAAAGGCACCTCAGTAACAAGTTCTAGCTGTTTAGAAACTATTTTCTCTTTAAAGGTATTATTAAATCAATAAAAAATTGCAAATTAGAGGCACAGTTTAACAGGAACATTTGGCTGGCTTAAAATGCATTAGGAGGGATGAAAAAAAAGCCCTTTAAAGATACAGAAGAAGAAAGATGTGAAATAACCAGTTTGGTGAATCGTGAACACTTAGGGAGAGCAATTAATATAGACGCTCAGAAGAAACAAAATTTCAGAGTGAATCTAGTGCAAAGTAACTTAGGGTTAAAATGGAAAAAGAAAAACACTCTACATTCCCTGACTCCCGAAATTCAGTCCCATCCACTCTCTTGCCTGGGAGGTAAGGACTGCAGCCAGAGTGAGGCCATCCAGCTTGCTGATGTGATAGCAAAGCTGGCACAGGAGTTTCTCCCACAGCAGCCAGCTCGTCAGCTCACAGCAGGGCTCACAGCCACCAGAGCCAGGGCCAACCAGACACGGGCACTGCACACTCGGGCCCTTTCTGGCAGCAGCCTGAAGTTATCTCTGAAGCACAGCCTGAAACTGAACCCACAGCACGACTTCAGGAGAAGGGAGATTATATGAAAAGCAGCCTTAAAACAAATCTGTTCATAGCTCAAGGAACAAGCTCAGAGTTGAGATGCTCCTTCAGTTCATGAAACTAGTGCTTTTATTTCTTCAAGCAGCAAAGATGGAGACTCTTTTCCCTGTGTGCCAAAGATGCATTGAGAAGAAACAACTTGAAACATTCTGACAAGTTCGCTTTCATATTTTTCCTGGAAAATGAAGAAACAGTGCAGCTTGGGGAAATAAAAACACACTAAGAGGAATGAAGGTATACTGGTATGTTGCCAATAAAGCCACAAATGAACTGAAGAGCCAAAACTGGAAGGCAGAAATTTCTATCAGGGCCAAGTTGACAACTGCTGTAAAAGTGCTGCAGCTGATATCAGTGTCAGTAGCATCCTCACCCTCCTCCTGCACCATGAGCTCAGTCTCAGTTTCTGGAGAGCCAGCCTGGCTGAAAGCTGATTCAGGAAGACAGGGAAGTTTCAGATTATTTGGTTCATATAAGCAAGGGAAGAGGAGAATACCCACTAGACAGAGCTAAATGAAGGCCACGACTTTCCTTCAGTGCCAGCTTCAAAAGATCAAACTAAATCCACAGTCAAAAGCATTTGACTAAGGCTGACCACTTAGTAATTTTATCAAAGAGGCAGAAACTGATGACTTAAGAGTCTTCTTTAAATACTAAGTCAGGCAAGCTTCCAGCAACTCTAGCAAAACTGCCTTATTTAAAATTAAAGTAAAAATCATTAATAACTCCCATCCACAAAAATCTATTCACAGCTGCTGAAGCAAAAATAATGAGATTGCCTAGCACTGCTTAATTCCAAAACCATTGCCTCTAATGACAAAAAGTATCATGTTTATAGTCATTTACTTCCAGTTAAGAAACAGTGCAATCTTAAGCCATTTAAATAATTTAAAGCAGCACTTTATCTAGTTGAAACAATGAGAGCAATAACATTCATTTTGAGTTTCTTTAACAATAATGGCAAATTTAAACTCAATTTGCAATCACAAAGCTCTTCAGCACTAAGTGGAGAGCAACTGCAGCCCTCACCTGTAACAGCACAGGTCAGCACTGTGCACACTGCTGAAATTAAAGGAAAATGCTTCATTTTTTTAATTATTCAAAATACTATGTTCTAATTTATTCTGCTGAAAGCAACCCTGGCCTAATACAGATTTCACAGAATGTTCTGAGTTGGAAGGGACCCACAGGGATCATCAAGTCCAACTCTTAAATAAACGGCCCATACAGGGATTGAACTCCTAACCTTGGTGTTTTTAGCACCAGGCTCTGACCAGCTGAGCCAACCTCAGGGTCACGTGCATGTCATAGGCAATAAATATTTCTTCAAGAAAAGTGAATTTAATATTCTAAATTACCTCATATTATACTCTCTACAGTGTACATCACCCCGAAAGCGGAAAGATTTAACTCATTTGGCAGACAGACACATAGTGTAATTTTTCCTTCTGTCTGATTTAGCACTCTGGCAGTGGCAGGACTTAAATTTTTGTTCAAAAATATCTACAATGCATCATTTTCTCTGTTCAAGATTTCTGAAAAATAAGCATTTCATACTGATTGTACATGAAGAAAGTCAATTCTGCATGCAAGTAGTGCAATAAAACACAATCCCACCCAAAACAGTTGTTGGCAATAGTCAGGGAAAGTCAATGGCAGTGCTAGTGTCACATTATCTAAATGAAGTCTGAAGTTTACACTGGGAAAGGGGGAATAATTTAGGGTAAAAGGACATTTCTTAACATAGCAAGAGTTCACACCAAAAAAGAGGCAACTGGAAAGGCAGTTTTAGTGCATCAGTCCTGCTGTCACCAGTGCACCAGGACAGCCACAGGTGATGCTCAAGCAGGGTTGTGCTTCCACCACCACAGCACTGGGGAATTCTGTTTCTCATGACCCCATGTCCAAGGTAAGAGACAGCAAAGACTCAGGCACCACCTCCACCAAGAGCTGGGCACATTTTAGATCATCACAATTCAGACTAGAAACAAAAAGCAACATTATGGAAAGGAAAAGTGTCAGGAAAGAAAAAGCTGAATGTAATTTAGCTACATTACAAAATACAGGATGCCAGTTTTAAAAAAGACAAACACCTACTTTAAAAGGAGCAGAAGAAAAAGGTTAAACTTCTGTCATGGACCAGAGGCACATTTTAAGTGCCCAGGTGGCAATCACAGCTGCTAGAAATCACTACAGCCCAGACCCACTCACAACAAATTTCACCTGATTGACTTACCCACTTCTGTCAAGATGATTTTAGTCACTTTAAGTATTTTTATTGCTGCTCTTTCCTAACAAATCATTTTTATCAAGCCAGGTTATGGAACTACCAGACCAACAGTCATATGTGATAGCATCTCCAAGGAAGGAAAATGAATGGGAAGAGCAGAGCTGTGACAGCCAGAGCGGGACAGACCAGGCAGCCACCTCATTCAGCCCCAGACAGCGCAGTGTGCTCAACCACACGTTTCCTGTGTTTATGCAACAAAAACCCACTAAGGAAAAAAACCCAAGCACTGGCAGACAATGGAGAAAGCCAGTGAAGGTGAAGAGAATTCAAGGGCAAGGTCCCACCTAGCTGAAAATAAAGCTCTTAAGAACTGTTAGAAAAACAAAAGAAACCAAGACAGCAAAAATATAACTGCACCCTTACACGAAGTTAACTCTTGAATAACATGAAAAACTCTCTTTAACAAGATGAAAACACAATCAAGACTAAAATAACTATCCTGTAAAAGTGACCAGCACCTGGAATGACTGGCACATGACAAAAGTAGATGTAGACAGACTTCTCAGTATGAAGCCACCAGACAATCACCCACCATTTCTCAAAAATACAAAGGAGTCTGGCAGAACAAAGAGCAATTTTAGGGCAAAAAAATCTCACACTGAAAGGACATATTTCCCCCACACATTCCCATACGTGTTAAACAGGGACTTCCACCATCACAGACAGTGGTGGTTGGCAAAAACCACCAGGTTTTTTTGTGCTCGTTAGAGATGGACAACGAGGGACTTGAACTATCTATGAAAAAGCTCTGGTGAAACCACAAACACCTCTGAAAAAGTTCATAAATTACTAACTGCCAGACTAGGTATTTTTATTAAAAGAAAAGAAAGAAAAAAAATCATTTCACTACAAACCTGCTTTCCTTACCATCCTTTTCCTCCCTACCTGTCCCGCAGTCAGGACTCTCAGCACAGCAGCTCTTATATTCTTGGGAAAAAACCAAACAAAACAAAACAAAACAGCAAGAGCTGAGCTGACAGAACTTCTAGCACCTTTTGATGGGATTTCTGCTCTGTCTAGACTCAAAGTCAGGATCCATCAACTCCTCCCAGTTACTGTAATTTGGTTTCCCAGTAGCTTAGGCACATATCTTCCAGAGGTCAATTTTACATCACTCTCTCTTACAGCTTTCTCTGTAATAAAGAAAATGGTAGTAAGAAACCACTTTGCTAACCACTGCTAGTACAGCTGGTCAAAATCAGGCTCATCAAGCACCAGAGTACAGAAGGGTTTAATAACCTGAACTTTTGATTAAGTCACTTTATTCTACAATAAAGTTTGAGTAAAGTTCAACTGCATGTCCCATCTTACATATTTCTTGGTAAAAATACTAGCAGAAGGACTCTTCATCTATCCTATCCCATTTGCTTGGGGGTGTATGGAGTAGATTTTTGGGGTTTTGGAGGGGGATTGTTCTGTTAAAGTTTTTTGTTTGTTTATGAATTGAAGAACAAATCCTGAAGTCATGTTATAACAGGTTCTTGGAATATTACTGGTAAATACTGAAACTGCCACTGTCTCCATGACAGTATGCTACAAGTATCCAGTTTGCCTACAAAAAACCTTTTAGATTGTTTTTGTTGCCAACACAAAGCTGAAGTAAGCAAAAGGCTTCACACAAGTTTAGTGTCCAATGAACTTACTCTGTAGACCAAATATATTTTTACTTATTCTGTTGGCAATGAAGAAGTATATCCGGCTTTTTAAAGTATTCCAAAATCATAAATTTTTCTGAAGATCAAATATAGCAAATTGAAATGTACTAACACATGGGAACCACAAATCAAAGTCTCCACAAATTTTTGGACATAAAGAAGATGGGGAGGATGCACATAGCTAAGAAGACACTGACGGATGTTCAGTGGATTGCAGTGTTTGACTGTGGCAATTTATCAGCTGCTGCTGGAATATTTCCTTCCTAGATACAAAGCCATATGACAATTAGCTGGACACTGCAAATTTAGCTAAACTTTCCTGTTAAGTGCAAGCTGCAGTCACACCATATCGACACAGAAGTAAACTGGACAGATGCTACAATGCACCAATACACAAAGCTCTACCTCTCTTCGAGTATCAACCCAAAACAGCAAAAGACAATTCAATCAAATAAAGTCTTTCCCCCTTAGAACATCTGAATGCATTTTTTCCCTTGTTTATCAAGCTGCTTCTAGAGTCATACACACGTGATTAATCTAGAAGGCAAAGAATTATAATGACAGGGCTCAAGAGTGTCACTGGACATTACCAGTAACTTTACATGGCCTTGTGTGTGTCACCTCTGATCACATCCCCCTCCCCATCCTTCAGACGCCTGAACTACACATGCTCTTGAAACATTAATTTCCAGCTACTAAAAGCACATGAAAGAACTTGCTCAAAGGCATTCCGTACTTCTCCCCTTCTTCTGGTTCCTCCAGAGTCATACTGGCCTGTTCTTACTTCTCCATAGATTTCCAAAACCCGTGAGTTCATCAAAGATACCTCAACGCTCCCCTCTAAGCCACCTCTTACATGTAAAATCCCTTCCACAAGCTGACATAAAAGACAAACAATCTCTTATCAAGAGCCAGCTCTACCATGACACTAGTAATAAAATAATCAATTAATGACTTCTCAATGTAAATTGTGAGGCACTCCCTAAATACAGTGAGTGTAGAGCAAGCTACAGTTACTTCTTCTTCCACTCTTATTTTTAGTGACATTTTATTGTACATTCCTCACCCCTTTTGACCACAAGAAAGAAATACTTGAAAACCTGAATAAAGGACAACACTTGAAGAGAAAATCTGTTTAAAAGGCCCTGGGATTATTCTACAATCCTTTCTAGAGCTTGGCCACTGTCCTGGCAGGAACTGCTCTACAACTGCACATACACACAAATTGTTATGGTAATGAATAACCCACACAACAGCAATACTTGACACAGTGTGTGCACCCACTCAGTTCACTCATCTCTGGAGCAGTAATAACATGCTCATTACCATCAACAAAAGAGGATTTCCTTTAGAAAAGGAAACTTAAGGACAAAAATACATAAAACCCTGTAATACCTTAATCATATACAATTATGAACGGGACTCAGCCCTTATACAGTATTCCTAACTACATTAACAGAGTATACTAAGTATTTTAATAACCCAAACCTACCATATGTCAGTCCTGAGGTATTTCTCATTTCAGCATTGCAGCCTTAGTTCAATATGTTTAATTAGCACACTAAGCCTTTATGCTTTAGGAACTACCATCACAGGCCACTACAATGACCCGGGCAGACATTTCTCACTTGCAAATAAGACAGTGCAGCCCAAGGAGAAATAAAGAACATATCTTACCTATTCTGAATAATCACAAAAAGCATCAAGAAGTGAGATGTTTGGTTTCTACCAGAATTTAAAACACTAATTTCATTTTATATTTTCAAATTTCATTTTAAGTGTGCTTCGACCACGTAAGACAACTTTCACTGAGACAAACATACGGTAAGCAGATCTTGATAATCAGCAGAACACTAGACAGGAGGAGCGTTTCTCGCTTCACTAACTGCACCTTTGATCTGCAGACCGTGCACTTCTTCATTTTTGTGCACAACAGGGAGGCAGCAAATCTGTCCAAAGCCCAGGTATCCTTCCACTTAAAAAGCTTTACTCCCGTTCTGAAGCAGCACGTTTGCACACAGCAGCATAAGCAAGCACGACACTGAAGCCACTGCCACCCGCGCCCCTGCACACACCCTCCACGAGCACACCGATGTTACACAGCACAGCAGAGCCGGGGGCACAGCACGGGTGGAGGTAACAGAGATAGACAAAATAACCCACGCACCGTTTTGGACCCCACTGGGGTCCGAAGTCTCTATAAAAGGGAAGTCGCTACAAGCAAAGAGGGCTCTCAAGAGTGGTGTCTAAGTAACTCGTTCATAGCTCCCTACGCCGATGCTATTAAAAACCAGACCCATCACAACCGACTGTTTCCAGTGTGACTCCGAGTCGTTCTACACTCCCTCTCTTTAAAACACAGTGAGTGCCTCTCGCCTTGGCGGAGAAATGGACGAAGGCGCAGCTCAAATTGACTCTGAGTGGAGGGGGGGAAAAAAAAAAAGCGAAAGGGCTGGATTTAACCATAAAAACTTTCATGCTCCACCAAGTCACTCCCTCCAAGCAGCACCGGGCATTGCTGCACACCTCGTTCTCTCCACTGAAACGCGCGGAACCCCCCGCGCCTCCTCCCGGCCCGGGCCCCTCCGCAGCCCCCCGGGACCGGCCGGGCGGGACGGAGCGGCTCCGGCCTCTCCCAGGAGGGAGCGCTCACCGAGCACCTGCCGCACTCGCCGGGCCTGGCAGCTCCTCCACCGGCCCCCGGGTACCGGCACCGCTCTCGCCCCGGGCACCTCGAGGGCTGCCCCGGGCCCCGCGGGTCCGCGCCCTCCCCTCAGACAAAGGGCGGCGAAAGCGCCCCTGGAGAAGTGGGAAGACGGGGCCGGTTCCGCCGCCCTCCCCGCCGCGCTCACCCATGCTGCGCCCGCCCGCCCGGGCTCGGCGGAGCGGCTCCGGGTCCCGCCGACGCGCTCAAGCCGGGCACTGCGGCTCCATCCGTGG
>VZTE01002905.1:303812-361414 GCA_013397775.1 Eulacestoma nigropectus
AACCCCCTCACAGCTCTCTCATCACCCTCCCTATCAGTCTTCTCACAGCCCCTCACTGCCCCTTCATCACCCCCCTCACAATCCCCTCACAATTCCATCATCATCCCCCTCACAGCCCCTTCATCAGCCTCCTTATCACTCCCCTCATCACCCCCGTCACATCCCTCTTCACACAATCACAGAATCACAGAATGGGTTAGGTTGGAAGGGACCACAGTAGTTCCACCTCCCTGCTCAAGCAGAATTACCCAGAGCACATGGCACAGGATTGTGTCCAGACAGTTCTGGAAGGTCTCCGGTGAGGGAGACTCCACACACTCTGTTCCAGTGCTGGGTCACTGCACAGTAAAGAAGTTCTTCCTCCTGTTCAGGTGGAACTTGCTGGGCATCAGTTCCTGCCCGTTCCTCTTGTGCCATTGCTGGGCCTCACAGAGCAGAGCCTGGTCCCTGCTCTGAGCCCTCCCCTCCGACACTGACAGATGCGGATGAGGTCCCCTCTCAGTTGTCTCTTCTCGAGGTTCAACAGCCCCAGCCCCCCTCAGCCTTTCCTTTTAAGAGAGATGTTCCACTCCATCGTCTCCATAGTCTCCACTGGACTCACTTCAGGAACTCCATGTCTCTCACAGAGCCCAGAAAAGGACACAGCACTCCAGATGTGCCTCAGCAGCACTGAGCAGAGGTGCAGGACCACCTTCCTGGCCTACTGGCAATGCTTGTCCTAATCCACGCAGGATTCCTTTTGCCTTCTTGGCCTCAAGTGCTCATAAACAGCACCATCCCCTTCACCACTCCCTTCACTGCTGGGGCCACCTCACATCCCTGCCCTGCTTCCCAGCGCAGCACCCTCCTCTTCCTCTGGGTCTGGAGCACAAGTCTTATAAGGAAAGGCTGAGGGAGCCGAGGGGGCTCAGCTTAGAGCCTTTCACAGAAAAGGTGATTACACATTGGAATGGGCAGCTCAGAGACGGTAGAGTCATCATCCTGCAGCGATGTCCAGCAAAGACTGGATGTGGCACTTAGTGCCAGGGTCTCGCTGACATGGTGCTGTCTAGTCGCAGGTTGGACTGGATGATCTGGGAGGTCTTTTCCAACCTAACCATCCCCTTGGCTAACGTCATTAACATCATGCACGTTTGTGGGCTTGTGCACTGCTTTTGAAGAGTTTATAGAGCAGGGGTATTTTTTGTTGGGTGAGGGTTTTTTTACTTCAGATGCATGTAGGAAAGTGCTCCAAGCTATATCAGGCTGCCACTGTTTAGGTTTTTGTGGGAAACTCAGGAATGAGCGAAACGACTACTTAGAACTGAAGCGATTTAAAGAAAAAACCCTGACCCTGAGGCCAAAAGGACAAGTAAACATGGTCTGGTTTTGATGAAAATCAGAGAATATAACACAGCAGGGCTCTCTGAAATGAAAATATTTCCTCTTCCTTGCTGCAGACATCCTTTTATGAGTGGTTCCAAATGAGCCGTTTCAGCCAAGCTCAGGACAAAATTAGCCTGAAAAGAATGTCAAGTATTTCCAGGAGCCAGCTTTTGCTTAGCATCTCATGGCACACAAACAGAAAATTAGTCAGATAATGAGCACTAAAGAGAAAATGTGCAGTCCGAGTGTATAAACAAACATATATCACATTTTATTATGGTATTTTATCTGCTTCACCATACTTTGAGGCAGATGCTTCCATTTTTTTCAACTGAAGAACTGCGAATGTACAAGTCATAGGCAGAATTTCCTTGAAGCAGATGCAGTGTTTTGCTGATAAATGGCCCCATGATGCTCCCTTTAAAAGGAGAATCTATGTTTTATAAAACTACAACCTCCCTGCACCCCCAGGTTTACAGTACTTAATAAGAAGAGGAGGTTGGGACAGAAAGGAAACATCAGCCTTAGAGTTTGAGGTCGCTCCCAATAAAAATTCAGAAAATAACTTCCATGAGGATGAATTATCCTCATCTGTCTGCTGTATCACTTTTTTCCACTTCCTTTGTAGAGCTACATGCTAAAAAAAGAAGGATAAAGGATAAGAAGAATTATAAATTTGATCTGATGTAGCAGTTTTTACTTTTTTAAACTCTGCCACAAAGCTAAGTGTGCATGAACAAGAGGTGAGAAATAAAACGTCCATAGTGTACATGTTGCAGAGCACTGAAGGAGCTCCATGTAGCCTTCTTACTGGAAGCTGGTCTGAACTAGGGCCAAATCTAATTCCAGGTCAAATTCACTCATGCTGACATAAAGCTACTTTTGTCCCTCCCTTCAGCCTAGAACAGGCTGGAGACCAAAGCCCTGGTTCTTGGTTCTTGGGCTGTGGACAGGTAAGATACCAGCTTTGTGAAATTCTGTTTTATTTCAACATGCCTTGGTAACTCTGGCCAGGGCTGGCTCAAAGTTTGTTAGCAGCCTGAGCACAAAACCTGAGTTTTATTCCAAGCCCATCTGCTCCGATGATGATGCACCAGCATCTGCTGGTCCTGTGCTTCAGCGTCCGTCCTCTTTCCAATAGCAGTGAGGCAGAAATGGGATGGCTCCTGAGGGAGCCCCTGCGGCTGCTGAGCCCAAGTCTTTTTGTGGGTGACTGCCTGCGGTGCTGCCGAATCCATCACCTGCAGCCTGTGCAGTTTTCTGTCTAAAGCTGGGCTGTGGTCCGTGAGGTGTGTGGCACTGGCAGTTGTGTCTGCCTCACGCTTCATTGAGTTTGACAAGACTTCACGGCACTGAGGTTTGCAAAAGTGCAAGAGTCTGCTCATGTGTGACTCAGAGCAGCACAGGGACCCGTATTTAGCATCCTCATATGAGTTGGCAATTGTAATACATGTAAAGAAAATACATATGTGCCAGGCTATTGACTATTTTCACTCAACTGTTAAATTACGTGACTACTTCATTTCTCTTCTCTATGCTCTATATCTGGTGGCATGTGCTAAATGCGTATTTACCGAAAATTGCCTTCTAAATCACCTGCAATGAGTTACTTCCTCATTTTCGACTTCAGTAAAAGCTGAAAAATTTAATGAGCTATTTTCCCTTGGATATTAGGCAATAATTGGTATATATGCAATCCTTTGAAAATAGTTTTACTCATATGTAGATATACGGGGAACACTGGCTCTTGCTTTTTATTCAGACCTTCCTTTCAGTTCAAGGTGTAGAGAATTGATATTCTGACTCTGTGGAATTATAAAAGTGCGTATTTGTTTCAGACTATTTTCAAATCTAATTAAGTTCCAAAAAATTATATCATTTTCTCACAAACCTGTTCAACAAAACTTTTAAAAATGAAAGATTAGCATTTTAAGTGTTTTATGATTGAGCTTAATGGGATATCAGAATTTCTATCTTGCTTTTGAGAGAGGAAGAGTTGTGACATACTTGCAGATCAAGATAATATCCACTGTTAATGTCAGTAACTACTATAATTTTATTTTACAAGAGAGATCATTGTATAGTTCCTGCTATGCAGGTTTATAACACAAGATAAGAATGATACAATTTGTCACCACTGGAGCTGATTTCTTTTCTCTTACAAAAAAAAATAGTAATAATGAGACTCTTTCCTTAGTATTGCTACAGTGAATATTTCACTTGACCTTTTTTGCCACTGTGGTCATCTTAAAATTACTCCATTATTTCCAAATAAAGAAACCTAAACCAGGAACTTTCAAAACTTCTCTCTAGAGCACAAAAAATAAAGGAACTGGCTTTTTTTTCCCAAAAAATCAAATGTGTGTCAGCTGTTACCATACAGTGGTTTCATGCACATTTGAGTGGCACACGCACTGCAATAATTGTACATTCCCCTTTAACCAAACAGTTTGCTCCCAAACATTCCAGCTGAGTTGATTTTTCATGCTTTTAATTCTCTAGTGCATTTTTCATTGCAGCAACTTCTTGCACAATGATATCCAAAAAAATTGACTGGAAGCGAACAGCCTCTAGCAGTAAGGAGTTAAACAGTCTGGATCGTAAAATTTTGCTTTCTGTTTTCAGCAGCCGTTCCTGCCAGGTAACAACATTACTGAAATATAGGATTGTGTTGAGAAGTTTAAAAATTATTTGGATGAGCAAACTCCCTCTGCTGGTTTGAAGCAGCAGCAGATGTATTTCATTTAAAAACATACGAACTGTGGGAAAATATTCATTCAACACACACAGTACTTTTCCCTTCACTGTGTACTCAGTGGAGAGTGAATCTGTTTACTCCATAGGAAGCAAGACTCTTATTTAAAAAAAAAATGAGAGAAAATATAAAAACACAGAGCAGTTCTTTTGTAAATAAAAATTGTATCAAAATGCATATTTTCAAGCAAGGGGAAAAAAAGTTTGCATACTAATACTGAACATATTTTTTTTTACCTGCTGTGGTGGGGGTTGCCTGCAGCGTGTCCAGAGATGGGAGCAGACCTGGGAAGGGTCTGGAGCACAAGTCTGATGAGGAGCAGCTGAGGGAGCTGGAGAGACTCAGCCTGGAGAAAAGGAGAGCTCAGGGGGGACCTTCTCACTCTCTACAACTCCGTGACAGGAGAGTGGACCTAGGTGGGGGGTGGACAGAATAAGAGGAAATAGCCTCAAGCTGTGCCAGGGGATGTTCACACTGACATCAGGAAGAATTTTGTCAGTGAAAGGGTTGTCAAGCAGTGGAATGGGCTGCCCAGGGAGGTTGTGGAGTCAACATCCCTGGAACTTTTCAAAGAAGACTGGATGTGGCACTCAGTGCTTTGGTTTAGTTGTCATGGTGGTGTCCAGTCAAAGGTTGGACTCAATGATCTCAGGAGTCTTTACCAACTTTAATGATTCTCGGATTCTATCATTATTCAAAGACGCAAAGCAAACTTTGTTTTTCCTATTCTTGCCACTGCAGACACTCCATTAGGGGGCAGCTTAGCAGCTACACGGGGTCATAGGCCGGACCCTTTGAGTACAGCACAGCTCCCTCCATTCAGGCCAAGAGCAACTGGTCAGAGTCTGTGTTGCAGATGATTGCTAAAGGAGGGTGAAAAACTGTAACCAGCTGGATACAGCGAGGATCACCCAAACAGAGCCAGTGATACTATGGAATTTGTGGGGCCATTTTTCAGGCTGTTGAAAGAATCATGCCCTAATGCCATATTTTTCAAACCTTGGAATGCGGGTCAATGCTGATCTAAAAGAACTCTCTAAGACCTGGTCTGCAAAATAACTGCAAATGGCTTTGTAAACCAACCATATTTCTCATCCTCACACATTGAGCAAGCAACCAACCAAAATGAGGGAAATTATATGGATGATGGAAGTTTATCCTGATTCGATTTGTCTTTAACTGGAAACTGTTGTGGCAACACCACAAACATGGTTTGTTTTTTATTGGTTAAAATCTTAGCTGGAAAGGTGGAGGAACATCAGCCAGCCGAAACAAATTCCTCTGTCCTTTGATTCAACCACTCTTGGTCTATTTCCTTCATTATCAAACTCTTCATTCAATCATGTTCTCTTTGCTATAATCAGTTCAGCCTTGACTAGTGAGTACTGTTCCTTTTCCTTGTGTCATTTCTTTGCCACATGCCAAAAGCTCCTGTGCCTTACTCAATTTTGCTAGGCTGAGAACAAGACAGGGAGCCAGGACAAGTTTCAATTCTGTGGCCTCATTGTGAGATATAAAAATACATCCTTCAAATAGGACCCCATTTTGATTTAAACATTATTGTAGATGACAGCTTGTCCTGTACTAAATATTTTTAAAATTCTGAATGAAATATTAGAAATGTCACTTCTGCACAAGTATGAAATAAAGTACTTGTAACTGTTGAATCTTGAAAGAAAGGAATTGGGGGAGAGGAAGGTGTTTGTGGAATTCAAGCTAAGTACAGGCAATGATTAATTATGTTTCTGCCACGAGGCCATTACAGCAGCAATCTGAAAGAGGAGTTGCTTACCCTGATGACAGCTATTATGTTTTTTCATTGACCTCTCTTCTGAGGATGCAATTAATTTATACTGGGCTATTACAACTAATTAAAACAAAGCTGCAAACAGCAGGGAGTGTGTGGAGCAGCTCCATCTGCTTTATGCTGATAAAAACCAGTTCACATGGACATGCAGGCGTTAACAGTACAACCATATGTGTAGCTGTGCGCTTCAAAGATATTCTGTTTGATTTGAACGGAGGAGAGTTTTCATCTCACAGGTTGATTGTGCATCACACTGTGCTTAAGAAGGAGAAAAAAAGCAAACTGTGCTTTTCACTGGCTTTTTTTTTTTCTCTCTTCTCTAATAAGCAACCATCTACCTCCTTCCTTTCCAGGTACATTTGGCATTTTGCATTTGTATTACGTCCCTTTGGCAGCCCCTGTTTGGGATTTCCTTATATTAACATCTAGCACAAAGGAATCTCATCTTCAGGGTCCAATGGGCTAACGGTTTCCTTCGGCATCTGAACAAATCAACAGCTGTGGCCTTCAGCCATTTTGTCTTTCCAAAATAAAAGTAACGAGAAGCTGCTTGTTTTTGTAACAGTTCTCACACATGTTCTGCGAGCCTTTTCTCTGCAGAGATGACTTCACACAAAACATACAGCATTAGCAATGTAATTTCCCCCTCACTCCATCAGTAACAGCAATGCAACCCTAACTGCAATGATCAGAAAATACAAAGTTTGCTCAAAAGTCAGTGAGTTTTATTAAAACATTTGATACATAAATACTCGTATCACAGTAAATGCACATACATTAGATGTATGCCAGGGGTAGGATGATAGTATCAACTGAAAGTGCTTTTTTATTCAAAGACAGTCACTGATACCTGTACAGGCCCTTTGTGCTGGAAGTGTGGTTGCCAACAGCAGCTGAGGCACTGACACAGCAACTGGATCATGTCACTCTTTGACACTGAACTTCTCTTTCTGGCTCTCTTGCTCCTGTGCTGTTCTGCTGCTCATCTCATGGTTGTGCTCAGTAAGTTCAGTTTCAAAATCTGTCAGGAAAATTTAAAGCAGGGAATTGTTAGTCTTTAGAGCAGTGTGGACTTGCAGTTAAACTATGTCTGACTGCAATTTTTAAAATTCCAAATAAAACCAGTCTATCACCAAAAGGATGGATTAGGTGCAGAAACTCTGCAAAAACTACTTGTGCTCAGGGAACTATTTTGGGTATTATTGTCTTGGGGGGAGCAGTTTATGGTTTTGTTGTGGCTTGTTTTTTAATGGAAGTACAGCAAAGACACCCTGAAGGCTCCAGGACACAAAGACAAGTTTTCTCTTGGAAGCCTTTAGGAGAAAGGGATGTGAAGTTACCTGGAAGTTTACGTTTTTCTGTATTGATTTGCCTAAGCTGACAATGCCATGAGCAGGGTGCTCCCATCAATACCCCAGGCTTCCACAGAGAGGCCAAGACAAAGCAGTGCAAACACACTTCATGCTTTAAGCTCAGCACAAAGCCTCTTCTCTCTTCATCCTCCAACAATGTCAGATTGTCATTAATTTTCTTGAAACTGGCAGCCTTTTTGTGAGTGCTGTTTAGCCGCTTTTGAGTTTATAAATAGCATTCCCAAAGGGCAGTCAGTCTGTATGTCTGTGGAATTGCCAGACTTGACCAAATACCCGCTGTTAGAAAATTCTATAATAAAATACTATTTCCCCTGACAATTACACACCCTCACCTTCAACTATACCAGCTGAACTCTATGTGCTCCTAGAGTCAGTAGATGCTTCTGTGAGGTGTATAATTATTTCCAGCAAGCTACTACATTTTACAAAATAATGTTTCCTGCATTTTTGGTTCTGAAAGTTATTGTGTAAATAGCAACTGACAAAACCATTAGGCATTGCTACAAGCAAAATATTGCCAAGGGCTAGAAAGGATACACATTCCTCCCTCCCTGGCCCCAGAAAAATAAAACCCTGTAGATTATTTTTTCTGTTGCCAAAAAAAGTCAGAATTATGATTGTATCGATTAAATATGAAATATTTTCAATTAGAAGTGTAAGCTCTCGTCTTAGTAAGGTACTTGTGACTATGAAGAAGGGCCCCTTGGCAGCACTTTGAAGGCTTTCCCTGATGATTTTTTGTTGTTGTTATGCAGAGTAAGAACTTAGATGTTTATCTACGTTCCTGCAGGCTTGTATATCCTCTCCCTCGGGGTACTGATGCCTGCTGCCAAGAATACACATCAGGTTTTCTAGAGAGACAGCAAACTGAGCCAAACAAGAGACTGAGCACTTCAGAAGCACCTGATTGCCTTATATTTTCCCTCCTATGAAGTTAAAGTATTGGGGGTTATTCATTTTACCACAGTGTATTCCCACAAAAGCAGCAGCATATGAGTTTTCTGTTTCACTCACTGGCTACAACTGGAAATTTTGACTCCATATTCCCACTTTAACTGTAACCAAAATCTCAGCCAGAAGGAGGAAAAGCATCTCCTGTTCTGCCTTCAGAGCCAATGAAGTTAGAGAGGCAAACAGAAGATTGGATTTACGGCCTGACAAGTAAAATGTTTCTGAATTCCCATTCTAAGTGGGACAGTGAACTGAGATTATTGCTACTTCTCCTGATAAATGTGCAAAGAACTGCAAGGTTTTTTGTGTGCAGAGGAAAACACTACAAAGAAATTAATACAGAATAGTTTGTTGCATTTTTGGACTTGCATTTGCCCATCAGAAAGTGCAGAGGGGGATGTGTGACAGAGAAGGGGAAAGTGCTCCAGCATCTCCCTGAGTTGCCAAAAGTGTGTCATCAAAGATACTTGCAAACCTGAGTGGTTTTTTCTAAGGAAGCAACATTTAACTAACTCATCAGCTGATTTGTGAGTTGATTACCCACGAATTTAGGCATGGGTAAAAGTTGAATCCTTTAGCTGGCACTCTCCCAAAAACACCCACTCAGAGAACAGTTTGCAGACACGATGTTTACTATTCTTTTTCACTTCTACATCTGTTTTATTTCCAGCCCAGACTTGAAAAGCAGCATCTCGTCTTCAATATAATTTGTCCTTATGCCTTGGCCCTCCACATCAAATTCTTTCTTTTTTAGAAATTTATGTTAATAATTATTCCAGAGCTCCTGCTGTACTCAGGAACTCCCAATCTCCATTCATTACCTTTTGTCACAAACAAGAGGGAGAACAATAGTTTTGTTTAAACACACTGGTCTGCTAAAAGACCATATTTCTTCAGAGTGAGCTCCTAGAAGATAGAATCGGTCTGATGTAAGGGCAGATGGCAACATAGGATTGTTTGGAGAAAATTTCCTGTTTCAGCCATTTTTTCCACCATAGAATCAGAGCTCTGTCATGTGAACTCAGAATTCCAAAACTTATTCTTGTTCCAATTTGTAATTAGAGCAATTTGTGCAATGAATATTCTAAAAGCCACTTGCTTCTGGGGAAAGAAAAATGGTTTAAACATTCCATGTTTTTCTTTCAGTGTTTATGTTTGTCTCATGACATATCGATAAAAACCAGCTTTAGGGAGTTTAGTTCTTTTAAAATAGTTCTCTGACATCTCAAGTGACTTCTCTGTGATACGTTTTCTTCTCAATGAGTGAAAAATCCAAGTGTCATTGACTGGAATATTCTTTTGGATTTTAAGATAAACAGTGAGGAGAGGCTCATTTCATCTGCTTTTAGGTGCGTGCTTCAGCTGCTCTGCTGATGCAGATTCACTTGACAATCTGTGGAAAGGAAGAAGCAGGCACTGATGGGAAACAGTTCATCAGATCCTCAAGTAAGTGCCTGAACGATAAAAACCCTGGAGAGGTGCCAGCAACTTTCTGGTAGTTGTGGAGGGAAAACACACAACCACCTTAGACTTTGATAACTAAAGTTTGATAAAGCACATGCCATCATACAAATTCCTTTTGCAGCATCTCTATGTTAGTTTTGCCTTTATGTTCTGCTGTTGAAATGTTTTCTTTGCAAACAAAATCAACAGTGCAGTTTGGACAATCCAGAGTTAGATTTAGTTCATGTTTATGGAGATTGCTTCATATACTTCAAAGTGAGACAAGTCCCAGATGCGGCTGCGTAAAGAGAAAGTCTTGATGTGTGAAGAAAGTAGTAAAATACTGGCCTAATCCAATAATATTCTTACTAATTTTATGCCTTTTAGTGTGAAAGATGACAGCTCAAAGTGCAAGGTCCTGTGCTGGTCCTGCATTTAAGCCAGTGGTGAGAAGTTACTTGTCTGAAACTATCAATATATCTTCAGAAGAGAAATCAGAGTAGTAATTGGCTGTATCTATTAACAGGATGCAGCCAAAAAATTACAAATATTATTATTCAGCTTATCAGGAGAGGTGTTTCAATTGTATAGGGAAAGATTGATATCATTTAACTAGTAAGATCTACTCTTGAAAAATGAAAGCAAAGCCATTAAAGAAAAGTAAATTCAGCTTGGGATAGAACCACAGGATCACAGAATCAATTAGGCTGGAAAAGACCTGGAGATCATCAAGTCCAACCTAGGTCAGACAAGGTACAGGCAAGGTCTGTTTGAACTATATTGGACTGTGAGCAGTCTAAAAGAAGCTGTTATCCTCACAAAACAAAGTCTGAGAAGGGAGAGATTCGCTGTCTGTAAATATATCCATGGGCAGATCTGAGGAAGAGGAAATGACTAAAGCTTACAAGCAGCAATGCTCAGAAACAATGGACACAAAATGGTGGTGGATGTACTTAGACTGGAAATTAGAAAGGAGATATTATTGCAGAGCACTGTCAGGATATTCTGGAACAACATTCATACATGAGTTTGGAGAGAAGTGATATGAATGGTTCTCAGGATGAAGCTTGCTCCTTTTACGTAATGGATTATTATTCAGTGATTTGCTTTAGTAGCAGGAAAAAGGGCTTGGTTACATTATTCCCTAAGTTCATGTATTTACATACACACATATATAATGTATGTTTGTATGTGTGCACGTGCTGTATGTATACATCTATTTATTCATCTTATAGAAGTTCTGGGCACAAGGGTCAAATTCTTACCAGTCCATGGGAAACAAAGGGCACGGGCACCTGTGTACATTTATAGGCTGACACAATCAACAGCATAGATTTCACTATTCCCATTTTGGCTTTGACATCCAAACATCCAGGAGTGACTCCAATACAGCACACAGGTGCCAGAGCAAGCTTAGCAGTACCAAATCTGAGTCTTGGTGACAGCAGTCATGGTAAAGATCTCAACGACCTGGGCAGTCTGCAGTCCGCAGTCATGGCATGGAATGATAGAATTGTTTAGGTTGGAAAAGACATCTGAGATCATCAAGTCCAAGCCTTCACCTAGCACTGCCAAGTTAACCACTAAACCATGTCCCCAAGGGCCACACTCACACACCTTTCAAATATCCCCAGGGATGGTGACACAACCACTTCCCCGGGCAGCCTGTTCCAATGCTTGACAACTTTTCTTGGAAGAATTTTTTTTGCAATATCCAATCGAAATGTGCCCGGTGCATCCTGAGGCCATTTCCTTTTGTCTTGTGCTTTTTAATTGAGAGGACAAAGCACCCCCCACCTGGCTACAAACCTCCTGTCAGGGAGTTATAGAGAGCGAGAAGGTCCCCCCTGAGCCTCCTTTTCTCCAGGCTGAGCCATTCCAGCTCCCTCAGCTGCTCCTCATGAGATTGAGTTTATCAATGAGTTATCACAGTCCCACTTTCACTCTGTTTCTTTTTCCCAGAAAGGACAGTCTTCAGATTGCCAGAAGGGCATCCTTAAAGGGGCAGGTAGAGGCACAGACTTGCAGTAATGACTACAACTCTCTCCTGCTCTAAAAGGAGGCTGAAATAAAGAAATCTTCTCTCAGCTCTGGCTGTGCTCCCACAACATTAAGCAGGTGAGTTACCACCCTGGCCCAGGAGTGCTGAAACAGTGCTGTTTGACAGCTGCTGATTAACCCCTGTGGTCGAGCAGCAGTGATAGGTGCCATACACATGCCAGACACTTAAACTGTCTCCACTTGTGCAAGCTGTGGCCTGGAGTATCTGTTTCTGTGAGGCCGCCAATCCAGCATCTGCCACAAGTGTCTAGTTCAGAGCAAGGGAACAAAGGGAAGTCTCAGTGACACATCTTCCAGCTGCAATCCCAAAGAAGTGTCATAGGAGGACAATAGAGGGCCTCTTCTGCAATGAATGAGTGGGTGTTATTATGAGGCACATAAAGTATGCACAACTTTGAATTTCACCCCTATTAAAGACAGGAAAGAGACACAAAATATATCTAATTTTAGTAGACTCTGGAGTTTTGCACTACAAGGTCCTTCAAGAAAGTTGTAGTGGGATGAGTGTCATGGCAGTATCTGATAACAGCACTGTAACTTCCATTAGAAAATGTGATGCATGTGATGTGGTGATCGCATTCTCCTAGGCTGCATTTGCAGGGAGGGAGGGAGAATAAAACCAAGAGCAGTTATGTCATTTTTACATGGTGACTTCTTGTCTTAGAAAATGAGATGATCTTTATTCCTTCTACTTACTTTTTTTTTTTTGGTCAGTACAACAGCACTGCCCTATGCAGTCGTCAGTCTCCTATTCCTCTGCTGTGTCACCTTTCATGTGTATTTGGGGCTTTTTCAACAGCTTATTCTCCCTTGGCCCATACCATTTTTTCTCCTTGTCCTCCTCACCTCTACATAAACTATTCATTTTTGTCTAAATTGTGCATCCATTTTTATTTCCTTCTGTAAAACCATTTACTAAAGAGATGGTGTCTAATCCAGAGGTCTGTTCTGTGTATCTTGCCATTTGTAGGAAGTGCTGATAATTTTTGTAATATGCTTCAGGATGATACTTGTCTTTGAAGCACCAGCTATTCACCTGCTGCCTTAAAAACCCACTCAAGTCATTCCCCAAAGAGGTTATAACAGTCACAAATGTGTTACAACTGCCTGTGTTTTTGACTGTCTAATTTTATAAGTCACCTGGTTGAAAGTCATAAAGTAACCTCTACCCCCAATTTCAGACAGTCTGGACATGGGAGCAGAGCCTTATCCAAGCAGCAGTGGGGCAGTACCAGAGCAGGAGAATAGAAAGTCCATAGTCTGGGAAGGCAGAGGAGCTCCAGGCACAGATGCAAACCAGAGAAGCTGAAAAGACAGGAGGTCAGAGGGAGGAAAAGGCTGATAAGGAGTTGTAGCCCATACAGCAAACACAGGCCAGGGAAACAAAGACCTCCAGGAAATGAGCACAAGTGTTGGAGAGGAAACTTACCTCACACAGAGGCTTTGTATCAGATAGATCTGAGCTGAACCTGGGAGACAAAAGCCTGAGGTCTAAAGAAGGGGAATCCCACTCAGAAAGCTCTGGAAGGATGGCAGCCTGGAAAGAGGGAGCAAACAGCTGGAGTCTGGAAGCAGGGAAGGCACCTAGGGATATGGATTAATTTTCATGTTTGAGGAAGCCATCTGGAAGATGTTGGATTTTCATTTAAGTTCTTCATATTTGGAGAATTTCTGTTTAAAAAAATAAAGAAAGTAAAAAGACATGACAAAGGGTAGGAAATTACACAATTACTGTAACACAAGAAAAACCTGAGCCAATTCACCAAGCCAAAACAGGCCTGGAGTGACTGGTCTGATCTTTCACAGCTTGTGGCTTTAGGGCATGAAAGTACACATTAAAAAAAGAGAGAGAAGGAATCATATTAAGGAGGGTCTTAGGGGGAAATTGGGTCTTGGGGTAGAAATGACTGAAGAAGAGGAATAATGGTCAAAAAGGGACCGCTTGCTAGAGAAACCAGAAGAGAGAAGGAGCTCGGGTTGGCTGAAGGGTTGTTCAGAATTGAGTCATCAGCTTTTTTTATCCTGGGAGGAGAGACAGGGCTCAGAGTCTGCCAGTGGGGTGTTAGTACTGGAGACACAAACCCTGAAATTACAGAAGGAGACTTCAAATCGTTTTACTTTGTTTATTGCCTGACTTTGGGAAAAGTGCACCTGGTCATTACATGCTATTCCATTTATCTTCTCCACCTTTAACAAGTTGCTGTCATTTTAAACACTGTGATTCATTAGTGTGATGGGAAAGGAAATTTTCTCAGGTGTCTGGGCTGGGGCTCAAACCAGTCTTCACAACAGTCCTTCACAGATAATCAAAGCCAGCCGTTATGGCTGCCATCCAGGGCCCTCCAGAAATGTTGTAGAAAAGATGAGAGTACTTTTATGGTTTACTTGGCTGTTGGAAAAAGTCTGCGGCTTCATTAAGCACTGTGAAACACCTGTCCCCAAAAAACCTGCCCCCAGAAGTCCAAATTGTGGGAAATGACACAGGCCACAATTCTGCCCAGGATCAAACTTTATTCCAAGAAGTACAAGAAAACAGTGCTAGTTCAGCCCAGGTAGAGAATCAAAAGGATTTAATGGAAGAAGAGGAATCCAGCAACAGGCAGATTTTAGAAAACCAGAGTTTAGCCCAGTAGGATCTGAAGGCTACAGGTTACTTCTTCAAAATATAAACCAAAGCTTCTGAGTATAGTTTTTGCAAAGTGTAGCCAGCCTATGGCAGTTTATTGTTTTTCTGAGAAAGCTTCTTTGTCTCCTTGTGTTTTTTCTACAACAGATATTTATAGAAATTGTAGTCATTAAGTTGCTAAAAGCACTTCCTGTAAATTACGTAAAGGTCTGTCTCCCTTCCAGTATCACAAGGACCTGTTCACAAGCTTCCCAGTACTTTTGAGACCTTTTTTTTTACAGAACAGAAGAACTCTCTGACTGTTACCGTACACTATCCATGTGCTCAAGGAAAACACTTGCCCGTAGGAGACAGTGAGTGGCAGAGAGTAGCTAGAATAGTAACTGCAAGTGGTTCACGTTGTCTGTGGTGGTTTTGTTGTTGGGATTTTCAGATCTCTAAAATGTTTTCTTGAGCTGCTTTTTCTTCTGAGGTTATTTATTCGGATTCACCAGCATACTCTGTGTTGTTCATTCTCCCTGGACAAAAGTGCCTGTGATTGTTGCTTCTCTTTAGTATCCATGAAAACATGTGCTTCTACCTCACCCAGTAGTTTCACAATAAAGTAGCTGTGCACCTTCTGTTTAGATCTGGGCTATGTTCACCTTTATGGATGAGAAGACCCTGGCTTATTCCCAGCAAAATTAGATAGTTTAGAATACAGGACATTCTGAAATAAAGCTAAAGTGCCTGGGTTAATTTTATATCCAACCATGCATAAAATGGTTGATTGCAGTGTTGAAGAGGAAAACACGAGATTAAAGAATTGATCTAATCTGCATTGTAGTTTGTTAGAAAACATCATGTATTTTAGTGGGCCTAAACATGCACATTGCCTGGAGTTCAAAGCAAAATGAGATCCAAGCAAAAGGTTTAAAAATGCGGAGAGCACATTGCATAGTAAACAATCCCATGAGCTCATGCTGTGCCCTTTCTTTGCCTGCCTTTGATGTTGGAGCGCCCATTTTAATTGTACAGACTTGGTCCTGCTGCTTGTGAATTTGGTGGAAAGACCTCTCATTGACTTTGATTGTGAAAAAAAAAAAAGACTTTAGATTCTTACATGGCTTTTTGGAATAATGAGGCAGTTTTGTACTTTTATTGTGTGATGGAATCCTAAACACCTCAATGTAGGAAGGAAACAGAACCAGGGCTGTGCTGCACTGGCTTTCTGCTCCCAGGGACAGGAGGAGCTGCACCCCTATTTTCCATCTGGTGTCCTTTTTCCTCTCTTCACCAAAAATGCCAAAAGGAGACGAGCAATGGAGCAGAAAAGGATCAGTGGGGGTACAAGGGGAAGGAGCAAAGGAAGGATGGGGGGAGAGGACTGTACTGGGTTGATACAGCACCATAGAATCTTGGAGTGATTGGGAGGTTGTAAGGGAGCTTTTAAGTCCATGACCCCTGCAATGAGCAGGGACATCCTGAACTAGATCAGGTTGCTGAAAGCCCCATTCAACCTGACCATGAGTGTGTCATGGTGGTGGCAGAGAGGAGGTGGCTCTGATGTGTCCCACACTGTGCTGATGTTGTAGCACAGTATTTTTGAGGGGAAATGAGATACCACTTCCCAAAATTCAATGTCACTCATTGTGGATATAAGGCTGCCTGTTTCTTCTCAGAGATGTGTTATTAGTTCTTATGCAGAAAGCCATGAACACAAGATGTGTGATACACTGCCTAAATTTCCTAATTGCTAGAGAAGGATTTTGATACCAAGCTTCCCCCAGGAAAGGAAGGAAAAATAACACAGAAAAAAATGGAAATAACTTCCCTTGTCCATCTTGCATCTTCCCCAGCTCTCTCATATTCAGAAAAGAGCAACTTCCCTTGAATTTGACTCTGTCTGTGACTCAGACTCCAGCCAGCAGCCACTTCCAAAGGTGGTCTCCACTAAATGAGTAATCCCCGACATAAGAGCCTGTGCCAATTATTGACTGAGGAGAAAAACCATTGAGGCTACTCACAAGAGCAGGGAGATTGGCCCTAATCTGTACAGATTGTTTTAGATTAAGTGTTACAGTGCTATAGAATGGATTAAGAAAGTGCCAGTGGAGGCCAACATGTCCTAGCCCTGGCCCTGGCTGCTTCCATCGTTTTCCCACAGGAGACAGAAAGTGATAGACCTAGGCAATGAGCCCAAGGAAGTGTAAAATGTCTTGAGCAGGAGCTGCAGGCACCAAGGAATGGAGAAGCACTCAGAGGGAGGGGACCTGAGGGGCTGCGAGCATTACACAGCTCATTGTGGCTTCAACAACGTCTGGCAGCATCACACACTTCTAATTGAATTTGGAATTGAGGTGATTTCCCAACACATTGTTTTTGCTCTTGAAACCTCTCCCTCAATTCCCCTTTTGCTAATTTATTAACAAATTAGGGTGTTTGCTGTAGCAGATGAAGCAACTTGCATTCACAGCTGCACAACACTGGTTTAAAAATAGTAACAAGAAATGTAATAGCTCAAATACAGAGTGTCTACTTGGAGAGTAAACATGTCTTCAGTGTTAGCTCAGCTTTTAAAACAAACTTAGTAATTGCTTCCAGAGGTAAAATATTTGCAAGCTATTATTACAGCACACTTTCATTAAAGGGAAGGAAACACAGTTGTCTCTTAGGAGCAGGCAGACAGGAACAGAGAAAGCTGTGCTCCATAATTAATCTTCAAGAGATGTCAGGTACCTCTACCTCTGACAACTCAACATTAAAACCTTATCAGTGGAGCATTCATCCATGCTGCTCTTTCCCAAGCCAGCAAAAGAGGTTGTGAATTTGTTAATTAATTTCTGGGAAGCATCATGGGTCTGTCTTCGTCAGCAAATAGCCCAAGGAGATGTAAAATGTCTTGAGCAGAGGATATAAACCTGCAAGTGATTTCAGGGGTTGAATATTGTATATTCTTCAAAAGCAGTGGAAGAGGAGGGACTGTGCCAGCTAGCTCATGTCCTTACACAGAGATGTGTTTTTTCTTGAAAGTGGCTGTTTCACATCAGTCTTTGATCCTGCAGCTGCTAAAATTGACAGCCAGCTTCTTCACACCAGGATGAGTTGGATTGGGGACTGTCTGAAGATAACAAAGGCAACACTTTGCTTTCTAGAGTTTTCTTTAGGGTTATGCAATAGAACATATCACTGGCTTTTGTTGTTCACAGAAACATCCCTCACAGACAGCAGCTCTTCTGATCATGGTTTTAGTTCAACTTCTCCTGTCCTTGACATAATTTGGAACAATTTTGCACTAAAAATAACCAGGCAGGAAAAAATAACCAAAACAAAGAACTCAAACAAAACATAAATCTACATTGTTTCCTTCTCAAAGGATAATAATATGGTGATATGGCAGCAGGCCACAGCAGTAAATTGCCCCATATCTGCACTGCACACATGCTGCATCAGAATGGCACATTTCTGTTCACAGGAGCACAGCCTAAAATTAACTACCAGGACCTCCATACCACAGCAAGCTCAGCTAAAATGGTGATGTTTAAAAAATGAAGAGCCTCACTAGCACTGAGAACATCTGAAGCACACAGCCTGCTTTGGAGCTTCTAGCATTTTCAGTGGGAATGCGGTACATGTGAATCCCAGGGTTACTCACATGTTTTACAGTAAGAATTTGTCTGGATTAAACCTCTCTGGACTTAATTTTTGGCCAAGGGCTACTTAGAATTTAGAAACTGGGCAACCCTGGGCAGGCCTGATTCACTCCAGTTGTGTAACATACACTCCAATGTTGTGATCCCACATACACGGCCAGGGGCAATGCCTACCTTTTGTAGGAACCCCGCTGCCCAGATCTCTTGCCCAGGAGGAAGATTTCATATTACAGCTGCAGTTTTTCCTGAAATGCTTTGAATCCCCACCTTACTGTACTCCGATTAACAAGATTATCTCAGCAAAGACTCTACCTCCACCTCTGTTAAGGTAAGGCCCCTATGGGCCCATAAACATCCATGGCATGCAGCCCTTTTTCTGACTGGGAGGGTGTTTATTTGGGGCTGGTGCCTCTTAGGGAATTGCCTGCTGGATTTTTATGTGAATCTGTAAAGCCATCATTTGGCAAAAAGCAAAGAGACCTTCAGGAAGCTCCTGCCCTTGTGAACATCCTGCTGGTGGTCACCATCCCAACATTGGTGTGTAAACTTCCCCATTCAGCCCACAGAGAATTTGGGCATTGTGGATTCTGCTCCTGAAGTGTCTGTTGCTACCATATGCTTTGCAGATCTGTCTTAGGAACCTGCTGTGGAAAGGAAATAAAGATCTTCAGATTTCCAGACTACTGCCCCTGTTTCTGCCATCTTCCACCCTCTTGTGCACAGGTTCAAAGAAAATAGCTCGTAGGAAGATATTCTTTGACCAGGAGCAGCACCGTATGGTTACCCTGGTTCTCTTGCACTCTTTATTATTCAGAAAGAGCCTGTGTACAGAGGAAGGAAATTTTATAATGATTGTCTGCAAGGATTTCCAACAATCAGAACTCATGATCTGCAGGGATTATTTGTAGTTGATTGTGAAAGGTGTTTCATTTGTCCTGCTACAGAGGAAGCTCAGTGACTCACTGTTTGAGGTATAACGATTTTTGCCAGATCAACTTCCCACAAAGGAGAGCATCTAGTGTAAACAAATCCCTTACTGTGGAGCAGGACTGGTTTGCAGTGCAAGAGAGGACAGAATTTACTGCAGCAAACACAAGCTGGAACAGTTCAGTCAGTTGGGACTTCAAAACATCAGTGCAAGTGTAATTTCTGTAATTTGATTACTCAATCTCCCTTCACAGTGTACAAAAAGAACAGTTCTTTTCCTCTTTTCGGGAGTCTTTTTGTGTTTAAGGGTTGTTAAAATCTTTTCCAGCTGTTCTCTTTCCTAGAATTGTCTAGAAGTTTCTAGAAATTAATTAGTTGGCTACATCTTTTCTGAAGAGTTTTTCCCAAACCAAGAATTTGTATTCCATCTGCAGCCTTGTCAATGCTATCTAGACTGGCAAGGATATTTCAGCATCTTACTGGTGGAACAAATGGGTTGTCTACAAACCTGCCTTGACTTTTCTTAATTAGATGTTTCCTGCGTTTTACAAACACTGTTCTGTTATTTTTTCAGAAAATGCAATCAGATTGATTAGTGACAGTTCCAATGCACCTCCCTTCCTCCTTTTCAGAAAACAGTCACCCTGATTGCTCTTTTCCAGTGCCCTGGAGCCTCATCTGTCCTCATCGCCTTCTCGCCTTCTCGGGGAGGATCACTAACATCTCATCCTGCTTACAGCAGCTACTTATGTGTTTTAAATAAACTTCCTTTTTTTAAGTGACTACTAATGGAAAAAAGGCCTTAAACCTGTCACCCATTATTATTTCTCCTTCCCAATCACATGTTGGACTAACTCATCTTTCATATCTTTGGGGAATGTCCTCAGGTTATTTTTCATTCCATTTCCTTGTTGTATCTTATTCTGCTCTTCATTTTTGTCTATATGATTACAGTAGTCATAGGAATTCATCATGCCCAAACCCATCTGATTCAGGACTTCTGTCACACAGGGCAGTAGCTTAGCTTTTCTCTGACAGATAACAGTAAGAAAATACCTTTTCATCAAAATACCACACATTTTTTTGCAGTGATATCTCTTCATTTTTATAAATAGACATGCAAGAGAGGAACAATTTGACCACTGAAAGCACATTTTATTCTGTT
Organism: Eulacestoma nigropectus; assembly: GCA_013397775.1. Taxonomy (NCBI): domain Eukaryota; kingdom Metazoa; phylum Chordata; class Aves; order Passeriformes; genus Eulacestoma; species Eulacestoma nigropectus. The sequence goes on from VZTE01002905.1 coordinate 323,918, forward strand.
TGAATACCTGAAACCTAACTGTACAATTAAACAGCTGCTCTAGCAAAGGTTGGATAAATCCAAACTCAAATATTTTCTGAGTATTTTCTGAAGGTTTCCCACACTACCCAGGAAACAGTTCTGAAGTGTTTCCAAAATACTGTTTTTCTCTGTTATTTTTTATTTATACTGTTTAATATGTTTTTATTTAAATAGAATTGAGAGTTTTGACAGTAGTTTTCTGCAACATTTCTCTAAGCATGATTGAAAGCACAAAGTGAGCCTGTTCCAAAATGAACAAAAATGTAAAAGGTCAGATGCTTGACTGCCTTTGTGAGCTGAGGGCAAAGCTTGAGCCACCTGGTATTTACCAGTTTTATTGCTGCACATTGCCCATCTTTAAAATCCTCTTCAATCATTAACTGATCTCTCACAGTTCAGCAATGCAGGTAAAGTTCTTCCTTCCTGCCTGTCAGGAAAAGACAAAATGATACAGTGAGTTGAAGAGGACAGAAGGAGTCGCCATCAGTGCCTCCATTCAGACCATGATTTAATTATGATGGTAAATATGGCTGCATCTTCCCTTTTAGTCAATGAGTCATCCATCTCTTTCACATTTTCTCATCTATATTGCACATCTTTGTCCTCTTGCTTTTTACAAAGAAATGCTTTTTTTTCCATCTTCTGGGTCTCTACTTTCTCTATGAAAGCTGTGGTTTAGGGGAAAGGATCCTGTGTCTTGCTCTGGGATAATCTGTGCATTTCTCGGCAGACAATCAGGTAAAAAGCAAAGCAGAGAGCTTTGTCACAAGACAGAGTCTGAGTGTTTGGTTGCTTGGAATTTTTTTTTATTGTTTCTAGGGGATTTTTTCCACATCTCTTCTTGGGAATGTTTCATTTAGGCTGCCCTTTAGTCCAGGGAGAGAATAGGAACCCATTATATGAAAGGCTGAGGTTTGATGTTACAGCTATTCACAGGGAAGTGGGACTTTCCTTTCATTGTTCACAACAAACATTTTCCTTCATGAGAAGCATAATAGAAAGGCAGGTCTGAAGTTAGGGGAAAAAAGTGTTTTGCCCAACTTTAATCAGATACGAATTGCTTGTGAAGTTTTACAAGGAATATATTGTTTGAGATAAGCTGATACCAGCTGATACTTCCTTTCCTTTTTTGGATGCATCATTCCAAAATAAATATGGGAAAAGATAAAGTGTAAGTATTCTAAAGTTTCACCAAAAAAAAAACCCCAACCTAGAACCAACAAAAAGCCCCGTTAAAAAATAACTTGTGGTAACTTGTGGTGCTTGGTCTCTGCATATGGTCTGTCTCCGCTCGGGGGGTGAACTGCTCTGTTCCTGGGTCTCTAGCACCTCTGCATGGGCTGAGCCAAGAAAAGTGATTCCTCATCTCTGCTTGCAGGATGCACTGCTAACCCAGGGTTGTTTCCCACCTGCTTGGCAGCTCTGGCATGGAACATCCTAGAGGTGTCCTTGCTAACCCTTTAGCTGCCAGTTTTCCATCATCTGGCAGAAATAAATCCCTGTGCTTTTCAGAATCAAACATGACCTACAGCATAAAAATTTTAGCACTCTCCAAGCCTGGAGTTCTGTTAGTCACAGGCATAGCTTGATCCATTCCCACCACAGCCCCTCCTCAAGTCTACCACAGAGAAGAATGGGTATTTCCTCATGTTGACACTGACAACCTCCTGAGCCAGGGAAATGGTGCAGAAGGAGCAGGAGAACCTTGAGCTCCCCATGCCCAAACTCCATTCTCCAGCTTCTTCTTCACTCAAGCTCCGAGGTGTCTCATGAGAGTAGCTGAGTTTTGTTTTCCAGCTGCAACCACTCTAGATCAGGATCACAAAGCCTTGTCTCTGGGACTGTTCTCTTTTCCGGCAGAAGCCATATCCCTACATGATGCTCAGCCAGGGCGTGCAACACTCGGAGTTTACAGGATTGCTGAGCTTCAGCTGACTAACACCAAGTCCCTTGGCAAGAGCTCTGATCTAAGCAGTCTGAATTCTGAACTATTCAATCACCATTTCTGTAAAGCATGTATTTTCTATATTATACAAGATGAGCTCTCTTTCTCTGCATGGCCCATGTCTGCATAAGATGTTAATGAAGCACAGAGCAGTCTTTTCAGCAGATCTTGGGCTTTGTCTTCATACAAGCTGACTCTGAAATACACTAATTTTTTACATGTTCTGTATTAATTCAGGGAGGGTCCATGAAAGGACATGTTTCTTTCAAAATAAACTGAATTGCCAGCAAACAAGGAAATAGCCTGTATGAGAAGGTTGCTAGAGGGGGAGAATAAAGCGGATCTAATTTAGGCAGATACAGAAAGGTGAAGTCTGGAGATGTGAAGAGCCATACTAGACCTATATTCCTGGAAAGCCAATCTCTTTACTGAAGAAAAATCCATCGGGAATTATACAACTAATACATGATGTGCTGAAGAAAGCAGAACTAATAAAAGATGAATTGACTGTGTGACCACAGGAAATAAAACTAGTCAGTGTTCAGATTAAAGCAGCACTTCAGCCCCATGTTTCATCAGGAGCTGTTGGCAGGTGTGTATTTCGGTTCATTTCAGCAGCATGCTTGAAATCATGAGTTTATTGTAGAATGTAAAAGGGGAGAAAATTATTTCAAGAAAATAATTTTTTTAAAAAATTATAAAACCTTGTCCTAGCTTTTCCTCGGTGACCAAAGTGAAATTTCACAGGACTTATTCTTCGTTTGAAATTTTTTACCAAATGTCTGTGTCATATCTTGCAAAAAGTTTGCAGGGGTTGTTCTTCAGCCATATATTGGATAGTCCTGTCATACAGAATAACACACTGGTAAAATTCTTGGTTTAGTGATTAGATTATATAAAAAATAAGCACCTATTATGCATACCCTCTACATATGCCAATGCTGCAGAAAGATTTGGGCTACATTTACAGCTGATGGTAAAGTTTGCATCATACACAGAAATTCACTTTTACAAGTTTATGGAATTTTGAAATCTTCTTTCTAACACATATGTTCTGGTATAACAGAGTCAAGTAAAATTAGAAGTGAATGAACCTCAAAAGAGCATTAAAAACATTATTCTTTTTTACTATTAAAATACTTTTCCTATTCATAATGATTTAATAAAGTCATGCCAAATATTAAATTGCACTAATTACATAATTTTTTAATTAAACCTTTTTTAACTATTATCTAACAAAGCATAATTAATGCTGGCATGCACAGCCCTTAATTAACCACAGAGTTTTTATAGAACCTAATGTTTTTAATGGGAAATATCTTGTAGGAATATTAAAGTTACTGCAATGTAGGAAAGATCCTGTGTTAAAGAAATGCATGAATAATTTGCCTTCCAGCATTACTCTCTAGTGGGACGTTTCTCTCTTTGCATCCTTTCCTATGTGTAACTACCGGGAAAGCTCTCCAACCAAAACTAGAGGCACAGAGTTAGCCTTGTGCCAAAATTTCTTTCCATGTGATCACAACCCCACTTAAGAGGGCACTTGGCCGTTTTTGCACATCCATCAGGCCCAGCAGGAGAGTTGGTCCACAAAGCTCAGTCTGCTCATTGTCTAGAACAATGTCACATTACTTCAAAAAACACATCCAAAACCAGGTCAAACTTAAGATATCACAAGAACTCCCTTTAGGAAGGGAGCATTTGGCAAAAAGCCCTTCATATTTTCCCTTGGTGTCTTGGTCATGGCACTCACTCAAAAAGGATTTTAGATGGAGAAGCTGCCTGAAACAAAATTATTTGAAAGATCAAAGGAGTTGTATTTATTACACCAAGTTTCACTGTAGCTCTTGAGCATGGAGTAGAGGTAGTCACAAGAAGCCTTCACCTTTTTCATCCTCCCTCAGCCTGCCAGTACAACGAATCAAGAAGTAGAGCATCCCCACAGCTGATTTCTGCTTGAGCTCTGCACACTGCCTGTCTCACAGCCAAGTGCTGAGCCCTTTTGGTTGGGAGAGCATTGTGGCCTGCCCACAAACACTCTGGCCATGCAAGATATACTCAGAGATAAGGAGAGACCATCTTCACCACCCCATGGTGCTCCTGCTGAAGCCACAGGCAGCAGGTTCATCCCTCAACCCCTGGGTTAAAGGATGGTCTTAAAGGTCTTAAAGATCCTTTCAAACCTAACCAATTCTATGATTTTACACAGATGATGTACCTGTGTGTGGCACTACGTGTTATCAAAACCCACCTGCCTCAAGGCTGGCACTGCAAACCTGAGTTATCCCACCACACAGAGCTGTCTGGTTTGGTTAAGGTCCACGTGCACAGCTCTGTGTAGGCTATTGGCAGCTGATTTCTGTGGGGCAGAGGGTCAGGGCCAAAAGGAATATTACATTGTTGATGGTTGTCTTGAAGTGCTGCAGCTTAATCAAGGCAAACTCAGTGCAATTCACCAGGAAAACTGAGGGCTTCCTGTCCAGATGGATCTAAGACAAAAGCTGAGCAAGGCTGGCTGCAAACAAATATATGGGAGGTTGTTTGAAGAGATGTCCTGTTCTTCCCACACTGACCAATGCTACCTTGTGATCTTGGTGCTCTCCACTGCATTCTGTCAGAGGGACAAAGGAGAGACAGAAGGCTGCAAATGTCACAGCAGCCTATGGTGACCCAGGCTGATCTTTTTCAGAGATGTTTACCTGAGATGTTTTCCTGGGAGTGCAGGGGGTTCTCACCAGAGCTGTAGGGAAGCAGGTGGCACTGCTAAGTGTTTGTCACCTGATGTCTTTGACATGCAGCAGATCTGGGAAAGAGGTCAGGTGAAAACTGAAAACAAGTCTGTATTCACAATTCAGACCAAGCTGGTGCAAAGAAGATTAAGATGACTGGCCCAGCTCAGGGCAGGGAAGTGGTGGAGCCACCATTCCTGGAAGTATTTAAAGGATGTGTAGAACATGGCACTCAGTGTCATGATTCAGAGGGGGGCTTGGTGTGTTAGGTCAATGCTTGGATTAGATCTCAAAGGTCCTTTCCAACCTAAATGATTCTATGATCTGCTGTCTTATTTGCTACAATATTTTTCTGACCCTAATTTGTTACCAGCTCCATCTTCTCCTAAGCCATACAGACCCTCCCAGAAGAGAATGAGGGTCTGTTCTCATCATCCAGCAAAGAAGGGCACCTGTCCACCTGCAGCATCATGTCCCTTTGGGTGTCTCACACCAGCAGCAGGCTGAGAACAGCACTGCCACACTGTTGTTAGATGGCACTAAAGAACGTCTCTGACTTGCAAATGCTCTTTAATGTAACACCAAATAAGACAATAAAACCTTAGAGGGAATGTGGTGCAAGAGAGACGTGTCACATCAGTCAGGCAATTAAAGCACTCCAGCAACAGCTGCCTTAATGAAAATACTCCAGAAATACCATGTTTCAGCCTAAGCTTGCTATGGGGTCATAAAAAAGTCCTTAAGATCAAACAAATAGAAACTTGTGAGTAACAAATACATAAAGGGCATTTTGCATGCTTTGGTCTTGAATGCAGTGATGACACACACAATGAAGGTGCATTTCAATATGATGGGAAATATTAAGACTCTTGTTTGGAGTATGTAATGTGCTATTTCACACATGGTTGGGTTTTTTTGGAGAGAATGAACATGTTTATTATTTATGCAGTATATAACACCTGCCCATTCCTATCAGTATTCTGTGCAGACACAGAACTGAAATATTTGTTCAATACATGTCATCTCCTGTCCACAGAAGTGTAGATATGCCAGTATGAAAGCCAGGCTCAGAGAAGAGAGGCCAGACATGTGCTCTGTGCCATGGAGAGAGCTTTTTTGTCAGGAGTATCATGATCCAGTTTCACCTTTTCTGCATTTTCTAATAAGCAAGCAGCACTCTTCCACCCTGCACCATTCTGGGCAAGCCAAAAATAGCACAAAGACCCAGCTCGCTCACCTTCCTTTTAAAAGCTTTCTTCTTCACTCTCTGTTTTTCCTAGGGAAATGGGTATCATGACTTTTTGAGCCTGGTTACTATTTTTTCATCTTTATTTCTGATTTCATTTCACCTCTGCCAAAGTATCACAAACTGAATTGCCAAGGGTCCTCCAAACTGCAAAAGCAAGCCCAGGTCCTGCTGGGAAGGAGGCTCTGAGATGCAGATAGATGTAGTGGATTGGTATCACAAACAGCTGGAACCAACAGTCTGAGCCAGGGTGGGAGCAGGGAGAGGATGAGCCACCCATAGGTGCTCATCTGGGACAAGATGAACACCACCTACAGCGGGCATGAGAGAGACAGTCACCCTAAGGTCTGGTTGGATGGGACTTTGAGTAACTTGATCTAGTGAAAAATTTCATTGGCAGGAAGGTTGGAATAAAGTGATTCTTAAATATTCCTTCCAACCCAAACCATTCCATGACCCTCTCAAACTCCATCCTAATGTCCACATTTTGCCACAAAAGCAGCTCTTTCTAGCCTGCTGTAAGCTCTGCTTTCTGTGAAGCATCCACTCTGCAAATCCAAGAATCATAGCATCTGTTTATAGCTTTAAAGAAAAGGTGCCTTTCTACCCCAAAGGCACAGAGCACTTTGCAAAGGGGAATCATGCTCGTTCTGCAGCCTGCTGTTTGCACACAAATAAAGAAGTGGGTATTGTCGTGGAATAAACACACAGCCTGTTTTGCAGACCCAGGTCAGGCAGAAGAGGTTTGTTTCTGCTGCTATCGGAGAGAAGGCAGCGATCCGTATGATCTGATGCAAAATAAAAGTGCTGGAGCTTGTGTGTATTTACAGCAGATAAAAAACTGCCCCGAGAAAAGGCATGGAAAGAAACTTTGTTAGAGCAGATGTGCCTCTGCCTCCCTGGTAACTCAGGGTCTGCAGCTCTGTGGCCTCAGCTCAGCTCTGTTCAGCTTGTCCCTATTGCTCCAGATGCTGCTGTGTCCTTGAGCATCTTCCAGGCTCTTGTCCACATTATGTATTATTTCACAGTGCCGTGATTCCAAGCAGAGCTCCTGTTCGAGGAGGGAAGGGTCTGTCTCCTGGGTTCCAAGGATACTTCAAAAAATGTTTCATTTCTTCCTTCTTTGTCTTGCACAACAGATCTGTAGCTAAAGATGGGGCAATATTGGAACATTTCTTAGAGAGAAAAGCAGGTATCAGGCTGGCAGAGTAAAGCAATTCCTGTGCTGAATTGTGTGCAGGAGCCAGACCACACCGCCTGTACAGTCCTTGGGCTGTATTGCAAAAAACCCCTCAACTGCATGGACAAAGTGAGAAAAAAAAAAAAATCCCTCCTTGTGCTGCATCGCTCTGTCAGCAGATGGCTCTGCAAGCCGTGGCGCTGCCTGGTTAACCACTGAGTTGTGGAGGCGGCTGAGGCTCAGGATGGGCGGGAGGGAGCCTGGCTGTGGGCGCTGCTGCGGTTTCTGCTTTCTGCCTGGGAAATTTTGAGGTACCTCCAAACCTGCAAAAACCCACGGGTTATGTCTAACCGCTGTTCTCCCTGGCATTCTTCCCAGCCCTAACTTGATCTTTTTTAACAGATGCCCATCCGATGCTATTGGCTCCGGGGGTCCAGCCCAGGATGAGCACACAATCATTCCATCACTGCCCATCTCAGCTGCGCTCCCACGTCCTTAGCTGAGCGCTGATGGCACTCGCTGGGTGGGTTCCTCAGCACAGCAGCTCCGGCAGCCCTGCCCTCCTGCCTGCAGCATCCCAGGCACCTCAGCTGCATCTCCACATGCGGCCTCACATCCCGAGAGCGCTGGAGACACCGCAGCTGCCCACAGTGCGCCCTCAGGCACTGAGCAGGTTAAGTCAGCAGCTGCCATCCACCACACTGCAGAAAATACAACCCAGAACAGAGGCTTGTATCATCTCTTCCCATGCCTAATGCTGGAAGCCTCTAGAGATCAAATCTGCTTGACTGTTTTCCTATCTGGCAACTCAATTTACTGGCATTTGTCTCCTGTGACCGTGCAGAGTCAAAAATTACGTTTCATAGAGGACACATTTAGGTTGGGGATGCAAGCCAAAAGCACTCTTATGGAACAGCACAGGCTTGGAACAGTCAGGGAAAAGGTGCATCCTTTCCAGCTAGAGCAGATTGCTATGGATATATCAGGAAGATTTGTCATGGGTGGCAAACGCCTGGGGAGTTTAAACAATGTAAACAGATTTTTACCTACACAATAGCATCCAGGATGGCAAAAGGGGCTGCAGCTTTATCTGTTATCTAAAGAAAGTGAGCTTGTTCTTTAAAATTAGAATCACAGAATCATTTAGGTTGAAAAAGACCCTTAAGGTCATCAAGTCCAACCTTTAACCCAGCACTGCTAAGCCCAGCACTAAACCGTGTCCCCAAGTGCCACATCTACATGTCTTTTAAATACCTCCAGGGACAGTGATCCCATCCTGCCCCATAGACTCCTGTTTGCCAAAGTGGTGTAGCAGGTCACTATCCATCTCCCCTTGGATTTTGGGAGCTTCATTCTGCTCCTCATCTCTAGCTCAGGGGTCTGGCTATCTGGAGAACAACTGGTCTTAAAAGACTTAAAGATCGAGGCAAAGAAGGCATTAAGTACCTCAGCCTTTGTCACTACGTGTCCCGTGTCCCCCTGCATCCAATAAAGAACAGAGATTCTCCTTAGCCTTCCTTTTGTTGTGAATATATTTATAGAAACATTTTGTATTGTCTTTTACAGCAGTAGCCAATTTCATTTCTAGCTGGGCTTTGGCCTTTGTAATTTTCTCCCTGCATAACCTCACATCTCGTAGTACTCCTGAGTTTCCTGCCCCTTCTTCCAAAGCTGGTAAACTTTTTTTCCCCTGAGTTCCAGCCAAGGCTATCTTTTCACAGAGGCCAGTGTTCTCCCTCACCAGCTCATCTTTCGTCACATGGGGACAGCATGCTCCTGCACTTCTAGGATTTCCTCCCTGAAGAATGACCAGCCTTCCTGGACTTCTTTGCCCTTCAGGAATCTGGTACTACACTGTAACAGTTTTTTGTGTCCTCTCCCTTACCACACAGGGTATGACTAAAAAAGGTCTCTGAAGTTCCTTAGGTAGGGGATGGCACCATTTCTACACTGAAGAGGCACAGAAAAATTTTCCTCAGGGGATTGAAGCTGACTTGAAGGAGGTTGCTTGTGAATGGGGGGCTTGGTCATGTCATCAGACCTGGGCTGAAAAGACCCCCCTTTCTCCACACTGAGCCCCTTCAAAGCCCTTCCATCCCTAATGGGGACACCTTGTTCTGCCCGTGCAGAGCATTTCCCAGCAGGAAACCTCACCTTAAACTGGGACTCCAACCTTGCTATCAATGTTTTGTTGTTTCTTTTTAAGCTCCGTTGCCTTTCCTCCCACTACCTCCACTTTTCTGTTTATTTCCTCTGTCTGAGTGTTTTCCTTTATGAAGATAAAAGCCATGGAGAAGTGAAAGTGAGAAACTTTCCCACTTGAATTTCCACAAAGGCAAATCCTGAGCTGCCAGAGAAGATATTGCACAGTGGCAGCGTGCCTGGTCCCAAAGAGGGACACAATGGCCCCATCTGTGTGAATGCAATGTACAGGCACTGGTGCCCAGTTGTCTGCACGCTCATCTTGGTGGGACACAGCCCTAGACACAAATTTGGCCACAGCTCTGCCCAAGCAGTTCCTGGGGTGGATTCAGGACTTAACCCAACACAGGAGCCATCCCCAGCAGCAAACTGGATGCACACATTCTTTTAAAATGTAAAAGTGTAACAGTATGGATGCAGCCTTATCACACCATGCAACCTCAAGGTCAGGGGAAAAGGCAAAGAAGAGTTTTGTAAGACAAAACTGAAAGTGATGATGTTTCAAAATGGAAATAAGAATGTTCTCTCTCAGCAATGCTGAGCTTTGTCTCCCTTGACAAATTCCAGACAAATCAAGGCAAGAGCGTGCTCATTTGGACAGACAGTGGCTGAAAGCCATTCCTTCAGGGAAGCTGGCACAGCCTGCCCAGTACACAGAACAAACCATGCTCTGCCTATTCCCACCTGCCCAACAGAGCCCTGCATTCAGCAGGGTCAGCTTCTCAAGGGGATGTCCCATGGGCACTGCAGGGCACCATTTGGAAGGGAAATGTAAAGAGCTCCAGCTCACATGCACTATAAAAATAGGCAGAGTCACTGCTCTGCTTTTCAACTCAGTCCCATGTCCTCCATGGAGCTACAGCTCCCAAACAGATCTGACTGTGCAGAACCTGTGTCCACACCATGGCTGGGCAGGACTGTGGTTCAGGCATCTTAGTGCAGACCACTTTGTGGACCAGTTTAGTGGAAATGTGGAGTTGTGAACCACAGCAAGAAAGGCACCAGGTGCCTTCCCTCCTGTCCCACCTGCTCTGCTTTGGCAGAAGGCGTGGTCACGGCAGGGTGGCACAGGAACAGTGTCAGGCACCACGGCTGGATTGGGCAGCTGGTGTGTCACAAGAGCCCAGATTCCAGGATGCATCCCAGGAATTCCATCCCCTGAATGCAGCTGTCATTTGGGTAAGCCACCCACGGCAGCTATCACCAGGGGACTTCAGTGACTGCTCACATTTCAGCTCCTACCATGAAATTTGCAAAAGGCCCCAAGATCTCTGGAGCAGCCCCATAGTTCCAAAAGGGCTGCCCAAGCCATGAGCAATCTGTGCTGCTGGGGTTGCCTGGGCTGTTGCTCCATGAGATCCTCAGCCTTTCCATGCCTCACTTCTTCACCTCTGAGCACAGGGAAGGAGACATCCTCCTGCCATTTGATCAGGCTGTGTAGGAGGAATAAGGGCTCAGCAACCCCATGACTCAAACCAGGACAGCCCCACATAGTGTGAGGGCAGTGCTTTCATGGACACTAGCCTTAGGAATGAACAGCAGTGCCTCTCTCCCCTTCCATCTCCATGTGCCCTCCAGCCACTCCTTTCCTCTTTTTCTGGTTACCATCTCCTTCCCACTGAGCTGAGCTGCAAACCACTGCTCTGCCTTCACCTTGGCAGGCTCCAAACTGACACCGTGGTCAGAACCTGTGCTGGGGCCCTTCTCCCCAGGTTCAACCTTGTTGAAAACCCAAGGAAACAGGGCCTGGCCTCCTTACTGGGTTTTATCATTACTCATCCAACTTGGGCAGGACAGGACAGGGTAAAGGTTGCACAAGGAAGATGCTTGATACCTTGTAAAGGGCCAGCCTGGAGAGCACTAAAATCTTTGGAGTATCTATTGCCTAAGGATGCCTTTGTGACTCATGGCAATGAAAAGGAGTGTCCTCTCTGTACTGGGCCCTGGGCTGGCATACAAAGGCATCCCAAAAGCATCCTGGGCTGGGCTGACTGGTAAATGGCAAAGTTCTCAGGCATTTATGAGTGAAAGGTGTGTTTGATGACTAGGCTTTGACATGTTAATGCCTGCTGTGCCCTGCTGTTCAGATGCGTTCACTATTTTAGAATTAGCCCCCAAGATTTGTTTCAAATCAGCCCTGAAGGATAATAGCCTGTGTCTAAAAACCTTCATGTGTCAATTTGTTTCAGGACCCTCACTGCGTTGTCACTCAAGGACTGAACTCTGTAATCAAAAGCTCTGCTGAGCCTCCACTTTCCTTAAAACATTTCCCTCCTTGAGCATCATCTTCACATCAGCAGCAAAGAATGCATCAGCTCCTTCATTGCTGAGCAGTACCAGCACGGCTGTGCATGGCTGTGATTTTAAGTTCTGGTGTGGAGAAGCTGATATGGAGCTGCTTTTCTTAGCAGTAAAATCCCCGTCCCTGCTTAGCCAGTCACATTTACTCCTGGCAGTAGCCCCCAGCCTCAAATTAGCATTGGGATACCTTGGGCTTGTGCACAGCGAGGGCCCATGGGGTGGAGAAGCAGAGGAGGGGGTAGCAGATTTCGGGGTTGTGCTCACAGCAGCTCTTGTTTTGTTGGGTGACTGGAAGCTGCCATGTCTCAGAGACCCTCAGCAACAAGGGGAAAGATGTGGGGGGTATTTCTGTGGTACAGGCTGGCTGCCCGTGAGTGCAGGAATGAAAGGGAAAAACCACATTGGAAAGAAATGTTCGTTCATCCATACCAGTCTCATTCCCAGCCTTGTCTGCACCTATGTGCTCTGCTGGCATCATCAGGTGGGCCTGGCTAAACACCCCTGAGGGGTATGAAATTGGTTATTCCCTTTCCTACTAGCCCTCCTTCCCCTCCCAATTTCCTCCACCACTTGCCTTCTTCAAAATCTCATGTCAGATTCTGAGGATCTCTATAATGAAATAACAAACCGAGCAATCAGTAAAAATTCTCCACATATCTGTTGTACTGAATAGATGCATCTGCCATGGTGTCTCCTGGCAGCTCCACATCCCCTGAACAGCCCTGAGACCCCTGGGAATTCTGTTATTTTGATCCAAAAGCTGCCAGGTATCTTGGAAGCCAGATTTGCCTTCAAAAACTTCTGTTTTTCCAAAACAAAACTGCAGGATTTTGGTTTCTTTAATGTTGTTTGAGGTTCCCTTCTAATCCCACATGAAAATAACTCTGCAAATCCCAGCATAATTTCAAGGAAACGGGGCTTCCCAGTCAGCCCTGGCATTGTCAGCCCTCTCTTACCTCTCTCTGTTGTGCCTCCAGTTGCTGAGACTTGGAGGCACCACTCTGCTGGTTTCAGGGAACATTGTGCCAATTTTCCAGAAGAGCAAGAAACAAGAGGACAACAAGGTCTTAAACTAAGCCACAGTCCAGGACTTTCCATATCTTTCTATTCCATCACTTCCAGCAGCTTCTTCCCCTTCTTCTGTTAAAGATGGGCTCTTCTTGAGGTCTTCCCATGGAGGGGCTGCTGTAGGGCAGCAGCCTATGTGTCAGAGCCTCACAGGGTGTAGGATGATCCAGACCTATTGAAAGGAATAACCTGTGCAACACCCAGTTAGCCTGAAATGGTGCAGATAGCTCCAGTCAAAATAAAATTCTCTGTTTCCTTCACTGAAAACCAGAGAGAGAGCTGCTAATTCCAGTACTGATCAACTCTGCCACTAGTCTGAGGGAAAAAATAAATATAATTGCTCTTAAGAGCTGGGGGTTGCAGAAAGACTGGTGGGATAATCAGTAAGTGCAGTGACAGAGCGGTTGTACCATGGCCTGTCTCTCTTCCAACAGCGTAGGATGCATATTGCTCCATGCAGTGGGATATACAGGAGAACAAGAAACACAGGCAGTGCCTATAGAATTGGGGCTCACTGTGTCTAGAAGAGGATTTGAGGGATTTAGGGGGATCATCTGCACCAGCTCTCAGTGTGATGTTGCAGCAAAAAGGACTGAGACTGAAGAACAGATGGGAAATCTGTGCCTTAGTCAAACACAAGCTGTTGGACTCAACAGGAGGAGCTGGTTACATCTTATAATTCTGTGTCAAACAAGAAAGCAAACGAGATGTTCCAATGGAGTGTAAGTTTTTGATTTGCCAAGGGTCACACATGATATTTATCATAAAGAAGAAATTTGAAGCCATTACTTTAAAGCCCTGTGGCAAACATCCATCTTCTAAATCTTTCTCTCTCTTGAATGAGAAATATCAAACAGTTTTAATTGCTTTTCCCTTCTTTCCCCCCTTAGATTGGAGTGGACTGGCTGGGAAAGCTGTGGTTGTGAAAGGCTGCACCCAGAACTGGCACTGGGAAAGCTGCTTTTGAGCAGAAACTCTGATTACAGCACAACCTTGTCCTGCTGCACACTTTGTGCTCAATCCTGCCTAGATCCTATAGCAGGAACCTTCTGCAGATCCCACTGCTGTGGGCACCCACTGCAATGTGAAACATCAGTCTCGCTCCAAAGGTTCTCCAAGTCCCTGCTAGAATTGTCCTGGTTCTCATATAATCTGCTCTGCCTCACTGCCCTACAGCAACAGTGGGTCACCAGTGAAATGGGCTCAGAGCTAGGATTCGGTTTGGAAAAACATCCAGAAAGGGGAATGCTCCTGGCATGCTGGCAGCACTTGTTAACTCAGTGTCAGAGCTGCTACTCCAGGGACGTGGGAAGTGACATGCGGTTCATCTGGGAAGTTTGGCAGCACTTTCCCTGCAAGCGGTTCAGCTGTGCTCCTCAGGGAGGGAGGAGGAAGTGTCCTCATTTCCCCGGGAGCACGAGGCACAGTGTACTTTCAGCATGTGCACATGAGGGCTGTACCTTCACCTGGGGATGGGACCAAAGAACATTTCCTTCCCTCTTACAGAACCACATCACAAGGGAGATATTGTAGCAATACACAAGAGATCAAAGATGGTTTTTTGCTAGAGGGCTGAGAAGAGAAGGGTTATAAGGTCCTTTCCCATCCAAGCCTTTGGGAAATCTTCTGGAGTTGCAAAGAGCCTCTGTGTTCCTGCTGGCCAAGAACTGAGCTGCCTGGGAGGGACAGGACATGCTCCAGGGAGCAATGCCATGGACAGGGATGCTAGCAGGTTCCTTGCAAAGTGAGATGGAACCTGGAGAGCAGCAGGGAGACCACGTGAGTCAGCAGATTCACATTCTCAGTCATGGCTGTGTTCATGTCTCAGCTCCTCCTTTCCATGCCTTCTCACCCCCAGCTCTTCAGCACAAAGCCTGAGCCAATGTCACCACGAATGCAAGGAAAGCCCAGAGAGCTGTGGCTTATCTCCCTGTGGTGGGGTCTCCACACTGACCTGCTCCTGTAACCAAGGAAACTGCAGCCTCCTGATTTGGATCAAGGATGACATTCAGTCCTAGGAGAAGAGGGAGGAGGAGTGAGTCTGGTTTCCCAGGGCTGCTCTCTGGGAGCAACCTGCTGGATGCTCAGTAGTTTTGTTACAGACTCTGTATAAGCAGATCTGCTCAATGAACAGGATAGGCAGAGGTCTGTATTCCCAATTCAAGGTGTCCAGTGCTGCTGTGTGACTGTGATTCCTCAGTGTGGCCTTGGAGGTGTCAAACTGGGCAGTGGTGGGGAGGGAAGCATGAGAAGTTTGTTGGACCACCCATTTCTCAGGGGAAGGGAGGTGTCTTCAGCTCAACAAATCTGAGGACTGCGATGAGGGGGTGATGGAAGGACAGTGGTACCAGCACATCTCCTGCTTGCTACTCCCCAGGAGAGTGCTGAGTATTCCGTTGAACCATGTCCCAGGACAGGGTGGGAGAAGCCAGTTGGGCCACTGGTCCCTGAAGGACACTGCGCCACAGCCAGGGCTGCAGCCATGCCCTCTGCCTGGGTATTAGGAATTCTGTGGCTCTGTCTGAGCCAGTTCCCAGCTCCCTGAGCATTTTGTCCTCCAATATTGTCTTTCTCTCCCTCTATCACACACATTTTTGGCATTACTGATGCTCATTCATTTTTAACACTGCATATGCTTTTCCTGCCCAGAGCCTTCCCTAAACATCAGCTAATGAAGCCTCTCTGCTCCCCTCGGAGACTGGCATCAGGCACAATTATCCCTGTGCCAGGGATTTGCCCAAGAGCATGAAACAGGTCAGCTCCAGAGTTGGTCTTGAGCCTGGAACTGGAGAGCCCCAGGGATGTGCTCAGGCCAGACAGGTATGTGTGGAGCATCCCACCCCTTCCCCTGGGAACGGCACACACAAGTGGTGGGTAAGGTCTTCAGCCAGGCTTAGGGGACGAAGGACTACTGGTCTGTATGGGCTAAGATGCACACCCAAACTGCCACAGCAGGTGGAAAGTCACATAGGGGTACAAATTGAAAGAGGGGAAATTTAGGTTAGATATAAGAAAGAAATATTTTACTGTGAGGGTAGTGAGACACTGGAACAGGTTGCTCAGGGAGGTTGCAGATGCCCCAATCCTGAAAATGCTCAAGGCAAGGTTAAATAGGACTTGGAGCAACCTGGGATAGTGGAAGGTGTCCCTGCCCAAGGCAGGGGGTTGGAATTAGATAATCTGTGAAGTCCTTTCCAACCCAAAATATTCTGTGATTCTGTGACATATAATATAAGGGATAAGAAATGTGGTCCTGCCTGTATGTACCAAACTTGTCAGCTACAACTGCAGAGATGTTTTGTCCCCAGCGAGACCATCCATCACCCAAATTAAGGCTTTGAGCAGCAGTTCATCCTTGGTAAAGGATGGGTGTTATTAGCGCCAAAGCTCCTGTGTCTGAAGGGCAAAATAATTCACCAGCCTGTTCCTGTTGTCTTGGTGTGCCTGGCCCAGGGAGAGTCCCAGAAGCAGGAGCTATCTGCATCCCAGCACTAACTGCCTTCATCATCATCATCATTATTATTACTAATATTATTACTATTGTGATGGTCTCCTCTGTGCCTGCCTGCAGTTCCTAGAAAGGGCAGGTCACTAAAGCATTGGAGGACCAGCGCACAGTACGAGCACAGCTGGAGGAGGTGGAAGAGCACTTTTGTGCACAAGACAAAACCAAAGAGCAGGAGCTGCTTTGATCTGCTGCATGGAGCTGGAGCATCTCACCACTGCAACCCAGAGGTTCCAGGGATGGCTCAGCACAGAGGGAAGCCTGTGCCTGCAGGCTGCTCTGCACATTTCCAGCCAGCCCCGTTGAAGGATGCCTCACTCTTTATGTCAAGTTGTTCTTAATGTGTTTTCTTTCCTAGGTGGCATTTTGGGAAATACATAAATGTCACCAGTGTGCTAAATGACAGACAGATGGAATACAGTGAAAGGCCCATAAAAATGAAATGTGTATATGCCTCAGCCTCCCTCTTTTCCATTCACATTTTTCTTTCTTTTCATCTAGAGTGGAGCAGCTACTGTAGGAGCAAAACTAGCAGGAAGGAACTGGGCAGACAGCAGGTGAGGAACAGGGCATGTCAAGTGTAATAAATACGTATGCCCAATTTATAAATGAAAAGGTATAAAATTTATTAAATGTCCAAAAGATTTGAACACGCAATGCCACGATCGAAAAGGAGACAGAGCCAAGCCCGGGGTTGGCTCTGGGTGAACACGGATCTGACCTCTATCGCATCAGACCTCCCTGTGTTCACGAATCCCTGGCTTCCGAGGTCCACTTTTATACAGTTCTTGTGCATAAAGTCCGAGACTGAGTATTCTTTATTCATGAAGTAGAAGCTTTCATGGAGTCGGGCTGGACAAAGCATATCCTGCTTGAGATTAATTTCCCATCAGCGCAGTGGGATATCTGATGAGTCGTTATGGCCCATATCTGGATGCTTAATCTTGATGGTTTGCACCTGGCCTGGGTGGAGGTTCTCGGAGATGGGCCATTTGTCCTGCCGGGAAACCTTCTATGGAGTATGTAGATGAGGCTGATCTGATCAGGATGCTTTTCCTGTCGACATTCCGTTCTCGGAATGTGTTTTTTTTGAATGTGAAACTTGGGCCAGGGTGAGGTCTGGGTCCTATTTAGAACTAGTACAGGCTTGTCCCTATGTTAACTTTATAACACAATGTACAAACTTACACATTTGAGCACGAATTCTGAGTTCTATATATATCATCAAGTAATTTGCCTAAGCCCAGAAAGCCCATGGCTTAGAGTGGTAAAATGTGTCAGTGCCAGCATGACTTTGGTATAAGGTGTGTTTAATCAGAACAGCAGACCCAAGCTGTCCTCTCCCCTCCAGGGCAGGGTGTGCAGGAGCTGGCTATTCCTGCAGCTCCTCACCCCAGCCCCTCACACTTCCTACTCTCCCTGGTGATCCCAAGGGACTGCATCCCCCAGCTCCATGTGTAACAAGGGGTAACAGGGATGCAGTTTGTGTTTGTCATGGTTATCAGGAGCCGGAATGCTGTAGCCATCACTCCCAGTGCTGTCCCACTGCTGCCCAAGTCAGTAGGAGCAAACCTACACAGGGATGTGTGCCAGGGCTTGGGCTGCTTAAAATCCTTCTGAATGGGGTGCTGTAGAGCAATATCAGTTCTGCTACTGGTGCTTTTAATTATCCCACAAGTCCTTCCAGTGCCTCGAGTCACACAATTTATTTGGACTACAAATGAGGGGAAATGTTCACAGGCACAGGTTGCCCAAAGAAGTTGTGGATGCCCCACCCCTGGAAGTGTTCAAGGCCAGGCTGGATGGGGCTTGGAGGAACCTGGGCTAGTGGAAGGTGTCCCTGCCCATGGCAGGGGGGTGGAATTGGATGTTCTTTAACGTCCCTTCCAACCCAAACCATTCTATGATTACATAAATAACACATTGGGCTTTCCTAGGTGAGGCATATACAGGCACTGCAGTGCCAGGAGATGCTGCAATGGGGTGGTGCAGACCCATGTGTTGGGTTGGCATGGCCAGGTTTTGGTAGCAGGGGGCTGGCGCTGTTGTACCGAGAGCAGTGAGAAACGATATGATCTAACTTCAGGAAAAAAGTGGTGCTTCTATTAATTATAAATCAGTTTATATAACTTGGTTCACAAGAGTAGCATAGTACTATTGGTCCCTTGATCAACCACCTCCCAGAATGATTGGTGGAGGCTATACAACACCCATTTGAAAATATTTTCTTCAGTGTACCATAACAACACTGCACAACAAACTCCAGGTGCAAAGATAAAGAATTAGTTTACAAAACTGTCTTCACTGTTTTCATCTCATCTGTTTGTGAAAGCAGTGATCTCACAGAATACTGAGAAAAAGCTGAAGAATTTCTCCGCTTCTAACTTTTCAGCATCCGTAGGGGGCTACAGGGGTGGCTTCTGTGAGAAGCTGCCAAAAGCTTCCCCCATGTCCAGCAGAGCCAATCCCTGGCAGCTCCAGGATGGACCCACTGCTGGCCAGGGCTGGGCCAGTTGGAATGGTGGTCATTCCTCTCGGTAACAGATTTAAGAAGAAAGGAAGAAAAGTTATTGGGCAGGTGTAATTGTGGCCAGAGAAGACCAGGGTGAGAATATGTGACAGGAACAGCTCTGCAGACACCAAGGTCAGTGGAGAGGGAGGGGCAGGAGGTGTTCCAGGTGCTGGAGCTGGGATTGCCTTGCAGCTGTGGTGAGGACCATGGTGAGGCAGCTGTGCCCCTGCAGACCATGGAGACCCATGAGGGAGCAGAGATCCACCTGCAGCCCATGGAGAAGCCCCCACTGAAGCAGGTGGATGCCTGGGAGAAGGCTGTGACCCCATAGGAAGCCTGTGCTGGAGCAGGGTCCTGGCAGGGACCTGTGGAGAGAGAAGCCCACGCTGGAGCAGGTTTGCTGGTGGGACTTGTGACCCTGTGGGGTCCCAGGCTGGAGCAGCCTGTTCCTGAAGGACTTCACCCCATGGCAGAGTGACTTCTCTCACATTGCAGCAGTTTGTGGAGAACTCTTGCCCATGGGATGTACTCACACTGGAGAAGTTCATGGAGAAGTGTCTCCCATGGGAGGGACCCCAGGGTGCAGCAGGGGAGTGACTCCTGTCCCTGAGCAGCAGGAGAAGCCACGGGAGATGAACTGACCATAACCCCCACTCCGTCTCCCTGCGCCACTGGGGGAGGAGGTAGAGCTGGGAAGGAGGGAGAGGTGGGGGGAAGGTGTTTTAAAGGTCTGATTTTACTGCTCATTATCCTGCTCTGATTTTATTAGTAATAAATTCAATTAATATCTCTAATCTGAGTCCTTTTTGTCCGTGATGATATCTGGTGAGTGATCTCTCTCTGTCCTTATCTCCATCCATGTACCCTTTGTTACATTTTCTCTCCCCTGTCGAGCTGCAGAGGGGAAAGATAGGCTTTGATGAGTGCCTGGCATCCAGCCAGCATCAACCCACTACACCCACAACCTTAGCTGGCTGTTATTTGAAAATTAAACTCCCCAAACAAAAAGGTGCAGCAGATATGTAGTGTTTAGGTGATGTGTAATGATGCAGAGCTGTGTGTGTGCCTGGGGAGGTTAGAGGGGGGGTCTGTAGCTCTGATTTCCTGGACCATATGTTACCCCAGATTTGCCAGGGAAGAGCAGCAGCCTGCAGAGATGGACACACTTAGAGGACAACGTTTATTCCCTGAGACCTCATATCACCCTGCAGGATTATGTTTGATAATCCCAGAGTGATAATGGGAGTGATTTTTGCTTCATCACCTTCTTTGCTTCAGCCTTGTTGGGAGGGGAGTGTTTATGTCGCATCCTGACCTCAGCAAAGCAGGGACACTTCTGTTCTCAGTCACAGCCATGGAAACAGTTTTCTAGGTTTTTTTTATTTATTTAATTTGATCTCTCCAGCCTGAAGTTGCTCTTACTGCAACGAGTCACTGGGTGCATATATAAGAGACAATACTTGGCTAAATGCACAGAGGAGCACAAAGAAACATTAAAATGTGCCAGAAATCAATATATTTACACTAGATTTCACTTCTAGTGATTTCAAGCTGTTCATCAAGCCAAAGCTGTTTTTCCCACTTTGTACATGAGCATTTATAAAGTCGACATGTACAACCCACAAGCAAGTGTATGTGAACATATTCCTGGGTACCCACAATTTACTGCCTTCCTGGAATTACCCCTCTGTGAATCCAGAACAGATGTCAACTTTATACTTCTAATAAATCCATCAACTGTCCAGCTTTGCATGCAGACATGGTGTAATTTTTTTTTTTGTTTAAATTGGACAGAACACAAACAGAGGAAAGAATTCGTTATCAACAACCAAAAATGAGAGAGTTATTTCACACACAAGTGTGTGAAAAGCCAGAAGGCAAAGCGGAGATGGGAATCTGGTGCCTTGGAAAGTCTGCAAGCAGTTTTATGTGTCAGTCATATTTTGCTGTCTTGTCCACTGTGTCATGAATCTCTCTCTGTATCTGCATGTAAAAATGCCACAGCCTAATTATTAGCTATTAATTATATGCTGGATTCAAGCAAGAATTACCATAATGTGCCACAGCGTCCATAAATACGAGATCCAAGAGGGGCAGAATGGCCTTTTGTTTCCCTCTGCAGAATTATATGCATGACCCAGTTTTTTCTAATACTGCAGTGGCAGGAGAGACATAGCATTGTTTGTTCCACACAAAATGGGGAGGGGGGAAGGGCTCTATTTTGAAATGTACAGTAAATAAACTCTTGCATTGCAGAGTAAGACCAGAGAAAGGATGCTTGAGTCTCTTGCTCCAGTCAGCAACATTTGCAGAGACATCTCACAGTTAATTATAACACTTCCCTGAACAATTTGAGGCCAATCTCAGAACTCAATTTTCATTTTAAATACCCCTCTCTTACATGCTGGGTCTCCTGTTTTCGATGCAGGTTGGCTTAACCTACTGGTTTGGGTGGAGACCTTTGAGCCCCAGCCCCTGGTGTCTGTGGGGTTTGGAGGGGCTTGGGGCTCCCTGGATGGCAGTGGAGAAGGAGAGGGCTCAATGCTTAGATCTGGATGCCTGTGGGACACCAAAGCCAGGAGGTGCATGATCCTTATCCCAAAACACCTCATTCTTCAAACTGTGTGGTCACTGGGATGAGCAGTGAAAGAAAAGGCAGCCAGTTCTGGCTGGGAATGAAGATTTGGGTGGCTGAATTTTCACGGCTGAGAACCCCCCACCCTGGGCAGAGCTCCATAATTACAGGAGATGGGGTTTTCTTTTTAGATCCAGTTTTCTTGGAGAAATTACAGTGCTGGTCTAAGGGTAACCCAACAAAGGGAAAAGGGCAACGCAGTGATTATCATCCTCCTCCAGGCGTCTAGGAGATAAATAAATACACCGTGGATTCTTAAGATACAGTCGCAATGATGACATAATGCACAGAGAATGCACAGCACAGAAACCTCTTTCTGTCCTTGTGGAGAAAATTTGGGAAGAGCAGAGGAAAGGAAGGGAGTCCCAGAAGGGCACGCAGCAGGGCCTGGGATGCGGCCACGGCAGGAGAGCTGAGGAGGAGGTAGGAGAGGTTCTTCCAGTTACCAACAACAGTGAAAGTGAGGGATGTTATTTTAATTACCCACAACTGGAAATGAGCCAGAATCTCAGTCCAGTGAATCCCTAGGATGCCGGGGACAATGTTTCAGCTCAGATGGACAAACAGTACCTACATCAGGCTCTGACCATGAGGAGCCAGCTGGGAACTGGAAGGACAGTGATTTTGAGGAGAGCAATCACAAAGTGGCAAAATCAATTTTTCTTGCAAACAGGGAGACGCAAGAGCAGGGACAGAGGGACACTGGACCCAAACCAGGTGATTTTGGCACACATGGGGAAGCTGTGGATAGCTTCTGAGAGAGCAGGAGAGCCAGCAGAGCAGGGAAAAGCCCTAAAGGCACTGGGTGGTTTATCCTGCCCAGAGGAAGACAGACAACATGAACACTGAGCCCAACACCAGTGGCCCTGCTGCAAACCCAGGGCAGAGGGAGGTGGGAACGGTGGGAACTCGTTATATATTTACATCAAAAACTGCCCCATTGCAAAACCACACAGGAAGGCTCGAATGAGTTTCAGTGAACAAGAGTGGGAAGGCAACAGGAGGATCTGTTAACACATCAGGAGAAGAAAGAGGAAGGAGAGGAATCAAGGGATGACTTCGGAAAGGTCAGTGCTGCCTTCACAAGAAAGGTTCCTTGTCGTCAGCTGACTGACTGTAATTACCAGTTAATCAAACCAAGGGGTGAAGCAGAAAGAAACCATCCAGAGATGGTTTAGGTGGGACACAGGAGATGCAGTTAGCACAAGCAGAGGACAAACCCATGGGAGGTGAGCAGAGGAAGGAGTTGGGATGTTCTTCCCAAACACCCTGGGCTAGGAAACACCCTATGGAGCAGAAACCAGCAGGCACAATATCTCCCTTTAAAAAGTAGGATTTATACACCAAGAGCCTAATTCTGAGTCTTGGAAAAGTCCCAGAACAAATTATTAAACAAACAGTTGATACAAAGCCAGAGGAGAACATAGGAATAAGAAGAGAAGATGAATTTGTCAAAACTAAATTGCCCAAACCAGAGTAATGTTCAGCTCAGGTTCCCTCCTGGGCGGCTGAAATGTGCCATGATTTAGGCAAAGCTTTTGAAATAGTCTCATCTGACATTTTACCCATTCTCTTAAATTAAGGAAATGTGAGAAAGTGAATTTAGGAACCATTTAATAAAATACACCTGGAGTCATTGCAGATAGTTTTCAGTCACACAAGGAGGAGATTTTGAAGAGGGTCTTCCTGAGTCAGGCATAAAGGTGATTCTATTCAGCATTTTCATTGACTGACTCAAGCAATGGCCCAGAGAATGCATTTCTAAAACATGCAGGTTGTGCTGGATGTCAAGCACCTGGGAGGACTGGATGAGAATTCAAAATTACCTGGAAAAATTGGAGAAAAAGCCTGAATTGAATAAGACGAAATACAGTAAATAACAGCACAAAGTGTGGCTCTGACAGGAGCGATATCAAACACAGGAAACCCACCTGGGAGCTTTTACCCAGTGACAGTACAGCAGAAATGGAAGGTGAATGGCAATTCACAAAGGATGGGGATGAGAAATCTGCAGTTGGGAAAACATCAACAGAAGCAAATCTCCTTCCTGGATGCAATATTGGACTGCTGTGTGTAAGCCAGAGGAGGTAATTGCTCAAATTGCCTCCATGCTGATAAGGTCTCAGCTGGACCAAGTCTCCTATTTAGGGCACACTTTGGCAAAGATGTTAATTAATTAAAAAAGATTAAGATACAAAAAACTAGAAAGGTTGGAGGATTTAACTTTGTTTTGCCAGGAAGGGGAAGCTGCAATAAAAAGCTCTTGGATACAGCCAATTCTTACAAAGAGCAGATATTCAAGTGTTGCAAGAGGAAATCACATTAAATTGCATCAGGGCACCAGCTCCATCCCTGTTAACCTTTTCTCTGCCTTTTTCTGTCCCTTGTCCCCCAACACACCTGCTTTGGGTGCAAGGACCTGAGCAACACACGGGGCTCACTGGCTGCACTGAGGCCGAGCACAGCAGCAGGAAATATCTGCTGCCCCATTCTCCATCTCCCTCCCCTGTGTCCCCTCCTGCCCAGGGTTCCTGGGCTCTGCCAGGGACATCCTGGCTGAACTGCCTCACCCAGCCACACAGATCTGGGCATTGCTGAGCACAGGAGCAGGGAAAAAGCAGCCATGGCTCTGCAGCAAATGCAGCAGGACAGAGGTTTGGAGCTGGATGGTCCAATTTAGGCACCGGATAATGTGTGTGTGTGGCCACCCTTGGAATGGGTCTTCCAGCCCCTGCCTCAGCCCTTTGGACGCTAATCTGGGCTCAAGCTGTTGGATACGCATCAGTTGAAAATAAACCCAGCAATAATTAAAACACTGTGCAACGCTGTTCCCTTTGGGGAGCGAGGAGGGGGGGAAATCTGTTTGTATTTTTGGCCTGGTTTTCCTCATTTTCTGCCACAGAAAACAATTCTTCTTAATGATGACTGTTCCACATTCCCGCTCGTGTTCCTCGCTTTTGTTAATGTGAAGATTTAAATGCACCATTTAATATCAACATGGGCCAATGAACTCATGGCTACACTCGCATACCCAGGCTGCCAGGAGGATGCACGATTCTATGACAGGCAATTAAAAATCCCATTATGGGACTACGGAATAAGAAGTAGATGATGTATTAAAACAAGGAACATGTTTAATTTATAAATCCAAGTTACTGCATGCTGTGAAGTGCTAGGGAGAGAAATGAATAAAGAAAGGACTTTGTAGAGCTGCTCGCTATTAAGTATTATAAACAGCAATATATGTCTGGCTGTCAGAGCCTCCTGGCAGCTCTGCATGCCAGGCAGCCCTCTGCCTCCTCTTCCCCCAGGGCAACTAATTTCTTGTATTTCCAAATCCAATAAGAATTTTTGCTGCATTAGCCAAAAAAACCCCGTAGCCGCAACATCAGGGACTGTGACGCGAGTGACCTGGCCTGGGGGATGGGATGTAAAGTGGAATTGCACAGTTTCTCTATTAAAATTCAGCCACGGTAATTAAAATTTGATAATGCAGACCTGCTCAGCACCTCAGTGCTGCAGGGATGAATTTCTCAGGCATGTGCCTGTCCCTCCTGTGCCCAGTGTGGTGGTCCCAGCATTGCTCTCCTGGTAGCTGCATGCCTGGCTGGGAGAGTGGGCTGCCAGAGGCTCCCACATTTAATTTTTGGAGGGAAAGGAAGAGGTATATCACATACATTATACATATAATTGCATGGATGGCAACTGCATGGATGGCCCCATCCTTCCAAGAAGGATTGATGCAGCAAGGTGCAGCCCTGGTGTGAAAACCTCTCCAAGGAGGGGTCTGTCAGGTCAGACTGAGGGCCTGAAATACCTGAGCCCAATTCTCCCTCCAGATAGGAAGGCTGATGCTTCTCCATGCTCTGTACACACATGCTGCAACAGTAAGTTATTCTCTGAAGAGAAATGCCTCTGGCCACAGCAGCTCTGGGGACAGAGGGATCATATGAGGGACACTAGCCTGGGATGACCCAGCAGCCTGATCAGAGGAAATCCCAGAGAGAAGTCAGGGAGACAGATACCGGGAGGGCAAGACATCGAGCAAGACATCTCCGATCCACAGGGAGGGCTGGGAGAGGAAATGGCCCATTAGCAGCGTCTGGGGGAATCAAAGAGCCATTATGCACGGAGCTCTGCATCCAGCTTTCTCAGCGTGCTTCCACCTCCTTGGGGACACTGCTCCAGTCTCTCACCTCCTTACGTCAATGCATTTCCCAGCAGATATCCCCATCTGTTTATCATCTCTGGTGGTGAAGGGTCTCATGGGGAGCTCTGCATCTGCTCTTGTGAAAGGCTCCATTCTGTCTGCGAGAGATGAATGAGCAGCCCTGGGACGGGGAAGTCCTGGGAATAAATACTCTGGTCTGGGGAAGGGACCTTTCTACGGTGAGGGTGAGACCCTGCACTGCTGCTGTGGTAAATTGGAGAAGAATGGGGAGCCAAGGAGGTCTTTGTCTTTATCCACAGAAAATCAATGACATGTTCCTACACGTCTCACTTCACATGAACCATGGAATGGTTTGAGTTGGAGGAAACTCTAAAGATCATTTAATTCCAACCCCTCTGCCATGGGCAGGAATGCTGGACCAGGTTGCTCCAAACCCCATCCAACCCAGCCTTGAACACTTCCAGGGATCCACAGCTTCTCTGGACAATCTGTGCCAGTACCTCACCACCCTCTGAGCTAAAGAATTTCTTCCTAACATCTAGACTAAAACTCTTGTCTCTTAGTTTAAAAACATTCCCCCTTGTCCTATCACTATCTACCCATGTAAGGAGTTGCTCTCCCTCTTTTTTATAAGCTCTCTTCAATTACTGGAAGGTTTTCTAAGGTCTTCCCAGAGCCTTCTCTTCTCCGGGCTGATCCACCCCAACCGTCCCAGCCTGTCTGCAAAGGAGAGGTGCTCCAGCCCTCTGAGCTTCTTTGTGGCCTCCTCTGGACCCACTCCAACAGGTCCATGTCTTTCTTGTCCTGAGGACCCCAGATCGGGACACAGCACTCCAGGTGGGGTCTCATGAGGGCCCATAAGGATCCTGTTCTCCCTGGGTATTTAGCAGGGAAGAACATTATTCTGCCTTGTCTCCACCAAAGGCAATGGCCACCTCCTGACACACTTGTTGGCTAAAGGACTCACACACCGCAAAGGAAGGCGATTAACAGATCCTGGACCAAACATGTTCCACACCAAACTGTCCCTGAGAGTTGGCTCCAGGGGGACCTAGGCACAAGGGGAAACAACCAGCAAGCCAGGACAGAGACGTCCAAATGACGCAAAGCTCAGCTGCTTGCAATGCACAAGTGCCCGGACTCCTCAGAACGGCTGTGTAAACAGAATGTGTGTTGAGAGACATCTCACACAGGCAGCCAAAGGGACTCCCAAAGCCAGAAAGTACACATTTCCCATTCCCTCCTGTCAGTACCATGGCCACTGGAGGACACAGAAGCCCCTAACTCCTGAGGGTTTTGCAGTGACATACTGGTGTGAAAAGCTCAATGTCCCGCAGTGTTCCCCAACTCCCTGCCTCAGCACTGGGTGGTGAGAGCAGTTCTGCAGTTCCTGGTTGTATCACTGACCCATGTCCCTGCCTGAGCTTCCAGACATCACAAGATCCCAAATAAGCAGATTCTCCCCGCTAAGGTGTGGGTATGGTCCCCTAGAAGGCACTTTCCAAACCATTACAAAGTAAAAGTGCCTGTGACTCAGGCAAGTCCACAAGACACTTGCTGGCTCCTCACTCTCTTTGATTTGCTATTGTGAGGATATTTATGGACTTCATCCAGGGCAAATGCCACAGTCCTGTGCCTGTAACCCCCAGGCTACAACACAGGCTTGGGGGTGACTGGTGGGGAAGCAGCTGTGCAGAAAGGACCTTGAGTCAGCAATGCATCATCACAGCAAAGAAGGTAAATAGGTCCCCGGGCTGCATTAGGCAGAGCATTGCCAGCAGGTCGAGGAAAGCAATTCCTCCCCTCTGCTCAGCCCTGCTGACACCATGACTGGATATTGCAACAGTCCCCAGTACAAAAGAGATGGGGACACATGGGAAAGAGTCCAGGGAAAGGCCATCAAGACAGACAGAGCTCACACAGCCCTGTGTGATCACACAGCTTGGGAGGAGAGGCTGAGTGTGCAGGGCTGGAGAAGAGAAGCTCTGGTGGGGATCTGACAGGGACCCCCAATACCTTCAGGGAGGATATGGAGATGGTAAAGTCAAGCTGTACACAAAGGTGCAGAAGGGGAACACAACAGACACTGGACATAAGCTGAAACCAGGGAGGTTCAGACTGGATATGGGAAAAAACGTTCCCACTATGAGGAGGACAGTTCAGCACTGATACAGGATGCCCAGAAAGGCTGTGCTGCCTCCAGCCTTGGAGGTTTCCAAGACCCGATTCAATACAGCCCTGAGCAACCTGGTCTGACCCCAGAGCTGGCAGGATGAAGAGGTGGGGCTGGAGACCTCCTGCAGTCCCTTCCCACATGAGCTATCCTGTCATCCCGCAGCGCCCAAGGCCATCCTGTGCCCAAGACACACAGTGCATCTGTGGCTCAGCAGTGCCAAACACTGGCTTTCCTCTCTAGGAACAGCACTGGTGACTGCATCTCCTCCCCTGCTGGGGGACCTCCACCAAACCTACAGCTACCACATGGCCAAAAGCTGCCTTCCCCAGCACTAGCAGGGAGAGGGGGAGCGGGGAGCCTCCCGGCACTCTCCCAGGCATCCCTAACCACAGCACATTGTTCTGGGCATCACACAATAACCCCAGACAGAGCAGGGCGTCGTGGGGGTGTGGGATCCACAGTCACGTCCAGGCTGCTGCACGTCACCCCCAAGAACAAAGCCTTGCGGGAGGGCAGGGGGCTGAGTGCCTGGCGTGGGGTGCAGAAGGGAAGAAGAGGGCAGCTCTCCTTCCTCTGTCACAGTCAGAATTTGATAATCCAAACCCAGCGATCATAAAAGTCCCCCAGTCATCTGGTAACAATAACAGCCGGGGAACAGCTTGTCCTCGCCTGGCAGCACATCACTCACCAGGCCACGCAGCCAGCGTGCACCTCCCCATGCTCCTGATCCTCATCCATGTTCTCTGCAGCTACCTGGAAAGGCTGTAGTAAGATGGGGTCAGCCTCTTCTCCCAGGTAACTAATGACAGGATTAGCCTCAAGCTGCAGCAGGGGAAGTTCAGGCTGGACATCAGGAGGAATTCTTCATGGAAAGGGTTGCTAAACACTGGAATGGATTGCCCAGAGAGGTGGTGGAGTCACTGTCCCTGGAGGTGTTTAAGGAAAGACTGGACATGGTCTGGTTGACGAGGTGATGATTGGTCATAGGTTGGATTCGATGATCTCAGAGCTCTCTTCCAACCCGACTGATTCTGTGAGTCTGAGTCACTCCTCTTCCACTCCTGCTTGAGCACAAGGTGAGCCTGGTGATGGAAACTGAAGGTCTACAAGTTCCTGGGTCAAACTTCTCTCACTCCATGACCTTGAGACCTGGGCTCAGCACAATCAGTATCAGAAATTGTGCATAAAAAATGGGCTGCCCACGGGTTTTGACCCTATTTCGTGAGTCAAATTGTCACTGAAACTGCGGGAAAACCAAAAACCCTCCAACAGCATTTTTAATGTTAGAGAGTAAAGGCATTACTTTACTATCTGGCCAGGGTGTTGTTCTGGCCAGGATGTACCACAGAAATCATCTCGTCCACACATAGCCCGGGTATGCAGTGAGAATCATTCCATGACACATGACCTTTACTAGGTTTTTCAGATCTTTTATACAGTCAAAACTCATAGAAATAAATTGGGTCAGTGTTCTTTGGTCCCAAGTTGTGGTAGTTCTTAGTATTTGGTCTCCTGTTGGATCCGGATTTCTTCGCTTCTGATGTTAATTAGATCTTCATTCCTTAATTTTCTTATCAGTCTTTCCCGGAGGAGATGTCTCCAACTCTGCCAGAGGCCGAGTCTGGGGTAGATGTTCGTAGATTGCCGCTGATGATCTGTTGATGTCCTGTCGATGGCCTTATCTCTTTGGGGCTACTCCCAGTCTGTTGAAATGCTAAGCCCATCAGGCCTCACCTAGAGAAACAATGCCCTGGAAAGAAGCTTCAGTTCCCTTCCCCCGGGGCAAAGGTGAACAAACCTGGCTAAAGTTATATATAAAAAATTTTTAAACTGGTATGCCTTCCAACATTATTCTGAGAGAGGACAGTATGGGGTTCCTGCTAAGGGCATCACTGATGAGTACTGCCTAATGGGGTGGGTGGAGGGATGGATGGATGGATGGATGGATGGATGGATGGATGGATGGATGGATGGATGGAAAAATAGCTGATGCCTAGGAGAAATGCATAGCCTGCAGCTTGAGACCAGTGAACTGACACAGTGGAAGGCTGCAGGAGGGAGGCAGTAGCCAGTTTTCCTAGTGGCCACAGAAAAGCAAGGAGAAAGGGACAGAAGAACACTCCTCTGTGTACTTTGGATAGGGTGGTTGTTTGTTGTCACATTATCTTCTTTCCTGTTTCCCTTGCCTCTCTTCCCTTCAGTGGAGCACTGTTTTGTTAAGTTCCTTTGTTCACAAGTAGGGAAGGATAGCTGGGAAGGGAAGCAGGGAAAGGATGGCTGAGGAAAGGGGTGAGGGAAGGAGAGCAGAGGCAGAATGGTGGTGGAAGGCTCGTAGGGCAGGATAGTCCCTTGAGTACCCAGGCTGGTTTGACTAAATTTTCCCACGTTTCTGGCTAGAAATTAGAGATGTGTTTTTGAGGACCCTTAAAAATTAAGGGTTCCTTAACTGTTCTCTTGTGCTGCCAGAAAGGCTACATTCATTCCAGAATTACCCCAGTTGCAGCATCCAGAACTTTTAGGGCTGTGCCCTGGCTCATTTTCAAGGACAATTTGCTCCACAGACACTTCAGGACTTGAAGAGAAGGTTCCCAGAGGAGAAATGGAAAAAACGGTGTTAAGAGCAGGAAAAAGGTAGCTACAAGTCCAGCCCTCTGCTACCTCTAACCAGGCTTATCCCATAGCCGTGGCATTGGGATCCCACCATCCCACCATCCCACCATCCCACTGTCACTCAGCCAGCAAGTACCCCACAGTGATGGGGCAGGGCTCAGGCTGAAATGAGCGGCAAGCAAGGCCTGGTGCAACCACAGTGCTCCCAAGGCACTTCCCAGCCATCACCATGTCACAGCAGCCATTCCCAAACTGCTGTTGGAATTGTCCCACGAACCTCTCAGCAGCCTTGCCCCGTTCCCTCAGTCTCAGGCCTTTAACCCCAGTTGTCATTGTAACCCCAAATGACACCTCTGTTTTTCCTCTGACCCCATGTGACTTTGTAATCAGCTCTGCTGGAGCATTGGTCTCCATAGCGAGTATCTTTCACTCACGGGCTGCCTGGAACCATCCCTCACCCCCACCCTGTCGCTCTCCCTTGCATCAGCTTTGGTGTTGCGCAGCCTCCACACACCCGAACTACTAATCTGGCACAAAAATAACTGAGTGAAAAAAGGGAACAGGTTTCTGCTAAGACAAGGCCGAGTTACCCAGCACAAGGGTTAAGACAGAGGGGAGAATGGGCTGGTGGCCTGGAGCTGCAGGAGAAAGGACAGGAATGAGACCCTCTGTGTTGCCAAGCTCTTAGGCTGGTTCAAGCTGATATGTGTAAGTCATGGCTGAAAGTGATTTGAGCTCAGGGAGTGGGACTTATCCTTTCTTCTCCCTCTTACCCAGATAGAGTAAAACTGCAGTGGCAAACAGCAGAAACCATCACAGAGAGGCTCTGAAAATCTGCCAAGGGAACAGAAAAACTTCCCAGTTTACAGGAAGGACCTGGAGGCTGGTGACATGGGAGGGACGTGTCTTTCCCAGGAACTGGCCTGTGACCTCTTCACTGCTTTACACATTCAGCCTTGTTATTCTCTCCAGCAATAATCCCCACTAAGGAGCCTCTCTTCCAAAGTCATTTAGCACCGGGGCTAATTCTCAGTTTCCTGGAGGAGGATTTGCAGGCAGTTAAAATGTGTGAAGGCAGGACAGTGCTAGACTGCAGGGAGTTTCCTACAGACTCCTCTTGCTCCTAAAATGATGTGTAATGCAAGACTGGAGTTCCTTCCTGCTGGACGTCTTGCTCCCTGGGTCTTCATCTCCACTGAAATCTTACCATGGCATAACCAGCTCCTTATACAACCCACTGGGTTACTTTAAGCAGTGTAAAGTCTATTAATTAGTCCCTAAGCTCTGTCTGCTTATGTGATGATTAAACAGCCTGAAGTGATTTAAATCAGCCAAGCTTGGGCGAGGCTTTTAAAGAGTTGTGCTGGACTGCAGGACCCCAGTGGAGATGTGAACACCTCTCTACCTCCAGTCACTTTGCCCTGCAGAGCTGAGGACACCCAGGCACTGCCTGGCCTCCGGCAGCTGCCTACAGTCACACCAGGCTGCTCCATGCACATTTTCCACAGCTGACCACTCCGGAGAAAACGCTGCCCAGGCACACTCAGCCAACGCAGCAGGGAACACGCAGCGCAGCCAGGGCTGAGGTTGCACAAATCCCGGTGATTCAGAGACCCGGCATGTTCCCAGGCTCCGTCACCTACCTACGCTGAGGCTGATACGTTACTAATTTCCCCGCTGGTTTTCTCTGTGCCATCTGTGACTTCAGCCTCATATTTCTCCCTGCTACTTGCCTACTGAGCCGTCCCCATCCAGGGTCTCCTCCGTGCCCCTCATCCTCACGGATGCAGGAGAAGCTTTGCCTTCCTCACCCACAGCTGTGCTATCACCTGATATCCGTGGGAGCCTCTGAAAGGCTTTGGGTCTCGGTGTTGGGAGGCATTAACTCACACGGAGGCAGCCCTTGGCCCTTCTCAAGGACACTTGAGTTTTATGTGTGCTTGTATCACCTGGTCAGGCACTATTTTAAGCTCTTTGCATCTCTTTGCTGTCATCCTTAACTGCCCTGAATAACTCTGTATCCAATATAAATCAAATATGATGTGCAGGGACAGCAGAGCCCCATGAGAGCTCTTTCTGACCATCCTGCCCCCATGACCACCACTACCTGGTGGCTGTGGCCCCATTGGCATAGCCCTGTGCACAGCCCTGTGTGCCCTCAGCCCCAGAGCAATGGAGCTGTGGGGTCTCCCTTATATCAGGGGAGTGGGAAAAGACCTTAAACTGTGACTCAGATTATCTGTGATCACTCAGCAATGAGATCTGCCCTGCTGGGTGCAGCTGGGGCGCGGGCACGTTCACTTGGGAAGTGACATTCTCTAGGGGCTCCAAATGAAACCCCAAGGCTGCATAGCTGGCCTTGAGCTCCTGCTCGAGCAAAGAAAGCAGTGTGCTGTGCTGAGTGGAATGAAGCCTGTCTGGTTAGAGGTGGTGAGAGTTATTTGCTGGTTCCCCTCCATACCAGGAGGATGTAGGCTGGATTAGGCAGTGGCTGCCTGTGCCACTCCAATGGTTCTGCAGGTGACACAAGGCACAAAGCTGGCAGCATCACGTGGCCCGGGTAATCTGACACAGAAGGGATCTTGCATCCACAGCTGACATGGGTAACAGATTTGCGGGGGCGGTTGTTTGATATCTGTATTTGATGCTGAACTTACAAGAGCGCACAATCCTTCCTGGAAAGGAATTGGCTTTGGGAAACTCATACTGAACTTTGCAGTGCTCTCCGAAAGCTCTGCAAACCATCCCGTCACCTTGTCCTCTCCCTGTCCCACTTAGGTCATGCTGGCCTCAGAGAAGCAAGACAACACGTGCTCCTCTGCTTAGCATGAAGCTCTGCCAATGCTCTGCTCATAGCTACACCACTTAATCCGCTGCTTCAGTTCCTCCAGTGTAAACCCAGGGACATTGCAAGGCTTTCAGGCTCATCCATAAAAATTCTCATCATCATTTTACATTTCCAGCTTCATCATTTTTTTTTTCAGCTTCATGACCATCAAGATACGCCAGGTGAGAGCAAGGCTCGGCTTTGTTAGGTACTGTTCAAGACTCAGCCCTAGAGCACTTGCACAAAGGAGAAGGAAAGGAATGAGGAAGGGAGGAGGGAGGTGAATGAGGCCACAGGATGAGATGCCCAGAGTCCCAATGCTTTTGCTGAGGTTCAGATGAGCGTTCAGGCTTCTCTATCCAGACCTCACTCTGCAGCTGAGCCAAAGGACCTCCTGCAAAACAAGACTCCAAAGGGATGAAACCCCAAAACAAGAAGCTTTAAATGCATCTATTATTTTAACTTGGAGAGGTACAGATGTGACTACTGTGCTTGTTCCACATGCACCAAACCAGGCATGCAGGCAGCTGTGGCTTTCAGACAGATAAAAGCTGTCCTGCTTGACAGCACTTGCATGACTTGGAGGACAGGAAGGAAACTTCTTCACAGCGAGTCACTGACATAGCACGGATATGAGATGCCAGCCCCATGAGTCTCTCTCCCCCATCTCACCAGGGCAGAAGATGCAGGGCCAGCTGTGCTCCACCTGCAGCCTCACCTCCCCATCCATCTGCTGGTTATCTCACAGCCCTGGGTGCAGGGCTGAGGTGGTGCTCATGCACTTAGCCTGCCCATCAGCTGCTCCTTCTTCTTTCTTAAAGTCCTCTGGGAAAACAGGCTCTCCAGCTGCGTATCCACCTTCTCCACAAGAGATCAGCTCAGGTGTGATGGCAACCAAACCTCCATCGAACAGTGCCACACTTCACTTCCCATCTGCCACCCCTGGCTCCTGGCCCTGATATCCCATGGGGTTCTGAGTTGGGAAATCCATCAGTGATAACACACCTGGCTTGAAATGACTGTGTTTATGTAAATGTGTGTGTGTGTATATCTATATATTCCTGCTGGGAACATCTGCTCTTGGTGGACATTTCCCTTCCCAGTTTCCTGGAGATCATAAGGAGGGTCAGAAGGGTGAGAACGCCCACCCAAATTCTCCTTTCCCTCACCCAGGGAAGTCTATGGGCTTTGTTGACTTAACTTCCCAATTTATGTTAATGCAAGTTATAATTGTGGTTTCTATATGAACTGGAGCCACAAATTTTCCCATGCAACAGTTACTTTCCCATAACAACAACACCAACATAGAAACGTTCTGTTTCCATGGGAGACGTGGAAGCAATGGTCCATGTACAGAGAATGAGAGTCTGAAAGGAAGTGAAGTCTGCCCCATCAGCCTGGCATCTTTTAGCGCAAGTCAGCGATGAGAAATCACTTCCTGGAATGTTTCTGGTTTCTACAGGGTGAAACAAGTGATGGTGCCCCATCCCTGGAAGTGTTCCAGGCCGAGTTGGGTAGGGTCCTGAGCAACCTGGTCTAGTAGAAGCTGTTCCTGCCCATGGCAGGGGTTGGAATGAGATGATTTTTAAGGTCCCTTCCAACCCAAACCATTCTGTGATTCCATGGTTCTGTGGTGCATTCTTTAAAATTTCCCAAATAGCTTCTTTTGGCAAAACAATTCCTCCCATTTCATGAACAGGCTTGAATCAGCCTCAGGTGACTAACCAGAAGCACTGGCTTTCCTCACAAGACAAGAGATCTTGCCATTGGAGAGATGATTTCTGATGGCAAACAAGGTCAGTGGATGCCTCTCCATCGCTCACTCGGCCTCCCACAACCCGCTTAGTGAAGACCCAGCAGTCTCTGGTCAACATGAGCAGCGAGTTCCACCAACTCTGATTAAAAAAAAACCCTCCTTCTTGTTTTTTAAAGTTACCAGTTCACTGACCTGGGTGCATTTGCATGACTCACAGGGTGGCACAAGGGGGAAAAAGGAACCGAATGCAGGGAGGCGAGGAGGAACTTCTTGAGCGGCTGCTGCTTCCAACAAAAACACTTAACATGAAACTCCGACCTCAGTCACCCATTCCCTATTTTCCTTTCGAAGAGTGACAAAAGTGGGGAAGCAGCAAGTTGGTCACTAATAAGCAATTTATGTCTCAGCCTGTCCCAGTCCAGGTAGCGTGACTGGGGTTTGTCATTGCAAGGGCTGAGAGGGGTGGATGGACAGGGGATTTACAGATCAGCTCATGCATTTTTGGATAATCTGTGGACTGCCTTTAGGTTCTGTATAAATAATAATAACTAAAAGCGGATGTAATTAATTGGAATCCATTCCACAGCAGTAACACAATCCATCTTATTGCCAGTCTCCTGAGTCACTCTGCCCTCCAGATGACTGTTTTTCTGCTTTTCCCTATTACAATCTGAATGCTGCCCTTCACAGTGCTGATGGACCCAGCATGGGTTGGTGCTGTTAGGGCATTTCAAACCCTCTTCTAGCCCAGACACAACCAGCCTACTTAGTTCTGCACAAAGATCTGCCCTATATTTCATGGAAGAGCTACACGTTTTTAAACTTAAAATTCACTCCACCATCCATGAGCCTGGTGTTAACCCCATTGTGTTATTGCCTATTATTTGCCCAATTTATTTTGAATTAAAAGCAACAATGGGCATCCCATTTCTTCTGAACAACCTTACTGTGTCTTGGTTTGCAGTTTGATCTTTCTTTGGGATGAGGCTCCCCTTCCTTGACCTCCTGGGAAGAGCACGTTGTTCCTGGGTTTAGGAGCCCCGAGGGAAGGCAAAGCCCAAAACATGGCCCTGCAGCACTTGCACAGCAGCACAGCCAGCTGTGGAGGAACATCTTCTCCCTGCACATGTGACACATGTGGTCTTATCCCCTCCTGGGAACAGCAGTCCTGCCAGTGCCACCCCAGCTCTGGGAGGGAAGCTCTCCAGACTCATTCCCAGGCTCCCACGGGTCATTACTCCTCTCCAGCTCCCTTCCAGCATTAGAGATGGAGAAAGCGTGGGGAGAAAAACTCCACTTTGCCTGCGAGAGGAGCCTTCTAGCTGGACTCGAAACTCCCTGGAATCAGAATGAGGCTTCTTGTGAGCTTCAAAAGGGTTTGGATGAAATCCACACTTCTTTAGAGCAAGAACACCATGTTTCCCCCTGCCCCTCCCCTTTTTCGGACGGGATTTTATAAGTTCTGTGCTGTTTCCTTCCATGTGGCACTGAAACCCTCTCTTGGTTCATCGGCTTTCAGGACGTCTCCAGAAGGTGACTGTTGGTTACCAGGATTTCTGCAGGCTCTGGAAATCAGGTATTTGGGTATTTTCCTCAACAGTCAACCAGGCATGTAGAGAGTCATAAATACCCTTGATTTGCTGCACCCATAAACCTTGAAGGCCCTGATCAGCCATACCTGGGGTTGCCCTGGTCTCCTGGTCAGATTTCGGAACAACCCTGAAGTCTCACCTCAGTTCCCATCTCCTGTAAGGACCTTGGACACATGTTGCATCCTTTCCAGTCCTGACTCTGGCCCCATCTCCTGTTCCTCCTGACTCCCCGGACAAACCTGGACCTGTTTCTGTCACTTGCCACAGCTATCAGTGGACACTGTGATTATCACCCTGCTCTGCCCGCCCCACTCAGACGCTGCAGGATGGGTGTGAGGGCACTGTTTGTGCTGTGGCCACCCTCAGCATTCAGCTAATCCTCCAGCATGGAGGGATGTGTCTGCTCCCTGATGGCATTCCTCCACTGCAGGGAATGTCCTACACGTTCAGAGTCATAGAATGGTTTGGGTGGAAGGGATATTTAAAGGCTGTCTAGTTCCAACTTCCATTCCAGCGGCAGGGATGCCACCCACTAGACTCCCCGGCTACTCAGAGCTCAGTCCAACCTGGCGTTGAACACTTCCGGGGATGAGGCTGCCACAGCTTCTCTGGACAACCTGTGCCAGTGCCTCAGCACCCTTTTTGTAAAAAAATTCTTCCCTATATGTCTGACATTGGAGAACACGAAAAATAAAACAAAAATCCCCCCGAAGGTTTCACGGTGCCGAACACCAACCCCGCTGCGATTTCTCCGCGCCCGCTACCCTGCGACGCCTGAGCTCCACCCGACCCAAACCACGAAGGGGACAGGAGCTGCCGCTGCCCCACGGACGGGGTGGGCGATGGGGGAGACGCTCAGGGCAACGTCCCGTCCGTCTCAGCCCCGCAGCGCGCTCCCCCGGCCGCATCCCCGCGCTCCCCCCGCGCTCCCTCCGCGCTGTCCCCGCGCTCCCCCCGCCGCATCCCCGCGCTCCCCCCGCGCTCCCTCCGCGCTCCCTCCGCGCTGTCCCCGCGCTCCCCC
>VZTE01002905.1:361887-429292 GCA_013397775.1 Eulacestoma nigropectus
CCCCGCGCCCCGCCGCCTGAGGCAGCGCGGCCGCACGGGCAGCGCCTCGCCCGCAGCCCCGGCCCCGCCACCATGGGGGCCGCCGGGGCGAGCCGGAGCTCCGCCGAGTTCGCCGGCATCCTCGCGGTGAGTGCGTGTGCGCGTGTGCGCGGAGCGAGGGGCTCGGTCCGTGCCTGCGCCGCCCGCGCAGCATCCGCGTGTCCGCGGCGTGGGTGGGGATGTGCTGCAGTGCGGGGCTGCCCGCCCGCGCGTCCTGCCCGGCCTGGGGCAGCGTGGCAGGCGGGGAGGGTGTTTGGGTGTCGTGCTGACCCCGCTCCGCGCTTCGGGGGCTGTGCGGGGCTCCGCTGCGCCTTCCCCGGGGGGTGCTGCCCGCCGCAGCCCCGGGTCCTGGTAAGGGCTGCCGGCTGGGTGCGATATTCCCTCCGATATCCATCCTCCCCATCCCCATGTTAGCGCAGGCGGCGGCATCCCTCAGCCAGGGCTGTGCTGCACAGCCAGAGCTGAGCGGATCCTTGTGCTGCTCTCTGCATTGCTCCGGGAGCTCGGCACTGGATCCATCCATCCGTCCGTCCGTCCGTCCCACTCTGCAGCTGCTTTTCTTGCCACCCTTTGGACAGACAGTAAAACTCCCCGCTGCGAATAGCAGGCAGCTGCCTTGACTTACCACGGAAATGTTTTCCGGCAGCTTTATCTCCCCATTTACCTTCGCAGGTAGGGCACTTCCCATTCAGCGCTTTAGGGCTACATCCCGTCTCTTTGGGGAGAGACAGTAATTCGGTGTGTCAGGCAGACGCCGCAGCTGCTGCGGCTGGGTTGTGTAACCGCGGAGAGCACTTGCTCTTGAACTCAAGGTGGATCTGAGCAAGCTGGCGCTGGCTCGACAGGAATCCGAGTAAACAACAAATAATCTAAAGCTGGAAGGGCATTAGCCGGGAAACAGCCTCATTGCTCTAAAGGCGAAGGGGAACTTGGCGCAGTGGCGGAGCAGACGGGGTCCGTGCTCAGCGCTGGCTGGGCGCTCCCGAGTGCTGGATTCCCGCTGGGAGAAGCGAGCCGGGAGAAGCCAGTGCTGCTGCACGTCTGGAAAATGAGATGCTGATGGGCAGGTTGAGATATGCAGCTCCAGCCAGGATCCTGGAGGTCAGTTGGGAATGGTGGGTGTAGAGGGAAGAGGTGGAAAAAAAGTGATATAAAGGTGTGGGGAACTACAGCAGCAATTTTGGGGCATGAAGCGAGACTCTGAACAAATACAGAAGTATGTTATTTGTGCATGTGTGTTCTCACACTTCTGTGTGTATGATCATACAAGCAAACAGGGCAAAAATCCCATTTGCTTGTGAGGTGGCAGGATCCTCCCAGGGTTTTCATCTTATACCTTCAACATTTTGGGCATCTCCCTTTGGTCACACAAAAAGTTAATGTCTTCCCAGCCCGAGGGAAGTATGTTCAAATCGATAGCTGGTGGGTCTTCTACTATTGCAGCAAACCCAAATCTGCCTGGCTGCTGGGTTCTGGAGCAGTAGCAGCTTGGCAGCGGTTGCGTGGGGCTGGTGTTGGCTGTGATTTCATTTTCTTGGTGGATTTTTTGGGACCCCACTGACTGCTACAAGGTAGTTTCCACCATCTCCCCTATTGTCCTTGCCTAGAACCAGAACGACATCACCGTACTTCAGCTTGGGGCTTTTGGAAGGCTGGGGGATTTCATCTGTTTGGAGCAAAACCGTGGCTGGCGGGGGATGCTTCCGAGCCGTGGTCCGCGCTGGCTGCAGGGTTGGCTGCTGGGTTTTCCTTCATGGGGACCAGATGTTGTGGTGCTGCTGTTCTGGCTCGCTCGTCCCCCTGTGTTTCGCTCTTGAGATGGAGTAAAGGAACTGCTGAGCAGAGTCCCGGACTCTCATTTCACAAACCTCAAAGCAGCTGAAACAGCTGGTCATGTTGCAAGAAGCAGAAACTTGCCTTGCTCTTCAGTACTTTACTCACAGGCAACTTTTTTCGGACTAAGTAATTTGATCCTTTTTACAGTGATCGGGGCAGGACGTTGGCTCCTCCTGTCTGCCAAGTTACCGTAAAACTTCCAGACAAGTTTATTTGTTTTTCTGGTGTTTTAATATATTTATTTCCTTTACTTTATTGTTGCAAGCACTTTCCCAGTACTGTCGGCAAAGGATGCAGCTGACCTCTGGGAAGGGCGGCAGGCAGTGCAGCTCATCCCCAGCCTGTGCCAAGGCATGGCCACAGAGCCAGCTGCCATTTCTACCAGATTCTGCTGGTTTTGCTTGGAAACCATTCCCAGAGTATCAGTTTAACATTGTGGGTCCTTGCTCACTTGCAGGTCTCTGCTCCTGCTCTTCTCTACCAGGATCAAGTGCCCTGTGTTTAGCTGCTGTTTGTGTTTCAGGGTTTTTTTATTTTATTTTAATTTTTACTTTAGTTTTAGGTTTATTGCTCTGTCCCCACAGGGCTGGCAGCAGGGCAGCACTGTACACAACCTGAGATTATGACTATCTCGGTGTTGCAGCATTTTAGGACACAAATTCCAGGACAGAAAGTTGATTTTCCAACTTTCTGCTGGTGTTTTGACTCACCGTGCAGGTTTGGGTCCCTGAATGAGACGCTGTATTCATAGAGTCATACAATGGCTTTGGGTTGGAGGGTTCCGTAAGGATCATCTAGTTCCAGCACCCCTGCCATGGGCAGGAATGCCAGCCACTGGACCAGGTTTCTCAGGTATTTGCAGCTGCATCCTCTGGGCACATGCCAAGGCAGTTTGTGGCCCCCTAAGAGCTGTCTCCTGTGCACATTGCCTGTCGGGTCTCCCTGCAGCACAGTTACTGAAAAAGGGTGATGGGAGCACAGCACAGAGGCACTCACTGAGATGGAGTCACCGGGCTGGGTGATGCTGAGGTGGGTCGTGTCCACACCAGCTGTGGGGTGCTGCTGCCTCGAGGGTTTGTTTGCAGCTGAATGTGAAGGTCCCCTTGTTTGAGCGTTTCTTGGTGTGGGGAGGTCAGAATGATGGTGTCCTCCAGCCTGATCTGACTTCCTCAGACCATAAAGCCTTCATGTGCTGAAATAGGTGAAGGTGGCTGGGAGGTGCCTTTGTCTGTTCGGTGCAGAGTGTTGGTGCTGAGTTGGGGGTGCTCTTTAAGCTTGCAGCCACCCTGTCCTGCTAGACCCTTTTGGAAAGGGACCCCTGTCCCATTAAAAACCCTTCTTTGTTCCTGCATTGGGCATGGAGAGCATCACTGAAACTGCTGAAACCAAATCTGCTCTTTAATGTTGTCTTGAACCAGTTGTGTTTTTTCCTGTGTTTTTTTGTTGCCCTGTACACTTCCTTTGGTACCAGAGTAATGAAATGAATTGCAGTGGCTCAGCTGAGCTCACTTCTTTACTTGATTGCTTTTTCCCCTGGAACTGGGAGTGTCAGCCAGAAAGGTCCAGGTCTGTGTGCTGCTGGGCAGCCGTGAGGGTGAGGGACCAAACTGGCAGACACCCCTCTTTGCTGAAGATGTCTTCCTGCTCCTGGCCTTTGCTTTCAGAGATCCGAGTGCTGCAAAACCTGAATAGTTGGATTATTTTAGGGACCAGAAATGCCAGTCTGAATAAATAGCAGATGCTCAATGCTGCTTAGACATCCCCCACTGGAACTTGCTGTTCTCCCTAAGCTTGGAAGTGCATGTGCAGCTTAAGATCTTGAGATGTTCAAAAATACCAGCACCGCTTTTCTTGAGATAGGGTTTAAAAAAAAAAAACCTCAAAAAAGCCAACTCAAACCTAGTGCTCTTACAGGCTTTAGTTACCCGGGTGAGGGCTGGGAAGATGCTGGAATGGGAAGAACAGGGAGAACAGGAGGGAACCTGTGGCACATGCTTGTAGTGAGGCTGTCTATGGGTTTCCCGAGGTCTGGCTTGATGCAGAGGGAGAAATCAGGATCTGAGACAGCAGCACACAGCTCAGTCTCGGTGAGGCTGGGGAGCCACTGCCTGTCCTGCCTCTCCCATCACCCTGTCCTGCTCGGCGCTGGCACCACGGGAGGAGGGTGAGTAACACCGGTGACCCCTCCTGCCGCCTTAAGCGGCCAGTTTGCCAATTCAGGGATGCGTCATGGAGATTACAGGGGAGGGTGGCAGGTTTGCTTAGAGCCAGTTAGCACTTTGTTAAATCATGTCTTAGGGGAGGGGAAAAGTAAAATGCATCCTGTAAGCCTTTGCTGCCTGCCAGGGCAGCCCTGCTTTTTAATGCTGTAATTAGTCTGGCCGCTGTAGGATCCTCGTCAACTCCTGCGGGCTTGCCCGCTTCTGCCCGCTCTGTAATTGCTGCTTCAGGGGGAGAAAACTAACTAAATTAAAAAAAACCAAAAATGTGAAGTGTTTTGTACAAATCCCAAGCCGTAAATTATTTAGCAGGTGAAACAGAAATGTGCTGTGTGCTTCCAGGAAGCGAGAGACTGCACCAAAAATGACGCGGTGCAGCTTGCGGCTCTGCCGTGATGTGCCTTCTGCAGAGTCATGTTGTTGGGAGCCCTTTTTATTTTTTTTTTCCTTCTGAATATATTCTTGTTGGCTGATAGCCCAGAATAGGTAGCAGAGCAAGAGGCGAGGGATTGTATAACACAGCCGAGTGATTTTTGTGCTTGGCTCTGCAGCTGAGTAGTGTTAGGGTCTCTGGTCTTTTTACCTTCAGTGTAGAAAATGTTTGAAAATTCAAGGTAACACTGACTTGTTCCCTCTCTCCCTCTGAACCTAGCCTGTGGCTGTTTGGAAATGTGTTTCCTATTGCTTTGTACGCTGTGTGAGGTTGTGTCAGCCTTTCTTTTGATATGCTTTTTGTTCTTAGTGACTTACCTCCACTGCCATAACTGACATTAAATCTATGGACCAGAGGTCTTCAGGAGGAAGCAGAGATACTTCTTGGTAGATGGAGCTTCTCTTGGGGATGGAGCAGCATCGTTGCAAAGAAATTAAGGGAATAAAGCTTTGGGATTGGAAGTCAGTAGAGATAGACAGATTTATAGCAAAGCTCAGTTGTTTCCAGTTCAGTGTCTAAAAACTGGTGTCCTTTTACCTGTGTCTGATGCAATGAGGAGCTGAGTTACAGCAGAGTTCCTTGAAGAGTGTAAAAATAGCACCGGGTTTTCTCTCCTGTTGCTAATGCAGCTGGTTTAGAGTGGATTCAGATGTGGCTGGAGGCTCAAAGCAGAACATCCCTTGCGGTATTGCCAAACCCAACACTTGCACCGGGTCATAAAAAATGGTGGAAAGGCAGAGGAGCTGAGAAATAGTCCAGAAACAGCCACTAGCCTGGATTTCATCCTGGTTTGTGTTACTCAGAAAGGTAACTCTTTGAACAAGTGCGGATTAACAAATAGAGAAGGAAAGTTTTACAGGTCTAAACTGCCATCTACATGTGTTTTTTGTCTTGTCGGGTGAGTGCCTGCCTTGTGCTGGAGCCGCTCAGCCTTGAAATGCAAAGCTGGTCTGAATTCTCCTGGGGTGGCTGGGTAGCACGTACTGCTCAAACACAATTAGCAGTATTTACCACCCTGACAGGGTTGCAGTGTAAATGATGCTTAGTTTCACTGAGAAGCGTGGTGTCAAATTAAGACAATTATCACCATAGCTGGGGATGTGTCTGGAGAATGTGCTGCCACCTGCACCGATTCCATTCCACTCCAGCCTCGCTGAGGTCCCTCCCATGACTGTAGGAACTTGTCCATGGTCCCACAGCTCTGGGACATTCCTTGTGATCCTATGAGGGGTCGTTGGCAGAGAGGGCTCCGTTTGCACGCTGTTGTTGGCTGATACCTCCTGGTTTTTTTTCCAGCTGCTCATGCTCCTTGGCACCGCTGATGGTCAGTCAAAGCTGACCTCTGAGCAGAATGCCATCAGCCTCTCCCCTGGCAAGTACCACCACCTCGACCGTGCCACCAATGAAGAGCTGACCTGTGACAAATGTCCTGCAGGAACCTATGTGTCTAAGCACTGTACGAAGAGTACCTTAAGAGAGTGCAGCCCTTGTCCAGACGGGACCTTTACCAAGCATGAGAATGGCATAGAGCGGTGCCACCCCTGCAGGAAACCCTGTGAACTGCCAATGATTGAGAAAACTCATTGTACTGCCTTGACTGACCGTGAGTGCACTTGCCTGTCTGGTACATTTCAGACGAACGATACCTGCGTCCCTTACACGGTGTGCCCGGTCGGCTGGGGTGTCCGCAAGAAAGGAACCGAGACCGAAGACGTCAGGTGCAAGCCGTGCCCTCGTGGCACCTTTTCTGATGTGCCTTCTAGTGTGATGAAGTGCAAACCCTACACTGACTGCTTTGGGAAAAACATGGTGGTCATCAAGCCGGGGACGAAGGAGAGTGACAACATCTGTGGTTCTCCGGCGTCCCTTCCGAACACGGCTTTGACTTCATCAAGCACCGAAGCAGGCGAGCAGCCCTATGAAGTTCCACCAACTGCTGATCTTCCCAA
The DNA here is from genome assembly GCA_013397775.1 of Eulacestoma nigropectus. Lineage (NCBI taxonomy): Eukaryota > Metazoa > Chordata > Aves > Passeriformes > Eulacestoma > Eulacestoma nigropectus. The sequence continues at coordinate 368,364 of VZTE01002905.1, forward strand.
AGGTAATGTCCACCACTGAAACACAGGTGTGGTTTTGATTGAGGGATTGTGTTCCTGCCTTGTTCAGGGTTGGTGTTAGACTGTTAAAAACAACCTGGTCCAAAGCCTGGGTGATGCTTCTGCTTTGTGGCATCGGGTTGCCCTCACTTGTATTAAACCACATTTAATAACATTTTCACTGAGACTGCAGTCTTGATCGGACTTCTGGCTGCCCTGCTGTTTGGGCTGAAAGGCCATGACTTTCGCCAGCCTCTTTTCCCATCTCTGTGACGTGCAGGCACAAATCTTTGTGCAGTTGTGGTGAACCTGGGTTGGGATGCAGCAGGAAAACCCCTGCTATGGTCTCCCTGCAGCAGGGAGATTCCTCCTCTGATGCGTTCACTGCTTTCATGCCTGTGCTTTCTTTGCTGCATTTCACTCTGTACTGTGTCACAGTATTGGTTGAATGGGAATCATTGCTGAAACAGCCCTGCAGGAGCCTGGGCTGTACTGTAACTTTTTTTCCTTCAATCCCTTAAGATTACTATGTGGAATTCCCCCTTCTCTTGCTTAATTGGAAGTGACTCATCAACACAGCCTTTATGGTGATGCCTTAGCTGTGGCTGCTTTCGGGGGTGCTCTAGGACTCCACTTGAGGTGGTATTCTGCACTCCCTGGAAAGCAGCTTCCCTACAGTGTCTCAGATGAGGCATTTTACTTAAAAAAAAAATTTATAAGGATCTGAACACTTGAGTTGGTAAATATAATAGCAGGGTAGTGTTGACAGTCATAGGCTTCCAGTGCTTCACCTCTGTTAGGTCTCAAAGCTTGCCCTAGCATTGGTATATCATTGGGAGTGTACAGGAGGGTGTTTCCTGAACTTTGAAATCAACTGTCGGCAATTACATAAAAGTTAAAGTGTTTTCTCTGTTGTGTCCTGGTTAGGGTGTTTTGGGTAACCAAGCTGGGGGCAAAATCAGGTACAGATGAATACACTCTCTGTCTCAGCTGGGATGAGACACAATCTCCAAAAGATGGCTTTCCAAAATAATCCTTAGTTTTTGCCACAACAGCCTTTCTTCCACTTCTCTGCAGGCTTTGGCTCATATTTTGCATCTGGCTGGGGCCTGCGAGGTGTTGGTTGATAAGGAAACCCAATAAAGATGGAAAGTAGCTCTTAGGGGGGAGTTTGGTTACTTTAGAGACCTATTTTGTAGTTGATTCATCTGCAGCTGCTTGCAGGGCTGATAAAAAAATGTTTGTGTTTCCTTAACAAACCCAGTGGAGAGATACTAAGCCTACAAATTGTTAGGTATTTTTGTACTTTTAATCCAAGTATGAAATTCCACAAATGAGCTAAAACCAGTGTTCATAAACCTAAGACAGGAAAAACAACTCGCTCAAAGTTGTTGTTTTTCTGAGAAATGCTGAATGTGGGACAAATACAGACTGACAACATGCCTTTAATAACTCATTTTTTGTAATAAGCTGCCACTGGCCTTAACCAGCAAGGGTCAGTTTTAGCTTGAAGCTCCCTCTGTAACCGTACCCATCTGTTCCCAGAGGCAAACCTCAACTTCACCTCTACTCTTTCTCACTGCCTGGCGTTGGGTTTCTGTCTGCTGGCCAAGCCGATGCTCAGGCAGGTCTTAGCCCGTGATGTGATGCCATATCGCATCTCCGGGGCCGTGACACTCAACTCTCCTCTCCTCCCGCAGGTCTGAACTCTTCAGTTCCTGATTTTGTCCCCTCTCCAGCGCCGCGCGCGTCCAGCAGCATGGTGCAGCGGGCACGGTACTACAACGAAACCTCAGCCAACGAGACAGACGGCATCGGTGGGACCCTCATGGGCTCCGGCACCACCAGCCAGGCCCAGAGCTACCGGCACAAGCAGACCAGCCAAGTGCTGGAGAAGCAGCCATCCCTGGAGATGATGGGGGGCGAGAAGCCCAGCGTCCCGTACAGGCCCCCCCGGCGAGGCTCACAGAACGTCCACCAGCACTTTGACATCAACGAGCACTTGCCGTGGATGATCGTCCTCTTCCTGCTGCTGGTACTGGTGGTGATCGTGGTCTGCAGCGTCAGAAAGAGCTCACGGACTCTGAAGAAGGGACCCCGGCAAGATCCCAGTGCCATTGTGGAAAAAGCTATTATGAAAAAGTCCACCACCCCCACGCAGAACAGGGAGAAGTGGATCTATTACTGCAACGGGCACGGTGAGCAGTAGTGACTGTGTGGTGTCCTCTACACTCCAGCCCAGGGCTGTGGAGGGACTGTCCCCACAGCCAGTGATCGGTGGCTTTCCTCCTTTGGTGGGTCTTGTAGTGAGGACAAAGCCCATATCATGGTTTCTCAGATGTTTCTTCATCCTTGGCTTCTCCTTCCAGTTCCCATGGTGTGTCCCTGCTCCTGAAGGAAGGGTTAATGGAGGCAGTGTCACCTGCTCGCTCCAGCTTTTCTTCTTCTTCTCACCTAGCTTCTCCAGCTTCTACCCTTCTTCCATTGGTAGAATGATTTTGAATGAAGGCACCTCTTTTTTTTTCCCCTTTCCCTTTCCACTTTTCTTCTGTTTCACATGGTCCTTATTTTCTCGGTGACTCAGGCATGGATCTGGTTGTCTTTCGTGTCATCCTTTATCTCCTCACCCTAGTCTGTTTCTGGAAGGCTGAGTCATCCCCCATCTCTTGGCACCGCCTGAGTTTCAGTTCTTAGCCCTAAATCCCAACTGCTGGCTTGTGTCCCAAGCCCTTTGCGCACACTGGAGCCAGAAAGGTTATCCGTAAAGGCTGAGTCGTGGATGTGTACAGCTCCACGAGTGTCATCAGGTCTGCCTAGACTCTCTTTTTAGTAGTATGTCCTGTTCATTTAGTGGATGATTTGCTGTCAGCTTTCTGATGAGACTTTAAAGATGACATTTTGTGATCTTCAAGTTGAAATTTGTAAAAATCAGTGATAAACTAACGGTGACGTGACCATGAGCACCAAGCAGCCATGATCTCCCTAGTGGGATGCACAGTTCTTCCTCTGCAAAGCTCTCGTGGCAATTTTGGCCCTCCCTTATCCTGTGCAGACTGAGTCCTTACTTTGGGTTGATGTTGCTCAACCTTAAACATCCGTTCACAGTTAACCTTTAGAAAAGCACATTTAACAAGGGGGGAGGGCAAACAAAGAATGGGTTGAACAAAGATTGGAAAGTTTAAGAGAGATCAGTCCTTGATGAAAGTCATCCTTGAGTGCTCAAGCACAAAGCAAAGAAGGTTTTGAATAGGGCGTCTTCTGTCTTGTACTCTCTTCACCTTCCTGCTGATTAATAGAGCTACACTTTGTTTGCCTTCATTAATTCGTTTATACAACCAGTATGGTCTTGTTAGAAGTGGTTTTTGCCTTCTCTTATGTTTGTGTTGCTTATCAGTTTCCTTTTAACTCTTTTGTGTTCTTGGGCTGCAGTTTCTTAAACTTTTTTCTGGTTTTGGTAACTTTTTCCCATAACCCCTGCACTCCATTGTCCGTAAAATATGTGGCACCCAAAGCGTGGTCCATGAGACCCTGATGAGTGATCTGCAATGGAGTTGCAGAACCTTATTAGACATCCTTGTTTGTGGGCACTACCAGGAATACGTGGGTTTGGCCATGATTCATAGGTCAAAAACGAGTGGTTGTTGCTAACTTGTAGTAACCCTTTGCCCCAAGACTTTAATTAGCAGTTGGTTGAATTTCTGATGCTTTCCTGTTTCTGGAAGCACCTTAGAGCAGGGCAGTTTGTACCGGACAGGGAATGCTCGAGTGCAGGGACCAGACCATACTGCTTTGAGTGGGTGCAGCTCTGGATTCTATCCTGACGTTTCAGACCATGCTGAAGTGCCCGTGCTGCCTTCTGGAAGCCACATTAGAGCCGCCTTTGTGGGCACTGCTGTGTGTTGGGTCACTAAGCATGATTCAGGTCAAAGAAACCATGCAGGTGAGAGAAGGTTCACGTGGAGAGCAGTGACCTGTTTTAACCCATTTAGATAAAACCTCACCTCCAAGATCTTGTCATCCTTTGGGGGACGGCATCATTCACTCGTCATCCTGTGCTTCCTCAGATGAGTTGTTCCAGCCTTCTCTGTCGCATTAACGCCTGCATCAATTTCGTAAGATCCTTACTAAGTTTTCCCTTTGTCTTGGGGAATAAGCTGGATGTAACAGCAAAACCACACTTACGGTGATAAACCAGCTTGGTGTGATTGAACCTCTCCGGTCTGGAGGTGAATGGCTCCGTTACTCCCAGTCATTCCTGCAACAGTCACGCGGGTTCCCTCATGTCGTGGGTGGCTTCATGATTTCCTCCTGCCACTGAATGTCCTCAGATGAACTTTGTGCAATCAAGGCAGGCAGACGGGCACGAACCAATTAATGCTTTGTCTTGCTTTTAGTGCAAACCAAATCATGTTGCGTTAGCTGGAAGGGCCTTGCTCATTAGCTCTTTCTTGGTGGTGTTGTTCTCTTGTGTCAGGTATGGAAATTATTCTCCTCTGTGGTGCTGCGTAAATCCCTCTCTGCCTTTCCTGTTGAAATGTCTGGTTCTTAAGACTGTTTACTTAAAAGGAGAGGTTTAGTGCCATAAAGGAATTGACCTTTTATTTAATAACTGGCTGTACAGCTGAGATGTTCTGCAGAGCTGCCATGTCATGGCTTAGCTTTCTGCTGCTCCAGCAGTGTTTGTTCCCAAATCGTGCTTCATCCTAAAGCAGCATTTCAGACGGGGGTGAGTTTAGCCAGGAACAAACTTCAGGCTGTTGCAGAGGGGAAATCTTTCCCCTCCTGTGCTGCTGTGTGGATCCCTCCATGGTAGGCAACCAGAGCAAAGCCTCTTGAGATGTGAGGCCCACAACTGCTCCCCAGCTTCAGGTGCCAGCCTGGTTTGTGGTTGTACTAGGGGTGTAGAGAACAATCAATTAGTGTGTGAACTATCTTTGTGGCTGGGGGTGAAGCCCCTGGGCTGGCTCCTGGCAGTGCACCCACATCGGTATGACCTCCATCCAGAGGCTGGCTGGCACACCGACAAGGGGCTGGAGTGTGTTTATTGCCTGTTTATGTAGCTCTTGCAAACAGTCTACCCCAACTTGTTCCTAGTTTACCATCTCCTCCCTCTTAATCTTTTCAGTAAACAGCTTTAAACTTTGAAAGGAAAGTTCGGGTCTGACGTAGGCACTGGAGCCTCTCCTCAGAGGAGCTGTGCTTGGGCTCCTGCCCTCACAGTGGCAACCCCCCTTAACCTCCTGAGGCACCAGGTGAACATCCAAGGCTTTGCCTGTTTGGGGTATTTTATTACTGATTGCTCCAAGGCCATGGGTGCTGGGTGAAGCATGGTCAGGGTGGCACTAGCACTGCTCAGTGCTGGAGCAGAGACATGGCACTGTGATTGGGCTCCTTACCAAAAGAGGAGGGGTTTAGGGTAGAAGCAGGGGCTCAAATTCTTACCAAGCTCCTGAAGGGACTTGATTCCTGAATTGTTTAAATAATTGAGATAGGTGGTGATCCTGATGAGCAGTTGTTGTCAGGAGGAGGTTCACTTGTCCTCATCTCCCTGTGAGCTGGTATCTGTGCCCTGTCCTCTCTCTGGTCATAATACATACCTTAAATAACAGCCCAAACATAAAAATAGAAGTAGCTTGGGAGGCTGATGTTAAAACTAGACCTGTGTCCTTAGCATGGATATGTTCCAGCCAAGGCAGCAAATGCCAGTGCTTCTCACTGGATTAAATGGTTCCGAGGTCTGGGAAGAGCCTGCGATGACTGATGGTCTGAGTTAGCAGCCACCCTACCTCCACATCTGTCCTCATGTCCATCCTCACAACAGGGGCTGTCCAGAGAGAGTGAGGAGGTAGAACAGTGTAGCTGTGGTTGGGGAAGCTGGACCTCTTGCTGCCTCAGCTGGCTCTTACTTTGCAGCCCTGCAGATAGGAATCCAACAGTTGACAGTTTGTCAAAGTTTTCCTGAGAAATTATCCACGTGGTGCCTGAGTGACGTGGGTACAGAGCTGATAGGGCTCTGTAGTTTAACCTTGTATGACTTCTTTCTTTTAGAAGATCAAGGACAGCCTACACACTGGGCTCATGCCTTTATTTTAGCAAATACCCATTTTTTTTCTTCAGATGTTTCCAGAAGTGAGGAAATAAGATTGCAGAAACCTTTCAGTAGAAGCTGAGAATTGGAGCTTGTCCCTCAAATGCCTTGGAATTGCCAGATTTGCCATCCGTCTATGCCAAACGTGAAGATGGGCTTGAATTCTTTCTGCAGAAATTGTTGATTCTGTTGCCTTTGGCTTTCATCCATTTAGTAGAAGAGAATGAAAGACAAAGACTGTAAAATGTTAGGGTAAAACCTGTGTGTCAAAGCAGCTGTCTGAAATGATACATCAGGAGGCAAGAAAAGAGTTTGGTGGTTTTTGTTTTTTGGAGTTGAAAGACTGAAGAACAGATCTTGGCAGCGCTGGCCTGGCATGAGATGCCACTTCCCTTTTATTTTTCTTAAAGTCTTGTAATTGCACATTATTGCAGCGGGTGGTGAGAGCAAAGCCAGGAAGCCTCTGGTTAAATAATCAGAGAAATTAACTGTTCTGCAAAAGCTGTTTGCAGCTCGGGTGGAGCTGAGGCTTGACTGCATGTAGAAAAGCATGTGCTAAAAACGGCTAAAAACCAAAGTGGGGAGTTGAGACGTGATGCTGGAGAGATGGGCAGTGTTGGGATTTGGGGGTCTTGGTTGGTTAGTTGTCAGCACATTGGGGGCCAGGGTCTTCTTGGTTGGTAATTTGCAGGAAGTAGTCCTTGGCTTGCATCCTGGTTGCTGAGGGACCAGGGCTAGGCTTGAGCTTGGTCTGCTCCCAAGGAAGTCACTGAGGGTGTTGAAGGGGGACCACATCTTGTACCTCAGAGAGCCTAATGCTGCAGCTCCAAAGCATCCCCACATGGATATAACCAGTGGGGGTGTGGGGATGGCTGGGTCATTGCAGGCTGGTCCTCAAATGGAATCAGGTACTCGTTTATGGTTAGTTGGAACATGCTTATCAGAGTAAAACTACGTGATTCTTTGCAAGAGACAGCACATTAAGGTTATGTGTGGGCTTTTTAAGTCAGTCTTTTCTAGAGATCCATCACCTAATGAAATGAAGGGAAGCAAGTGCATGGAAACAGTCCAGCTGAGGATGTTATTCCTCAGGCCTATTTATCTGCTGCTCTGAATAAGGAAACTGCTGCAGGCTTGGCACTTGCAGGCCTATGGGGTGACTCTGAATGCTACTTTAGGACCCCTCCTTAGTGCTTGCATGGGTAAATGAGATGAAAGCCTCTTACTGTAATGGTTTTGTTTGGTAGAGGTAGTTTTCCCTGTGATCAGCTCCTGAACAGGTCCCTGTTGGTGTCAGGAGCATCATGCTGGGAGGCCCAGTAAGGATGGAGGAGCTGCTGTGGAAACACACCCCTGGGGACTCCTCTGCACCTCTGCAGAGCATGAGGAGGAGCAATGGGGTTAAAAGCTTCACCAGCCTCAAACTGTGGTGGCCTTGAGGTTTTGTGCCCAGGCCACAGGTGGGGCAGAGATGCCCAGAGCATCTCAGGAGGGCAGGTGTGCCCATTGCTGCTGACATAATTCGGTAATTGCAGCTACGCCTGGAGAGGAGCAGCCCTGGGCTTGTGTGCCCCTAATACGGCTCTGGCAGGCAGAGCATGAGATGACGGATTGATGTCTGTCCACCTGCCAAAACAGAGAGGCGGAAGGTGTTGTGTTTGTTTTTTGTTTTCCAAAGCAATCTCTCCTCTGGCATCTGCAGCTTGATGATGTGCAGATGACTGCTGGTCCTCTGATGGCAGCCTGTCCACCTCTGCAGGGTGAGACCCGGGCAGAAGGGGAAGTGGTTAAATTGGAAGAGGCAGGAATGTGCCGAGCACCACAAGGAGTATGGATGCTCCTTCACTGGAGCTTGTTCTGCTGCATTTCAGGCTGTTTGCTCCTACACAGGCACAGTGCTCTGCTTCGGGTGGGATGGAGCAACTCTTCATCTGCAGCACAAACTTCTGCCATGGGAGTGTTGGGGTGGCATCTGACAAGTTCGGAACACCATCTTCCTCAAACCACCCAATGTAAAACATTGCTCAGGTTTGCCCAGAAATCATCTTGTCCTTTTGGTAATCTATGTGATTTCCAAAGGACGTGTGCAAGAGCTGACCAGGGCTTCATGATGAAAGGAAGCCTTGGAAAGTGCAAACGTGGGAGGCTGCTGTTCTGCTTAGAGAGGAAGAAACCTCATCGTGTGCAGGTTTTATCATCTCCTGTTCCTCAGCCTTATTGCATTAGCACCAAAGACTGGTGCTAGATCACTTTTAATGTGTGTTGCTACACGAGCCATCTGCAGCATGCACAGGGCTTTGGGGAGCTGCCCTGGGAAGCTGGAACATTTGCTCCCAAATCTGCATCAGAAAAGAAGAGAAAACCCTAATTATCCCATGGTCAAAATTCCTGGGTGGCCCCTGTATTAATTTAATGAGGGATTGGGGTTTGTGCCTGCCCATTAAGGTGTAGGGCCGAGTGTGGGAGGCAGGGCAGCTCTGCAGGAGAGGAGGATTGTCCTTGTAGAAAACCACTCCGAGCCCAGGGTGTTTTTGCCAAAAACCCGACACCGGTTTCAGCGCCGGGAGGGCTGTGATTTCACACGTCAGTGAGGCTCTCACACATCACTCTGCAAATAACAAGGTTGATTTTTTTTTTTTGTTTTTTCCTCGCTCTCCAAGACTGGGAGAAAAAAAAATGCAGGAGGTGAATTTAATCCTCGGGTTGGCATCTGTGGGTGTCTGGATATTTATATGGCTCTGGCTGTGGCACTGTGTGTGCTCAGGGTTACCAGCTGTCCCAGAAGGTTATAATGAAGATTAACTCTGCAAAAGCAGTTTAAAATTTAATAATTACATAAAATACTTATGCTGGCCATTCTCATGCAAACTAAAGCAAGAACAAGTCCACTGTGTGGGTCCCTGGTGTAACATCATGTGGTGGTGGGCAGAAGCTCAGATGGGTCCCAGGAGGGTTGGACTAAGGGGCTGTTACAGACGTGACTTCCATATAATATATTGGGAAAGGAGGTCTTGTCCTGTGCTGATTCTCAAGTTCCCAGGTTGGAAACCTGTTCATAACTGCATGTGGCTGATCACAGACCTCTCTCCACTGCCTGGTTTGGTTATTTTCCAGACAGCTTGTAGGAAATGATTGTTAGAAGTCCCTTTCTGCCTTGCACTATTTTTGGTTTTGCCTTAAAAAAAAAAAAAAAACCAAAAAAACAAACTCCAAACATACCATTTCGTGGTTTGTTGCCCAAGCAGCTCTTGCTAAGGATATGAATCACTGGTTCCTGAGAAGGTCTGATAGCAGCCCTGTCCTCCATGGTTGGGAAAACTATCCTATCACTAAAAAGTCTTCGTGAGTGCGTCCTTTCCTTCTGTCTGACAAAGGTTCTTGTTAAAGTCATGGAAAGGTTTGGGTTGGAAAGGACCTCCAGAGATCATCTAGTTCCTACTCCCTTGCTGTGGGCAGGGATGCCAACCACTAGACCATGTTGCTCAGACCCCATCTAACCTGGCCTTGAATGCTTCCAGGGATGGGGCAGCCACAGCTTCTCTGAGCTGCCTGTTCCAGGTCCTCACCACCTTCACAGGGAAGAACTTCTTCCAAATCTCCAATCTAACCCTGCCCCCTTTCACTTTTAGGCCATTCCTTCTTTCCCCCTTGTCTTGTCACTACATGCCCATGTTCAAGGTCCCTCTCCAGCTCTCCTGTAGCCCCACTGGGTATTGGCAGGCTGCAGTAAGGTCACCTTGGAGCCTTCTCTTCTCTAGACTGAACAAACTCTCTCCTTAGGAGAGGTGCTTCAGCCTGCTGACCATTTTTGTGGTCTTTTCTGGACCTGATTTAACAGGTCCACATCCTTTTTATGTTAGGGACCCCAGAGCTGGACACAGCATACCAGCACCTCCAAGTCCTTGGCAGAGCTTCTCTCAGCTCCTTCATCCTCCAGCCTGTGCCAATAACTGGCGATTGTCCTGACCCAGGTGCAGGACCTGGCACATCTTTAAACCTCCTCATTTAGGACCTGAAGTATATTTTGAGTGTCAGGAGGAGGAATTGAGTTTCCAATAACCTCCTGTTTTTGCCAGTGGTTGGTGGAATTTTTGCATTTTGGAAAGGTATTTGTGTTGTGCACTTGGGATTGTGCACAGTCCTGGTTTGGCTGAGCTATGGTATCTTGTCAGCTGGAGTGTGGATGTGCTGCATCCTGGCTCGGTTGTACAGGCTCTCAATGTGTGCTCAGACATAAAAATAGGCTGCTGTGGCTGTGTTTCACATGAGTCAGGGGGATATTTGGAGGAGGGAGCTGGGCTGAGCTCAGGAGCAGAGCTGGCTTTGCAGTGATTTGGAGCTTTTATCTGGGTGTAGGGGAGGGTTAGGCTGCATCACTGTGGTTTTTCTGTCTGACTTGTGTGTGCCCTTGGGCTGTGCTCTCCATCTGTGGTGCTTCATCCAGCCTGCCTGTCACAGTCCGGATTTGTCACAGCATGTGGTGCACAGATTAATATTGCCCATCTCTGGAATACCTCTGTCAGCATGTAGGTGGTGGAATCTCCAGGTGCTCCAGCTCAGACTGGTACTAGGATGGTAGGGGTCAGTTCCCCCAGGTGTCATGGGTGAACGGTGGGACTTGCCCCTGGTGATGAAGGGCTGGAGCATGGAGTCTCCTGAAATCCAGCCTTTCATGAAGCTGTCTCTGGACCCCTGGGCTGGTGAGCTGCTCACTCCATGAGACTGTGTATGCCATAGGTCCTGGGAGATCTCCTGAGCTTTCCTTCCCAGCTGTATGAGGCACTTATAAAACTTGAACTGATGTTATGTTAATCCTTTTCTGTGCACTGTGTCCCTTCATTACTAGTGGGGTGAAAGGACATGTGGCTTGGGGGTGCTCTGAGCATGATGTTTCCCCTTAAAGGTGGCATTTTCTTAAGGAGCACTCTTGTGAAAAACACCAAATGTTGTTTGACTTGAGCTCTGAGAACGAAACCAATGACATCTCATTTGTGAGAGGGTGGGGAGAGGAAGGAGCCTCAGCACCTCTGTGGCTGTGGTTTGACTTCTCTGCATCTGCTGCGAGGTGCTGGAGTGTCATCTTGGCAGGGCAGCTCTTCCTCTGCTCTCAAGTTTGCTTGAAGATGTGAAAAAATGGCAGAGAAGAGAAATGGTGCCTTGCAGGTGCTGTAGGTGAGTGTGCCAGCACTGTTGGTCACATTTCTACACCGCACTGGCTCCTTGCCCTGCTTGAGGCCAAATGATGCTGAAGAACTGAGTCCGTGTCCAACCTGCAAATAGCACGGCTTGGGAGACCAGTGAGGCTTGTCCAGAACAAGGCATTAAAGCTCAGCCAAGTCCCAAGTGCGTGTTTGATGATCACCTTGGTGACGTGGAAGGACTGATTGCTCTGTCTACATCAAACTATACCGCAGCGAGGCAAGGCACATCTGAAGGAGCAGGAAATGGGTGGGAAAAATCTTGAACCAGATTCAAAACAAGCAAGTGGAAGTCACTGAATAAACTGAAATCGTGTTTATGGGAAAGATGAGGCAGAGGTGAGCAGTGTCCAGAGAAGGGCAGTGGAGCAGGTGTGAAGGGGCTGGAGCACAAGTCTGAGGAGGAACAGCTGAGGGAGATAGGAGTGTTTAGCCTGGAGAAAAGGAGGCTCAGGGGGGATCTTATCCCTCTCTAAAACTACCTGACAGGAGGTTGTAGAGAAGTGGGGCCCTACCTCTCCAGAAAAGTCCTCCCTTCAGCTCAGCATCTTTGTAGATGAGCTGGACTTCTATTTGCTCATGCCACTCGGGAGGCATTTGTCCATTTCCAGGCTTGTCTCCATTTGTCCCAGTTTGCCCTGGCTGTAGATGTGCTTGGTTGTGCTTGTGTTCCCATGTGTGTACATACTCCCTTGGGCTTCTCACTGGCCTGTGCACAACATCTTGGCCTTGTCCTGGCTTGAAGGAGTGGTTATCACCACCTTAAAATATTAGAGGGGGCTACGTGGTGTAGCCCATCACAGCATTTAGAGACTTGCAGTGTTAAGATAATGGCCATTGAAATGCCACCTGCTCAGGTATGTAAGACGCCCATGAATGTCCTGGATCCTTCGGATCTGTCCTTGCCTGTTCTGGGCTGACCATGGAAAACACAGCTCAGCCGGTTGCAGCCACGGGTGTTCCTCTTTAATTCCATTGTCTGAAGCGTGAGCAAAGCTGGGTGATCAGTGGTGATGGTTCCTGACATGATGATGGAGAGGGGTGGTGGTGTCTCCCACTTTAGCAGCAGGATGGTGACAGCTCTCCCAGGCTGTTCCTGTGGCTTGTAAAAAAGGACGACTCAGGCTGTGGCAAGCTCGGAGCAGCTTTAGCATAGCACCGACCTGGCTGTGACCAGCCTCACATGAGAAGCATGAAATGGGTGGGTTAAGCACCATCTCTGCTGAGCTCGGCCATTTTACTTGGGATTGCTGCAGTCTGGAGGTCTTTGAGCACCATCTCCAGCCCTGGTGTGCAGTGAGTGTGGTGGGAGAAGGTCCACAAGGTTCAGGGAGAGGGAGAAGATCCAGGACCCATGGTGGAGCTGTGATTTTTTGCTCCATGCACTGTGGTAGGCACCTTCCTATCCCAACAGGATGCTCCAGCAGTCTTAGTGCTCTGCAAAGTAACTTGTAGGACTTCTGGAAATAGGGAAGTAGTAGGACAGTAAGCTTATTATAAGCATTACCATTTTATTTTAATGTGAGCAGTAATACTTGGCGGCGTGCAGCCGCAGCTTGTCATGTAATGGGTTTAATCTTATTTTTTAAGAACAGAGGGAGCAGTGTTTTTTCTTACTGACTGGAGCCAAATCTGCACTCTAGACTGCATCTCTTCATCTCTCTCTGGGGTTTTGTTTGCACAATATTGTAGTGGATGTAGTGAACATATGGGCCTTAAATTCATTTAATAGTTGCAAGAAAATGAGTTTAGGGTTCTTATAGTATTAAGGTAGACATTTCCAAATTTATTTTTAATGGAACATTTGTTCTCCAAAGATTATTACGCGCCATTAAGTCCTCTGCTGCCTGGTGTGTTCTCGTGCTGTGGGATGTTATTGCCAAGGGATATAAACATGTTTATGGGCCCAGTTTATTGAACGGTGAGATTAAATATACTAAACTTGAAAATGTCAGTAGGAGCATGAGCGCTTTGTCATAAATCCTGAGCGAGAACATTTGGACATAAATGTGCTGCTGCATAAAACCGGTGCAAATCAAGTTGCGAGCAGCTGAAAACTTCTCTCACCAGTACAGCAGTTGTAAACACTGGGATTTGTCAGCATTAAATACGTACATGGGAGCAGGTAGTATATGGGTTTTTTCTTTTCTGGGCTGACTAGAGTGCCACGCGAGGGTCATAAACCAGCAAATTATATTTTAATGCTTCTGTGTGTTTGGTGTGCATGGGAGTGGGTGTGAGCAAAGCTCCCACCCAGCCATAACTCATTGTCTCACTGCAGGGCTGCACTGGCAGGGAGACCCGGTGCTGCTCATTTGATGTGTGTGTGTGTACATAAAAAAAAATGGGCAGCATTATCTCTCTCTTAGTATATATATATATCAGCCTAGCAAAAAATTGCTGAATATGAGAATAAAGAAGCTCTGCAAGATTTATAAAGTGATAACAACTTAAATACTCTCTATGTATACCTATATATATCTCTGTAACTTGCATAAGTTACCTATATATATATCTATATATGGATATATAATAGGCAGTATCAGACATGCTCATCCCTCTTTGCATTGCTGTCATTACTTTGGTGCACAAGCCTTGCAGAGCTTTTTCTACCCTTGTATTCACAGATTTTTACTTTTTTTATCTCCTGGATTGAGTGATAAAATCAAGCAGCACTGCAAAAATCTGGCATTTTGCTGCTTTTATGCCAAAAGCAGTTGGATTTGCTGCTTTAAAGGACCTGACTCCAAACCTGAGTTGTCTTTTGGGCTTCTTAACAGCCCGGGTGTGTGTTATCAGAAGGCACAAGGGCTTGGGGACCAGTGTCGTCTGGGCTGCCTGTCCTTCTGCACAGCCACCCTGGATGCGAAGTCATGGAGGGAGAGGAATTTGGGATTTGCCTGGAAGCACTGCAGTTCAGTCCCTTGAACTGAGGGCCACTGGGTCTTCATCTGAGTAATGGGAAGCGTTAACAAAACCAGGCTTAATTCCTGCTACACTGTTGTAATGCGATGGGCACCAGTATCTAAAGATCTGAGTCACATCAGTAACCCCAGGGTAAATCCCAAGAGCAGTTTCACAGCCTTTTCTCCATAGTTAGAACCAAGCCCTATGGTTGGCTTGGGTTTTTTGGGTGGGCTGCATCCCCTATACTGGGCTGGTGGCCCAAGCTTTTCTGGTAGGAGAAGCCCTGGCTCTCACAACTCCATGTGAGGTGGTTACAAGCACGTGTCTGTAAACAGCTGGGGAGGGAGGTGTGGTGGTTGTGGTGGGAGGAGGGTGGGGAAGTACCAAATGTGGTTTGCACTTTGGTGTTCCTGATTTAGAGCAGGTTTAGCACAGTCTGTGGATGCTCTAAGAACTGTGGGCTCGTGGCTGTGTTATATAGTTTAGAAGTGAAAACTAAAGTCTATATATAGCAGGTTTGATAAGCTTTCCTTAAGTGAGAAGAGATTTGGTCAAAAATATCTTCATGAAGCTTTGTATTTTTTATATACTTCTTTTTATATAAGCATATATGCATATATATGTAAAATACCTATGTTATGTATAGAGATATACAGAAGTATGTATAATATATACACATGTATACACAAATACATATAAAATATGTCAGGCTGAATAGCTACTTCATACATGTGTGTGTATATTGTATTGGGTTTGTATGGTCAGGTTTTGGTCGCAGGGGGCTACAGGGCTGGGTTCTTTGAAAAGCTGACAGAAGCTTCCCCCTTGTCCAAGAGAGCCAGTGCCAGGCAGCTCCAAGATGGACCCACCACTGTCCAAGGCTGAGCCCATCAGGGATGCTGGGAGTGCCTCTGGGACAGCAGATTTAAAAAGAGGCGCAAAAAAACCCTGGTAACTTCAGCCAGTAGAGAGAGGAGTGAGAACATGTGAGAGAAACAGCTCTGCAGACACCAGGGTCAGTGAAAAAGGAGAGGGAGAGAGGAAGCCACGTGGGAGCAGGTTTGCTGGCAGGACCTGTGGAAGGGAGCCATGCTGGTGCAAGGGAAGAGTGTGAGGATTCCTCCCCCTGAGGAGAAAGGAGCGGCAGAGACAACGCCTGATGGACTGACCACAGATCCCATTCTCCGTCCCCCTGCGCTGCTGAGGGGAGGAGGGAGAGAATTCAGGAGTGAAGTTGAGCCTGGGAAAAAGGGAGAGGTGAGTGGGAAGTGACTGAGTTTTTATTTCTCATTACCCTATTCTGCTTTTATTAGCAAAAAGTCAAACTGATTTCCCCAAGCTGAGTCTGGTTTGCCAGTGACGGTCACTGGTTAGGAATCTCTCCCTGCTCATATCAACCCATGAGCCTTTTGTTATATTTTGTCATATTTTCTCTCCCCTGCCCAGCTGAGGAGGGCAGGTATAGAACAGCTTTGGTGGGTACCTGCTGTCCAGGCCATATACATATATGTACACTCATCTTTATAAAATATCTATATAATACATAAATATAAAAATGTGTACCACATCTGTGTGTATATACACATGCACGTGTATAAAAAAGGATATCTATATCAGTCTGTATAGTTTTTATAGATTTTTTTTTTTTGTATGTGTATATTTGGTTATATCAGAGCTGTGAACTGAAGGTGCAGTTGGGAGGTTTGATCTAAACTGCATTAGAAATGCAGGTTAAATTTTAGGCCAGCTGGAAAGACCCTGGCTATGATATTCTTCTGTAAGCAGCTATTTTTGCTGTTGTGCCTGCAGAGGGAAAGAGAAGTGCTCCCTGTAGCCATGGGGGCACACTGGCTCAAGAGGAAACCCAAGGTGTGGTTATCTCTCCAGAAAAAGTGAGTTTCTCTTTGCAGCTCACCAATGCTGAACCTTCATGTTGCTGTTTGAAACAAGGTGTTGCTCAGCTTGATAAAACAGGGTTAATTAGTTATTTTGGAGGAGATACGCCTTTATTTGAAGGTTTAACTCCTGACCTGTAGTAGACTCAAAGATAAGTGTGCTGTTTGCATTGCTCCCTGACCTACGAGGAGAAAACCCTCACTGTCTTGAGCCAGGATGTCTCAAGTGCTTTTCAGGGGGAAACTGCCTTTTTGCTCTCTGGTTTCCTACCAGATCTTCCATTCACCCAATGCTCACCTGGTGCAGTGTCTCCCAACCCATGGCTGAGTCATCGTCTGCACTGGAAATGGCTCTGATTGCAATCTTAGCTGCTTGTTATGGAAATACTCATCTTTATAGAGGTGCTTTGGTGACTCACCTCTTAATCCAGCCCCTTTTCAAGGCTGGCGTGTGCTCTTCTGCCCTGTTCCTGCAGCCATGTGGTGGCTGAGTACCCAGGGTCTTCCTGTGCTGAAGAGTGCAGGCAATTTTACAGTTAAATTACTGATTTTAGAGTGTGTTGGATTAACTGATGGGTTTATCACCCTTTA
Source organism: Eulacestoma nigropectus (assembly GCA_013397775.1). Classification (NCBI taxonomy): domain Eukaryota; kingdom Metazoa; phylum Chordata; class Aves; order Passeriformes; genus Eulacestoma; species Eulacestoma nigropectus. The sequence goes on from VZTE01002905.1 coordinate 385,040, forward strand.
CATGCGTAGCAGCTGTTGAGCCTGTTATGGGTGCTGCTTCTCTGCAGCCTGAACTCATAAAAGGTCTTAAAATAATAATAATAACATCAAAATCTCAAAGACGTACCCAAGAAAAGCAAAGCGTGGCCAGTTGGGGATGAGAGAAGCTTTGCTAGAGCTGGTGTCTGCAGAGCTCCCTGCCTCACCTGTGGCTTCTCTGCCCCGCAGGCATCGACATCCTCAAGCTGGTGGCGGCCCAGGTGGGGAGCCAGTGGAAGGACATCTACCAGTTCCTGTGCAACGCCAGCGAGCGGGAGGTGGCGGCTTTCTCCAACGGCTACGCGGCCGACCACGAGCGCGCCTACGCCGCCCTGCAGCACTGGACCATCCGCGGGCCCGAGGCCAGCCTGGCCCAGCTCATCAGCGCGCTCCGCCAGCACCGCCGCAACGACGTGGTGGAGAAGATCCGCGGCCTCATGGAGGACACCACGCCGGTAATGCCAAGCTGGGCTTTGGTGTAGGTCACACATTGTGAGAAGTGGTGGCATGGGATGCGGCTGTGGCCTCGAGCTTAGCTCGTGGCCAAGTAGCTCTCTCTCTTCATGGAGCTCTTTGGGGGCTTGTGTTGAAGTTGTGCATTGGTTTTGAGCGAGGCTTTGCCAAAGTTGGCTCAAATCCCAGTCAAAGGTTTGATAAGCACTAGAGTCCCATGTGCTTTGCACATATCTTTAAAGATCACCAGGAGGATCTGGTACCTGAGCCGTCATGCCAGGGACATGGAGGAAAAAGCATTCCCCTTTAAACTTGCTCTCAGATGCCATGGATTTTGTGAGAAGGGCCAAGTATCCATGAGCACTAAGTGTTGCTTCCTCCAAGATGGTGGCTGGTGGCATGGGGGAGGCCATGCGTGCAGTCCTCCAGAGTTGTTGCTCTTTGGCAGCTGTGGCCTTAAAACAAGCTGTCCCATATTTCGGGAGAATAAATAAATTGCTGCAAAAAATCTTGCAGTAGGTTCTTGGCTGGGTATAAGTCATTGGGAGCTGCTTCAGTGACCTTTGCAGATTGTTTTGGCTGCTACTGCCTTAATTTTTTCAGTTTTTTTGGCTCTGATAACTCAGTGTCTCCTAGAAGTGTTTGTAAAGGTGATGAGTGGGGCTTTTTCTGAACGTGGAAGCCAATGGGACAACATGTAGATCGAGATGGGGGCAGTTGAGGCACGGCTCTTCCCCCTAAACTGGTTGATGAAACATTTCCCATTGCCTTAGCATTGACCCAGACCCAAAGAGGAGCAGATGGGTGCTTGCAAACCTCTCTGGGCTCTTGGTGGGGACCTGGAAAAGTGGACCTTCACTCACAATAGAGCTTCTGAAGCAGAGCGTTTATCAGGGCAGGGGATTCCCAAATCCTGTTTTGACCATCACAGACTTCCCCCTATATGAGGGACTGTGATCCCTTCACTGTGTCACATAAATTATTTTGTTTACTGTATGAAATACCTTGTTCCCTTGTGACCGTTGTGTGAAATTAGAAGTTGGGATGTGTTGGCAGGAGCCCTGGTCTTGTGTTTCTGAGAGACCCTGAGTCAGGTGTGTGCTGAGCGTCCTGCCCAGATCTTGGATAAGTTGGCTTTGCCAGCTGCCTGATCTCTCCTGATCTTGCTCACTTGCTGTTTTTTTCCTTTCAGCTCCTGCTAACTAAGCAGCATATGGTCTTCTCATTGATGGAAAAAGTAAAATTAAAAACCCAAGACAAAGCTATATTTAGGGAAAGAAAATTGCCATTTTGCACATGTGAATTAAAGTTCCCGGCATGTGCAGTGTCCCAGAAGGACACGTTGTCCTCTTGCTCTCCTGGAGCAGGTAGTAACCTCTGTCCTTGTAGTTACTGCTTTGACTTTGAATACTGTGATAAAGCTCTGGGCAAGGACATTTGATAAAACACGGGGCCTGTTCCTCAGCACGACGTGTAATTAACAGACTTGGGCTGTGCAGTGCTGAATGCCCCTGGCTCTTTTGGCCAAGACCATCAGGTTGTGCTTATCAAACAGCACAGAAATGCAGGTAGTGGCTCCAGGAGCAGGGTTTATGAGGTGACCTGTCAGGGTGGAGGACTCCCAATGATGCAGTAACCACAAGCTGTGCCCATAACTCTGAAAATACAGCGAGCAGATGCTCCAGAGAATGAGCAAACCCAAATCTCAAGGATAACTGTATGTAAGTCTCCTGGACTTCCCAACCAGCTTTCCTGTGTCTCTTTGTTTTTTAAGACAGTATGTTGTCTTCTCCAGTGTCTAGCACACCTGGACCCTGGAGTGGTTCCCCATCAGTTTCACTTGTTTTTCTAGAAACGAGAAAAACTGGGTTGTTGATCTTTTGAGCAGGTGTCTCGAGTCTTCATGAGAAATTTGGCTTATTTGAGCAAAGGAGTTATTGATTAACAAATTCACCCAAGCTGTCACATCCTTTTTCCCCTATTCATCTGATTGGGCTTTTTCAGATGAGCATCGCTCATGATCAATTTTAGGAGCTGGACATTCCCCTGCTCTTGGGATTGTGGAGCTGTGTGTGGGATGTCACAGCACGGCAGCACATTGTGTTTCTGTGAGGTGCTACCTGCTGGAACCTGTCTGCCTCCTCTCCCTGAGCTGGCTCCTGCACTGTCGATGTGGGTGGTGATACAATGGCCCTGCAGGGGATGTGGAGGCAGCTTGTGCATGGGAGACCAAATCCCTGGAGAATTGTGCTGGTGGCTCATCATCATGACAGCAGTCCAGGAAGCCAAGAGCTCAATGCCAGGAGCAGGCATGGAGATCGATCTTTGGGGGCTTTTTTAATCTGCTGGTTGGAAAGCCTTTGATTAGTGCTAATTGAGGTTTGACTCTGGATGATTTGTCTATCCAAATGCAGACAAATCGTGGCAGTTTCTCTCTGCACCAAAGTGGTTTGATCCAGAGGAGCAGGTCACCCTGTTGGTGGTGAGAGTGGGTGCTGTGCTCTCCAGCCCTGCAGAAGGAATCTTGCAAAAAAACTCCGAAACTAGCAAAAAAGAATAAAAGCAGTTTTTGGTGCTGCGGGGGGAGTGAGGACTCTCATACGCAATGCAAATGCACTCATCCTCCTTGTGGCTATGGCCCAGAGAGGTTGTGGATGTCCCATCCCTGGAAGTGTTCAAGGCCAGGTTGGACAGGGCTTAGAGCAACCTGGTCCAGTGGAAGGTGTCCCTGCCCATGGCAGGGGTTGGAACAAGATGAGCTTTAAGGTTACTTTCAACCCAAACCATTTTGTGAGTCCAGGTAACAGCGCAATGCCCTTAGGGTGACCTGAGCCAGCAGCAAGTCTCCAACATGTGCTGGTGGGTCCTACATGAGCCCAGGAGGGATGAATGCATGGGTGGCTGTGCTGTGTGGGATGCCTTTGGCTCTGCCCAGCATCCCTGGGTGCAAAACAGAGTTTCCCAATCTCTCTGCATGATCCCTGTGTTGTAAGAAAGTGCTGACAACCCCCAAGTCATGTGTAAAAATTGTTATTGAACACTGTAGCTCTCAGATGGCAAATCAGTACCCTAAACACATCCCATCCCACCCACTATTGAACCCTTGTCCTAAATCCTTTGTCTGGTGTTTGCCTTCACCTTGTAAAGCCTATGGAGGCAAAGCTGCTCTCTCCTGTAGCTCCCTGTTCCCTCAGCAGCCTTTCGTGCTCCGAAATCCAAATATTTACAACCCCTGAGAGGAAAAGGAGAATTACTGGGAGTCTCTGGAGCGTTATAGCATGAGGCAGGAGCATTTTCCTTCAGGTGAGGAACAGCTCTGCTGCAGACTTGCCTACTTTTTTAGCTGTGGGAGATTATGCTGGTTTTGCATGGCGCTGGATGAATTTAGGTTAAACTGGGATTAGCCCTCTGAATCATTTTGCTTGGGGTTTTTTGCAGCTGAGCCAGAAAATACAGAGAGTGCAGAAGCTGTGGGAAGGTTTTTGGAGGTGCATTTAACTCACAGGGCTCCTGTTACAGCCTGGCCCTGGCCACAAATGTTTGTTGGACTCAAGGTTTGCAAAATCTGTCCCCTCGCAGGCAGGTTTGCCAGGCAGTGGCAAGCCTGGGCACTGCTTAACAAGCACAGGCACATCCCAAATTAGTGGTGCTGACAACAAAAAATAGGGGATAGAGGGGGGAAGAAGGGAGAGGTTTGTCCCTGCCATCCCAGCAAACTGCAATTCTCCATTTTTAGGGTTAAAATCAGAAGAACTCAGTGTATCCACTGGGTAATGAGATTTTTTTTGTGGTGCATAACAGCGTTTTGCAGCTACCAGAGGGCTCTGCACTCACCTGGGCTGGCCTGGGGTGGAGCTGGCACGGCCGGGCCGTATTGGCTCTCCTGAGTGTCCTGCTGTGAGCAGTGCTTTAAGCTCTTATCGTTTTATTTATGGCTCTGCTGGCCTCGGCTGAAATACTTCAGGGGCTGGATGGAAGGAAGCAAACAGCCTCATTCAGGGCGTTCAGCAGTGCAGCCTCAGCAAAGCTGAATAAAACCCCCATGAATAAGGGAGATGTTGAAAGTGGAGAGGGGGAGGCTGCAGCCCCAAGCCCAGCAAGGTTTAGTTTTGTGGCTAATTTCATACTGCAGATAATCGCATGAGTCAGCAGATGTGCCAGACCTGGGGCTGGTGCGAGCTTAAGCTTTGGGGTTTTGGGGTATTTCAGAGGAGAAGAGGATGTGAAAGCAACTCCATGTCCAGGCACATGGCTGTGGCAGTGCCTTGTGGCTCTGTTTCTTGCTCTTTCACAGGTCAAAACCCTGAGAAGGGGGAGTCAAGAGCCTGGAGCAGTGTTCCTCAGACCCGGCCCCTGTCAGCTCCCACCCATCCCCTTCACTTCCCCTTCTGGCAGTGCAAGACTGGGCTGGGCCCAGTAATTAGGAATTAAGTTTGTGCTGCGTTCACGTGTCAGCAGTGGAGTGAGGGTAAAGCGGTTGGATGGATTTCCCAGCCAGAGGGGGCTGTGGTCTGAGGGCTGGGAAGTGCCGAGGCAGCCAGGAAAAGAATAAAATTGCCTTCTGGACTTGGATCAGGTTTTATGTGAGGCATAAAGCTGTAGGGTGAAGTGGCCAGAGCCCTGGGGAAGGCATAGGGCTGGTTGAGTTTTGCTGGAGTGGGCATCGCTCCAGGTTTGCTCTAAGCCATGACTTGATTTTCAGCAAACTGAGGTTGGGTTTGAACTACACTGGGGAACGTGCAGTAAACAAAATGTTATAATTCATAAAGCAATGCAGAGAGAAACAACATAAACAGAAAAATATGAACTTTATATATACTGAAGTTTCCCTGCTGTGGTGGCCACATCTCCTGGGGTCTCTGTGTTTGCAGTGTAGTGGGTTTGGGACCATAAGAGGAAACCAGAAGATGCTTTCTTCTACTAGCCAAACTCAGTATCGACTAACTCAGCCTGTAATTGGGTTTGGAACCTCTTCATCAGGGCTTCATCACCTTTTCATTATGGTTGAATTGAAAAAGTGAGTGGGCAAATCCATAGAAAGGAGAAGCCACCAGGGGCTCTCTTGGAGACATCATCTGCTTGGAGAAGCACTGGGCCCACAGATGGCCAGGGCAGGGCTGGTGGGGAAGAGCTGCTTCCTCCGTGGGTGGCTGCAGTTTTGGTTGCGGCATCTAAACCCTCCCCAGACCCATCATTGCCCATCCTGAGTCATGTGAGGCTTGACTTGAGTAGCTCTTCCGCAGGGCTGCCTTGTGTTGAGGGAAGAGGCTCCACCACAGATGGGTCGAGCATTCTCCTGAAACCACACAGGTGAGGTGAAGGGCACAGAGAGGAAATTTGGACTTTTCCACCCCAGCATCCTCTGCCCTTCCCATCTTGGCACAGGACATGCCTCCTGCTCTGCAGTACCACATACCATCACTGCCCCTCTCTGACACCTCCGTGAGACCTCATGGCCCTGCCAGTGGTGTTTAACCTGCCAGGGTCTGTCTGCCCTCAGGGCGGATCCCCAAACACCTGTGCACCATGAAGCTGCTGATCCAAAGTGTTCCTCCCCATGCCTGTGGGGTCCACAACTGAAGCATCCCACACCAGCATCACTCTGTGCCTGCAGCATCACCTGGGCCGGGCTGCTGCCCAGCCCACCCTGCTTCATGTGCCAGGGTTTTTCCTGACACATTCCCTATGGAGGCATCACAGACCTGGGAATAAGGGCTGGTGTCAGCCGGGTGTCATCTTCTGGCAGGGAATCCGGGAAGCGGCTGCCTCCGTGCTAAATTTATTCCCCCCCCCACATCCCGGAGGGTGCACAGGCACCCTCAGCAGCAGCCAACCTGCCACCCGCTTTTGTTCCCGCCTGGTTGCGGCAGGAGGAATTGCTGGGAAGCATCGCCTGAGGCAAGGATGTTTTTTAGTGCCTACTGCTGCTCCTTCCTAATATTAGCACAGCAGCTGCAGTTTCTGTTTGTCTGAGCTGAGCTCTTATTGCAGTACTGTAAAACGGAGGCAGCAAATGGGACCAACCCGTTCAAACAGAGCTGCTGAGAACAGCTGTGAAAGAAAACGAAGCCAAGCCTATGTCTTCTCCTGCCCCCATCCCCTTCTGCCCCTTTTTCTTCCTTTTAGGAAGGACCTTCAGACACCCTGAGCTGCCTAGAGCACCCTCCCGGACGCATTGGGGTCCAAGAGGATGCTGGTGCTTGAACTGCAGTCTAAAGGGCTGCAAGTACACAGGAGCCTTTAGGATTTTTTTTAATTAATATTTTTTTGGCATTGAAAATCTCTTGATGCAGTGCTCAAAAAAAAAAAAACCTAAAAAAAACACCTGGCAGAGCACCCCTAATGGGTCATAGGAGGCTGCTGATGTGACAAAGCCACTGCAGTGCCTTTGGTTCCTGTGCTGGACTGTGCATCTAACAGCATCCCACGTGTCTCTCTGTGCAGGTGCAGGCCCAGTGGCAAGCTCAGGAGCCCAGCAACGAGGATGTAAAGGTGAGAAATCCCATGGCTCTGGAAAGGCTAAAGGGTTGCAAGAGGGTTTTTTGTGGGTTTTTTTTCCCAGCCAGAGGTTGGTTTCCCTCAATCACCGCTGTTCATAAAAATAGGAATGGCCAAGATGGTTTCAGCGCAGTGAGTCACAGGCTATGAATCGTGTGTTTTTACACCTATTCCACAGGCTTCACCTCACAGCAACCTTTTGCATTCCCTGGTCTTTCAAAGCCCTCATTCCCGGTTGCTTTCTTCCCGTGGTTTAAACATTAACACACATCCAAGCATCCTGTTTGCTTTGCCTCAAGCTTGCAACTGTTCAGCTATTTGGAAAGCTTTGGGCTCCTGGGAGGGCTACAGTCAAACAACCTCGGGTGATTTTGTCTTTCCTAGCGTGTTTTAGCAGCTGTTTAATTAAACTCCAAATGAGCTGGTTCTGGGAAGACAGAGCTGGGGCAGCTGTCTGCTCCCTGCCCTCCCTTGGCCAATTGCTGCTCAGTCATCAGGCTCCTTTTTGTGAATTGGTTAGGTGGGTTTATGGCTGGATATTAGATAGATGAGCTGCACAAGGAAAAACTAACCCCTAAATCCTGTGTTATTTTTAAAGGGGATATCAGAGCATGTTATAATTTGGAAAGTGGCCAGCTGCTGTCCTGGTCCTTCCCTTGATATTCCCCCTTAATGGCCATAGCTGATTCTCCATGATGAGCTGTACTGGAAAGGTAGTTTCAGAGGAGAAGGCAGATTCTTTTAATTAAAAACTAAAGCTGACTTTTATTTTTAACATGCCTATTGCGTAATGCGCTGAGCTAGAACAAATCCTCCCCTGTTTATTTTCAATGAGGGGAGAAAAAAACCCCTTTTATTCTACCAGGAACAGGCTTCAATGTTAATTTAATGTGAACTAATGGGCGTCCCAGCAGACATGTGATTTGTGGGTGGCGAATTCCTCGACACGGGTGAGGAATGTTCAGGCACATCCATGCCGGCGCGGAGGTGGCTCAGCAGCTCCCTTTCCCACAGCCTTTAATCCCAATTTTGCATTTTATCCTTGGGTTGTAGGCAAAAGCCTGTTAGCAGGAATAGCCTGATCTTCCCTCTGTAGAAGGAGAAAACAGAGTTGTGAAATGCTGTTGGGAGAGGGAATTGCATGTGGACAGGGCTTGCAGTTCGTTTTCCTGGCAGGTCAAGCAGGGACACAGGGTTTGGGAAAAAGGTTAAATATTGGATGGCCCTTAAAGCAACCTGTTTAGAGGGACCTGGTGACCTGCAGAGGTGCCCAAGCTGCTAGCCAGGGATGTGAGGATGCTGACCCAGGCATCTCATTCCTGCAGGGAATGGGAAGTAGAAATGCTCTGCGTGAGATTTGCACCCTGAGGGGATGTTGAGAGATGGAGGAGGGTAGATAATGTTGGCTGCTGCCATGGAAGTAGGAAGGAGTTTCAAGAAAACACATGCGGAGTACAGTCAAATTAGGAAGCAGGTTCACACCAGCACCCAAATCATAGAATCATAGAATTGTTTAGGTTGGAAATGACATTTAAGATCGAGTCCAGTCCTTAACCCAACACTGCCAAGTCCACCACTAAACCATGGCCCCAGTGGCCACATCCACACGTTTTTCTAATGCCTCCAGGGATGGTGATTTCACCACTTCCCTGGACAGCCTGTTGCAATTCCTGACCACTCTTTTGGTGAATAAATTTTTCCTAATACCCAATCTAAACCTCCCCTGGCACAACTTGAGGCCATTTCATCTTGTCCTGTCACTTGTCAAATGGTGCTGCTTCCCGTGCAGTGCTTCCCAGCAGTGCTTGCTGCTCCTGATGTCTTTGGAAATGTGGAGCTGAACATTTGCCCTCGGCTCACATCAGGACAGGAAAAAGCAAAGGCACTTGGGTGACACTGTGGTCAGTGCCAGCTCCTGCCTGTCCTTCCTTGCTCTGAACCTGGAGTCTGGTAGGATGGACTTCTCCATCAGGCTTTAATGGGGTGCTCACGGGAGCAAGGGTGAGATGGGGCAAACAAATAATTAATTTGATGTGGAGCTGGTCAGAGCCGTGTGCTGCACTGGAGATCGCTGAAGGATCTCACAGCCCTCGCCCTGCTGCCTTGGCACGGGTTGGAACTGTGGAGCCAGGCTATGCTTTTAGCAAACAATAGGTGTGGAGCAGGTTTTGGGCATCATCACTTCTTGCCCCCAAGAGCTGTGCATTGTGCTTTAATAAACTGAGTCTGAGAAGGAAAACCAAGCTAAAATGCTCTGCTGTGGTTGCACGTGCCATGCTGGTGCAGTGGTTGCTCCTCCCAGCTGTCTCAAGGATGTGGGTTGTGTTACCCCTCCTGCCTGATTTGCCAAATGCCAGTGCTGATGTCCACCTCGGGTCATCTCCTGGGCCTGTTCTGGGCCAGCAGAACAGGTCACCCCTTTCTGAAGGTGGGCTGGGGTATTTTGAAAGCCAGGATGCAGGTGGGTTTGAGTGTTACTCATTGTGTAGTTAATTTTCCCCCAGTTAATTTTCCCTCTCTTTCCTCCCCCCACAGCTGGAAGGTGACAAGCTGGCGCTGCCGGTGAGCCCCAGCCCCGTGAGCCCCGCGCCCACGCCCAGCCCCAAGCCCCCCGAGGCGGCCGTGCTCACCGTGGAGCCCTCTCCTTCGGAGAAGAAATGCTTCTTTGTTGACGAAGCCGAGCCTCTCCTGCGCTGCGACTCCACCTCCAGCGGCTCCTCTGCGCTCAGCCGGACAGGCTCTTTTATTACCAAAGGTACCAAAACTAACCCAGGGTGGAGCGAGAGGACAGAAGGGACACCATGACATGTCCCATGTGGTCAGCACACATGGTAGAGCTGCCCAACACACAAAATCATTAAAGTACATAACGGGGAAAACTGGCTCTCCAGGATACACTTACCACATCCTCATTCCAGACCAGAATATCCTGTTAGCGAAGATGATAAAGGTTTGAGACAGAAAAATTATCTTTAAAGGCTTTTAACTCTTTGAAGTTCTGCCAGGGAAGTTGTAGCATCCTTGGGTGTTTGGGGGGTGTTTCTCCTGAAAACCCTCTCTTGTGTTGGCCTGTGCATTTCTGCATGAGATGAAACCAGAGAATGTAATTCCCAGACTGATTTTTGTTTGGGGTTTTTAAAATTTTTTTCACTTTTGGTCCTCTTTGCTGCAGACGTAAAGCACTGTTAGTCACCCCCCTTTGTTTTAGGGTCTTTCATTTACTGTATTTAACTTGCTGCATTTAATCATCTTTTAACTTCTGATGAAGGTGAAACGCTGAGCTCAGTCAATCTACCAAATTTATACTTGGGTGCAAAAATAAAGCTGACCCAATGAAAACAACTTGAAAGAGCAGAATTCAGCTTTTTTGGCTCCCCTCCTGCCCTCACTTTTCCAAATTGGCCATTCAGCATTTACAGGTGCTGTGTTTGCTCTTGCAGGATCCTGGCTGAGGTGCCTCGGCAGCACTGCCATCCTCTCCCCTCCCCATCACTTGTCACCCTCCACCTTTTCCCTCAGTTCTCCTTGTGGCGTGTCCCTCTCCAGAGGTGGCACCACGGGATGGATTGAGGAGAACAAGCCCTGGTTAGCAGAGGTTTCTTGGGGAATTTCTTGACCAATCCCCTTTCCTCCTACAGAAAAGAAGGACACCGTCCTGCGCCAGGTGCGCTTGGACCCGTGCGACCTGCAGCCCATCTTTGACGACATGCTGCACATCCTCAACCCCGAGGAGCTCCACGTGATCGAGGAGATCCCGCAGGCCGAAGACAAGCTGGACAGGCTATTTGAGATCGCCGGAGTCAAGAGCCAGGAAGCCAGCCAGACCCTCCTGGACTCTGTCTATAGCCACCTTCCTGATTTACTGTAGGCACTGGGTCACCGCACGCTCTCTGAATATCTGCTAGAGCTAGCTTGACACTCGTTAAGATGACCAACAATACGCAGGCAGGATTTGTTGTAGAATATATGGCCAGTATTTTCGTTGAGGTGTCCTTGGTTTTTGAAGGGGGTGCAGTTTGCCAGCGTTGCACCCCTCCACCATAACTCTATCACTCAGTCCAAGTCTTTGCACCCTCTGCCCCCTCCCTGAGCCTCTCTTCTCCTTGTTATTCCAATCAGACCAGCCGATGCACTTTAAAAAAAAAGAAAACAAACAAAAAAATCCAAAATCGCAGTTTATGAACTAAAAGACCATGAATCTGGTGTAATCTAACACATCAAATTGGGGATTGCTCTGTAACCCCCTTCCTCTGTCAAAGCTGTCGCTCAGAGTGACCATCTCCCACCATCTCCCTTCGCCTTGGGGCAGTAAATGGCAAAAACACATAAAAAACCCACCCCAATTGTTGCTGGTTACTGTCTCTTAATGCAGCTAAGCTTCCCACTCGAGCTGACTTTTTTTTTTATGTACTCTTGTTTGGCTCATAACCATTGCTGAGATTTTACTAGCACGGTTATTTATTGTATGGTTTTCACCTGGACAACGCATCGCTCTCCTAATACAGCAGAAGCGCTTTAACTGCAAGGAAAAGGGTCGAGCCCCACCAGCCTTTGAGGCAGTGGAAAGGTCCTTTGCCTCCAGTCGAATGTAAGGAGTTACCCTGCCTTGCCACGTGTGGGAATGGTGGGGCCCCCAAGGGAGCCGGTGCTGGACGTGGGGAGGCGAAGGCCGCCGGTGGTCCCGCTCTCCTCGTGCTGTAAGACTTAAACCAAGCTATGCTTTTACACTCGTGTCTCTTGTTTTTTATACAGATGTGGCCGGTAAGTTCTCCAAAGACCTTATGTGGTCTCAATAGTCTCTTCAAATCACACTTCACTTTTTATTAAAAGAGGTCGGGGGCGGGGGGGTATGGGGGACAAAAAGCTGCATCGTAAGAAGTCTGTCTGATTATATTTGCAATTATTATGCTCCCGTAACCAACAGTCTGTACTACGCTCAATTTGAAGAAATAATGGTATGAGGGTGGCATGAGCTGCCCTGTGGGAAGGGGTGGGAGTGGGGGAAGAGGGGAAAAATTGCCTTCCGGTGTACTAATTTATTAATAAATACTAGGTGTTTGTTACTTGACATGATTCTGTGTTAACCTCCTTAACGGCTGCCTCTGCTCAGGGACACTTGAGTTGGGGCAGGGGCTGGCTTGGAGTGCCTGTGGTGGTGAGGGAGATTTTTGAGTTTGGGGGTCGTGGGGAGATAGCTTTGAGGCCAAAATGTGGTTGCTTTCTGTTGGCAGCACTGCCTTGAGTCCCCATGGTCGCTACTGGATCTCTCTGCAGGTCCCTGCCCTGTGCTGGGGTGGGGGACCTGTGTTAATCCCCATAGCAGTGACAGATCAGATGGCTGGTTGAGCTTCTAGGGTTGGTTTTTGCAAGCTCTCAAAGGCTTTGCGGGCATTTTGGGGAGGCTGAAGTATTAATTTTCCAGGAAGCAGCTGCTGTGCTGAGTCACTCCTGAGCGAAGGTCTTGCAGTCACAGCGTTTCTGTTGCTGTTACATTACCCATGTCCTTAAAGTCTGCACTTCCAAATAACTCATCCCTTGTTATTCTGTCTACTAATTGAATCCCTAATGGGACAAATGCTTCTGGTTTATAAGACTGTCATTTTGTTTACTTGGCTCCAGCGTGTTTTCTGTTTCCGAGGGTCCTGTGTTTTCCTTCTGGCTGGCACTGGAAATTGCTGGTGCAGGACTATACATAGGTACATGATTAAAGCTTTTCAACACATGCACAGATGAAATATAGTGTCAAATAGCAAGAGCCTTTATTGGGAGCTCTGGGGTGGAGTTTTCCCTCGGTGGCAATGAAACATTTAGCTCTTGGTGCTTGTGGCTCTGAGGTGGAGCCCAGTATCAGCCTATTGGCAAGAGGTGGTGGGAGCAGTGCTGGTTGATCCACGTGGTTGAGAATTGGTAAGGGGAGGGAGGGTGTGCAATTCTGGGCTCAATCAATAGTTGGCTCAAAATTATGCTTAGCAGGTTCTTGGAGCAAGTCCAGCTGGGAAATTGGGAATTGTCCTTTCTGGTGGTCCAGGTTCTCCCAGGTAAACGCATGGGTTGTAAGCACTACAGCCATCATGCTGCCCTCCCAGGGAACCACCAACCCCACCCTGCAGCTCCACTTCCCTTCCTGGCAGCTACTCACATTTTCTGATGGGCTCTGAAGGTAAAGCAAAAAGAAAAATGGTCCTGAGAAGAGGATTTAGCCCGCTGAAGAGACACCACAAAGCAGGCATGTTGTGGAGGTGCCTTGGCCTCGAGCTGCTGAGGAGGCACAAGGAAGCTGTTTGGTCCCTGGGTTGTTGGGATGCATTAAATTCGTCTTGATGGCAGGTCGTGGAACAGGCCAAGATTTGGGAAATCCTTGGCTCCATCTGTGCTGTGCACACTTCCAGCATCATTCCCTCCTTTGATTGCACCTGGATGTTGACCTTTTCCCTGGCTCTTACCATTACAGATTTTCAACTTTTTGTTGCATGCATATGTATACGTGTGTGCAATATATTTATTTATTATATATTTATCTATACATGAGATATACTACATAAATATTTTAATATATTGTGCTGTTTCTATATTTACATAATTTCCTATGTTATTACTATGTGTTTTTATAGGTGTATAATACATAAATATTTTCTGTCTCTGGGGGTGTGCAGGGAAAAATATCTGAGAGCAGCAGTAGAGGCAAGGTATTTCCTGGCAGCGTGGGTGGTGTGAGGAGCTGCAAGCCCTGTGCCCCAACCCTTCCTCTGAGCCAGCTGTCTTAAGCCTTAAGAAAATAAACCAGGCAGGTGGGATCAATGGGTTTGTGACCTGGAGGCATAACTCCACAGGAGCGGAGATTGTCCTTGTTCTCATCTTTGTCTTACTCGAGGCATCACGGGCAATACACAAACTGTGATGTGCAGCTCAAATGGGTGAAGTCTGGCTAAAAAGGTAAAGCTGTGAATGTAAAGATCTTTAAAAATATATGTAATATGCATAAAAGTGCATTTTATACAAAATCTGCCTTGAAAATGTACTTGAGAGTGCATTATAGATGAGAGGTGGGGTTTGCCCTTTGTGGTGCCCCCATTTTGGGACAGGCTGGAGGGCTGGGATTTGAGTACTGGGGTGGCAGTTTTGAACAGGAGAGCGTGTGAAATCAGAGGGCACAAGGAAGGAAGCACGATGAGAGCACGGCCTCCTCTGCCTGCTGCACGCATCTTGCTTCAGAGCAGAGACCAAAATTTCTGGTGTGGGTTGCACAAAACGTTTGCTGCCCCAGCCCTGCTTGCTGGGGCTGGGACATGAAGTGTCGACATTGCATTTACCCTTAGGGTGATAAGTGTTTGCTGGGACAAAGCCCTCCAGAGACACCTCCAGCATGGCCTGACATCCTCAGGATAGGCTGGCTCTGCTGATCCATGGCCTTTTAATTCCTCCAATGCAAATGCAGTGGGATTGTATTTTTTAATTCTCTCTTTTTTTCCCTCCATGAATTGCAGGTGCTCTCTGCAGAAGAACAAGACATGGGGTGCACTTTCCTCCTACCTTAGCCAAATTGGTGTTTATCCTAATTGGGAATTAATTGCAAGCCTCTGGGTGTGGCTGCTTACATCCCAATTGGAAAAGCACCCTGGGCTCTTCTGGGAGGTCATTCACCCCTCTGGCTCCTTGTCCATCAGCCAATTCTCCGTGGATTGCAGCAGTGTCTGTGTAGGAGGGATGGTCCGTGCAGCCCTTGTGTGAACAACTTGTGGAGAGATGGGCGGCAGTGTGGGGGAGATTGTGGGATGTGGGGGAGATTGTGGGATGTGGTCTGTGCCCATCACTGGGGTCACAGGGCCAAGCTGTGCAGTGTGTGGGAGGGAGGCAAGTTGGTACAGGCACAGCTCACCCCAAAATCCTCCTCTGGCATCACTTGGCCGCGAGCTTTACACCTCAAAGGGTTTGCAGCTGTTTTTTTCTCCCCTTGGACTTTGCTCCTATGAGTGCCACGAGGGAGAAGTTTCCAGGGCAACTGGTGGGAAATGGGAAGATGGAGGAGAAATAAGAGGAACCATAATTTGTGTACTCATTAAGTACATGCCTGGTGGCAACCCCCAAGGTGTTTATCACACCATTTAGGATGCAGCTGCTGCTTCTCTGTGTGTGCTACCAGGAGCTTTATAGTTTCTTTTGGGATACTCTTAATTTCATTTTCCTTACTTTCTAGGGTGGAAGGAGCTGGGTGGATAATGGAGGACCTGCCTGTTGTGGCAGCTGTGAGTGTTTCTGGCAGCTCACGGTCGTTGCACCATACCCCAAGCCCTTGTAGCCCACTTGTGTCTCTGCTCCTGCTCCCCGGTTTCTGCTCCAATCCCCTCAAGGACCCCTGGGCTGCTGCACCAGTTTCACCTATCTGCTCCCTGCCCTCTACAGATGAGATTAATTTTGCTTGGATTTAATTTGGAGGAAATAATCTGTAAGCATGCTGGTCTCAAAATACATTTCTGAGCACAGGAGCTTTTGCCAGGACCTGTCAGGCTCAGCGGGAAACTGGGACTGGGGCAGGACGTTAATCTGCCTGACTTTGTTTCTGGCAGCTCTGATCTTTCCAGGCTAATACTTGGCAAGAGTGATATTAACTAAACCACTGGTCTTCCAGGGTCCTTCAATAGCTGATGAATGCTTTTTGTGGCTTCTTCTCTTACTGATAATTTATTTTAAGAATAACCAGCTGTCTTACCACTCTCCCTGGTAAGCAGAGCTCCAGGTGCCTTTCTATTGAGGCTGGCAGTGTTACTGTCATTTTACAAGTGGGGAACCTTGAAGGACAGAGGTGAAACTCCCCATAAGCAAACTGATAAAAGAAAATTCAGGGCAAAACTCAGAGAAAAGTCTTGCCCCAACAGCTCCTGTACCAACCTCCCTCCAGGAGCATATGGGTGAGATTTGGGGTGTGAAGTGATGAGCCCCAGCAAAAGGGGAAGAATGGAGGCAGTGTTCCCAAGCCATGATTTCCATTAATTAATTTGCCCTTTAAATTAGATTTTTGAGCTGGGAATAAATCTATGGCCATGCTGGCTCCCTGGTTAGACCTTTTGCCTTCCTCTTGCCCCATCTCAGCAAGTGCAGCTTGGAGGAAGGTCCAGCTCCAGAGCTGAGCCAACAGACCTGTCCTGTATCCTCAGTCCCCATCCCTCCTAGAGAAAACCAGTCACTCCTGCCTTTTTCCCCAGCCTGTCCTGTCTCCCCCGCGCAGGGATGCTCCTTCTCCTAGCCTTGTGCAAGGGATGAGGCAGTGATGCCCATAACACTGATGGAAGAAAGACACAAAATTGGGGTGTGGAGCAATTTGCTTTGTAAAGCAAAACAACTCCACGGGACCAGGGACCTCACACCTGAAAATCACAGCTGTCCACAAGTGGCAAAAACTCAATTTTTTCGTCTTTTTACGGTTTTTTCTCCTTTTCTTCCTTTCCCAAGGACCTTACCCTGAACCTGGCCATCATTTCTGTGGCAGGAGAATGGTGGAGCAGGGATTGGCAGTGATGGGAAGAGGATGCACTGATGCTCTGCCAGCTTCCAGGACAGGTGGCACCTCCAAATTGCCCTGAGGGGAGGGAGCATCCACCTGCCCTCTGCTCCCTGCATGGGCCCTGCAAGCAGGGCCTGGGAGTTGGCCTGAGCTGAAATCAGGCATGGGAACCACCCAAAAAATTCAACAGTCTGGACAGTAAAGATGAATTAACCCACCCCCATTAGTAACACCTGCTAAAGAGGTGCAAGAATGGGACATCAACCCTTTCCCCTACCCCCGCTGTTGCCATCTTAAAAAATTTCGTTTTTAAAAATGACATTTAAACTTGAAAATGGCTTTCCTCTTTTTTTTTTTCCTTTTTTTTCCTCTCTCACCTCTGCTTTCTTCTGATCAAATACATGGGAAGTTTCTTCTAATTAAATGCTTCTGTGGACAGATAATCCTGTTTTGCTGAAGTGTCAATATGGTCCTTTAGCTAAACTAAATATTTTCACTGCCTGATATTTATCCTCCCCTGGCTGCCCCTTGGGTCCTTCCTGGAGGCATTTGAAGACTGTGATCCCATTCACTAGCTTTTGTTTTTAATTTTTCTGGGCTCAGGTCAGGCTTTCTCAGGGTTTTGTGTCATGCCTGGGCATTTAAGAGGTTCCTATTTTGCTGCTGCTGCTCTGGACCTCGGTCCTCCTTGGTACATGCAATGGATGGAGCCGGCCACATGCCATCAGCACACGTCACTGATAAAAGCTGAAATAACATCCACCTCTGCACTAACCTTGGATCTTGCAGAATCAGAAGAACACAGAACGGTTTGGGTTGGAAGGGACATTAAAGTTCATCTCATCCCTGCCCCCTGCCATGGGCAGAGACACTTTCCACTATCCCAGGTTGCTTCAAGCCCTGTCCAACTTGGCCTTGAACAATTCAGGGATGGGACAGCCACAGCTTCTCTGGGCAACCTGTGCCAGGGCCTCACCACCTTCATAGTAAAGGATTTCTTGCTAATAATTAATTTAAATCTCTCCACTCTCATTTTAAAACCATCCCCCTTTGTCCTGTCACTATCTGTCCATGTAAAAAGTCACTCTCTTTTTTATAAACCCCCTTTAAACACAAAAGGTCACAGTAAGGTTTCCCTGGAGCCTTCACATTGAGAAGGACCTGATTGTCCTCACACTGGTGGTGGTTGCAGCCAAGCTCTGGTGATGCTGAGTTTGTGAGCTTTGCGCTTTTGAAATCAGGAGCCTTCCTCACCGTGGCTTTGCTTTCACTGCGCCTCCATCAACTGCCTTGTCTTGACTAATCCAGCCGTCCCCTCCTCTAACTTTCTGTGATTGTGATAAATAATTTATGTAACAGGCTGAATCAGGATTTGTTGCTTGGTATAAAGTGCACAGGCCTCTGCAAAATATCCCTTGGTCTTGCTGTTAGCCTAGAAATAGGGACATTAATATAATAAACACGCAATAGCCCTGGCTCTTCTCCCTCCTGCAGTGACACAAATTGGGGGTGACGCTTGCTCGGCAAATGCAGCTGAATCAGTCGTGCCATGAGCGTGAGGGTGGAAGAGCCAAAGAGTCGTATCAATGAGATTTTCTGGATCTGGCAGGGAAATAAAAGCTGGTCTGGCAAGGACCAAATTCTGGCAGGTCCCTGGCAGATGCAATCTTTGAACTCAGGAGTGTGGGCATGTTCTGTGGAAGAAGCTCAGTGTGTCCCTAGGACACCTGAGCAATTCCATGCTGGGGCTAAAAAAAGCTGTTTTGATGGCAAAATTAAAAGTAACCTGTTTTTTCTGCACCTCGTACTGAAAGACCCTCAAGTCATTACTGTTGTTTCCCACTCCCTTTGTCTTGCTCTCCTTTCTCCTGCTCTGTATCCTACAGCTGCATCCCTGAGGACCTCAGAGTGGAAGGATGTGGGGTGGGAAGGGCTGGAGTGTTTTCCTGCATCCACCCCCAAGGTGATGTACTCCTGTACCTGATCCCTGTGGGTGAATGATGCCAGAAGTGCTTTGCTGCCATGGATGGCCATGTGAGTCTTGGACTGAGCCTGACTCCCACACCCACAGATGGTCTGTCCCATTCCAGACTCTTCTGGGGGAAGGAAACTGGGATGGCATGCCAGATTTCAAATGAATAGATGTATGTCAGTGGGAGAGGCAGTGATACAGCAGCTGGTGCACATCCTAAAAGAGCTCTCAGCTTCACTGGTTTTGGCACATTTGCCCCAATGTACAAAAACCACGGGGTCCTTGACCCTCCAATTTGGGTTCTGGGTGTTTGAAGATGTGAAAACATCTACCCTAAGGCAGCAAACCCTCCTTTTGGAGTTAGCACCTCTAACACTGCCCCGGAGCTGCCCAGGGAGGTTGTGGCATCTCCCTCTCTGGAGACATTCCAAACCCACCTGGACGCGTTCCTGTGTCACCTGCTCCAGGTGACTCTGCCTTGGCAGAAGGGTTGGACTGGGTGATCCCCAGAGGTCCCTTCCAACCTTGACAATTCCGTGATTCTGCGCTCAGTGCTGCCCTGGGGTTGGGTCCCCAGGCCAGGTCCCATCTCCCTTCTCAATGTGACCCACCGGGGTCTCCATACAAAACCCACAGGACCGTGTTTACAACTCTAGGAGCATTTCCCAATCAGACTAATTGGTTAGTTGCCATAAAAAATCCACCACTGCCATTACATGGTGAACCTGCACTCAGAGAGGGTGGACAGACCCAGGGAAACTCCATGACAGGCAGGTCACCTGAAATAACCCCTCGTTTGTCTAGAGTCCCAGCAGCTCCTGGAAAATGAGCTGCACGATCATCACTGTGGCGTCAGCGCCTGCTGATGCAGCACTGTTAATTATAGAGCCGGGGCTCAAGCAAGCATAGCACAATTAACATCTCTTAGATGAGGCTGCAAGAGGCATGAGAGCTGCTGGGCTCTCCCAGACCTCCTCCAGGCTGGAGATGACAGCAGGATGCCACCAAGAGCTGCCCCACCATGGTGGTGGTCTCGTGGTCAGCACATGGATTTACATCTTGCTGCTCCAAGGGTGATGTTTGGGCTCACAGTCCAGCCTTTAATGCTGGAGCAATAAATTGCAGGTGTTTTTCAGAGGAAGGCCAGATGCTCCCTATTGGCAGCTCCAGCAGGAGGAAGGGAAGGGGTGACAGTGTGACATTAAGGTTTGCAGCACCCATCCTCTGCGTCATTCATTCACATTTTTCTGAGGCCCAGATAAAAAGCATAACGTCTTATTTTCAGCACTGAAATGCTGGCATCTTACACCTCCCATCTCTAAATGTGCAGCCATTTCCTTCCAGAGGAAACTTTTTTCTGAAGATAAAAAGAATGTGTATTTTAAGCAGAGCAAGCAGCTATTTTCCTGCACTTCTTGGGTTTTGGAGTGTCTGGCAAGCTGATGTTACCACATTACCACATTAAAGTCACCCAGAAGACTCCCCTTCCTCAAGCTCTAGAAAACCTCCATTGCCAGCAAGACTAAAGCACCTGAAATTCCTCATTAAAGGCTGGGGATGGTCCCAGCCTTTAATGTGTCCCAACATATGCCCAACACTGCCATGACTGGTACCAGCCTGGGCACCAGTTCCAAGTTGGAGTCTGTGAATGTTAAGTGGTCCTTTTTAGATGATCCTGTTGTCATAGAACAAAGGATAATGGTTTAAAACCAAAGGAGGGTATATTTAGACCACCCTGTTTTTATGATGAGTGTTAAACACTGGAACAGGTTGCCCAGAGAGGTGGTGGACGCCCCATCCCTGGAAAACATTCAAGGCCACATTGGGTGGGACTTTGAGCAACCTGGTCTCATTGAAAATCCTGCTCATGGCAGGCGGTTGAACTAGATGACCTTTAAAGGTCCCTTCCACCCCAAACCATTCTATGATTTTGTGATCTCTGAAAGGGCTGAGCAGGGCTTGCAGGATCTCCTTGTGGGATGTAGGAGCTCAAGTTCCATGCCAAGGACCTGCACCTGCTGTCAGCTGGGGTGATGGTGCAGAGGGAGTCCCATCAAGCCCCACGTGGGACACGTGGTGGTTTGGAGGACGTCCATCCCCACTGCTGCAGTGAGCAGGCTCCCCAGCATCCTCCAGCTTGAGACCTGGGTTCCCACAGCATTTTGCTGGGCGTTTCAAAGGAACTCAGTGCTCAGCACATCGCCAGATCACATCCCTTCCCACTGCTTCCCAGTGGCTCTCGGCAGTGATGGAGCTGGTTAATGGGTTCTGCTGGAGAGTTTGATATTTAACTTGCTTCCACAGTCAGGCGGAGGCCGGAGAGGTGACTCAACAAGGTCTCGCCCTGGTTCAGCCAGGAAAATCACATCCTGTTCTTTTAGCTGGAAAAACACTTGGCCACAAGCACATCACATCATGTTGTACAAGGAGGCATCTGCTCCTCGCCCAGGCTGGTGTCACCTCCCCTGACCCCTACGACCAACCCATGGGCTCTGTTACTACTGATGCACACAACTGCCCGGGTTACTGCAGTTTCCAAGGGTGGCCCTCATGGCACTGGGAACTCCGAAACAACTCACCCTGTGCCTGGGCTTGGGCTCACTCCATCTCACCCCAGTGACAGGTTTGGGTTTGTGCCTGCCCACGTGTGCGATTGCACATCCCCACCATAACTGGTTTAATGAATCTGAGGAAACGAGCACAAAACCATTGAGCCGTACTGATTTTATGTCACTGCCAGGTTTTGCACTCAGCTTGGGAGCCAGGGAGATAAAATACAGCTTGTTTTGTTGATGCCAGTGAGGTTTAAAACTCCAGATAAATTAATTGCATCTGTGTTTTTTGATCGTTGAAGGCAATTTCGTGAAGCATTTGTTAAAGATGCCACTTAAGGAGGAATTTCCTAACTGCACAAGTTAATAACTTTAAAACTGCTACTCAGGCTCTCTGCAAATGGGGCTTTGTGCTGCAAATCTCTTTGAGGCTTGTAATTCAATCCTATTTAAAAGCAAATTTTCTTAGATTTAGAGCAATGAATATTTAAATACTACCAGTTGAACAATTTTCAATTTTGAGATCATTTCAAAGCCAGGAGAGTTTAAAGCATTGGCTATTCCTCCAGCCACGCTTCAGCGTCTGAATTGATCTGAACCGTAGCTGACTCTTAAGCAGCTTAAACAGCTATAAAGGGTTAGGGTAGTTTAAGCAGAATATCGTGTTTTCAGGGCTTTGGTTAAAGAAATGAGAGATCGCAGGCTGTCAAGCCGAGCAGCTCCAGTTGAAGGACCTGACAAGCATCGCTAGAAAAGCTCTCTGAAGCACTCGGCATGTTCTCTGCCTTCAAACCTTGTCTGGTTTATTTTTTTCTGAGAAAAAATAAAGAGGAAAAAGGAAATGAAAGGAGCATGTTGAACATTGCCACAAAATGCAGAACATAGGCAAAATGTTTGGGAAATGTTGTGAAGGTGAGTTTGCACTGACAACAGCCTTGTTTCTGCTCCCTGTATTTGACACTTCTTCAGTACAAACCACTTCAAAACACACTAATGCTCTGAAAAGTGGCAAAGAAAAAAACACATGAGCTTTGCTGTGCTCAGGTTTAGCCCCTCCAATGTCAGTTACATGCAAATTAAAAACGAAAAGATGTCGCTTTTAAAAACTCTGTTGTGAGACCAAGCCAGATCGGCACAAGCTTTTGGCCAAGGTGATTATTTCAGATGGGAAAGCAGACAAGGGGAGAAGGAGGTTTTGTTGTTGTTTTTTTTTATTTGTAAGAGATATTTATGCCAGTCCTAGCCATAGAAAATGGCCTCTGTGTCCATTATAATTTATTCCTTTTGACTAAAAGCCAGCATATTCCAGTAGAGTTGCTCCATCTGTGCTGTTAATGCTGGGCTGTGCAAAAAAAGGTTCAGGTTTTGTTGGATACAAAAGAGAGCTGAGACAGAGGGAAGACCCCTTAGCTTGGCATATCACAGACGAATGAACATGGGGAATCTGTTTCCAGGTATTCCTCTAACTGCACTGGCATCAGGACAGCATCTGTGCTGGCACAAGCCTCCCACACTGGTGCTACAAAAGCAAGGTGAGAAATAGTGCAGCTGAGGTGAGCTGCAAAGGCTCTGCCAGGGCTGTCTCTGCTGCAGTTGCTTTACATCAGCCTGAGGGTTACAGGAATGGGACAGGGCTGCTGTACCAGGCTGCCCCATGTCCCAGTCCCCCATGGTCCTGCCCCTGGCTCCAGAAGCAGATTTCTGGGAAAGGCATAATCACAGATAATGTCATTCCCTCTGCAAACGCTCCTGTCTCAGACTATTTGTGGCTTGGGGAGATCTTGCAGCTCCTGGGGTCTCTGAATGCTGGGTGACCCTCCATAGGTTTCTCTCCTGCGACCAGCCAGGGTTCTCTGGAGAAAGCAGGACAACCTTTGTCATCCACAGCTTCCATGCCAGACCTTGTACCAAACACTGGCTGATTTGTTTTGAGCCTGGCGACCTTAGCTGATGCCCTTATCTATCTACTTGTTTATTTTTATTTGTCATTGGCCGAAGCACTGAACAGCCTGTCCTCTCCCAGTTCCATAAGCCTCACCAGGTTTCCACCCATCCCTTTTCAAGGACAAGAAGCCCTGACCTATTCATGTTTGATCTTCCCTGCATCCCTTCTTTGAACTTCTCTCCTTCTGCCCATGATGAACTGCAATGATGGATGAGGCAAGGCCACTTCCACATCAGGATTATACCCTGACAGCATTATTGCTACAGAAGAAAATGCCAGCCCTGACCAAATAGTCCCTCTGAGGCTATTGCCAGGGTTTTCATCAAGGATGGGATATTTAGCATCACCATGGTAGGATCCAGGCAATCACTCAACTGGAAAAATAATTCAGGTGCTGTGTAATGAGGTCTGACAGAAATGTAGCAGTAAATGATTTAATTACTCAGCCTGTTTCAGTGATGGTGCCAGGATGGATGCAGCAGCACTGGGTCCCTGCTGCTGACAGCAACATCCTCCCGTAGCCCAGCAGCATGCCTGGGGCAAGCCTGTGGCTTGTGACCTCTATCTCACCATAAATATACTCCAGAATTGAATTACACTATTTAGAGCAGGTTTATTAGTGGTATAGCTGATGTGTATGTATGCACTGAATTATTCCATACACTGAGGGCCTAAACAATACTATTTCTTTGGTCTTCTTCCTCAGCACCATTTCCCTTCTCCTCACTCTCAAACTGCTCCTGTCTCATTCCATCTTATCTCCATACCCTCTTAGAACACTTTTTTTTTCAACAATAACATGACTGTCTAAGACTATGATATTCCCACAGAATATCAAACCACAGAAGATTTGGGTTGTTTGTTGGTTTTTTTTTCAGAGCAGGCACTCAGTACTTCCAGGAATTAGGTGTCTTCAACAACAGCAATGTGTGTGTTGTTTTAAAAGCATCCCGCCCTTGCTTTAATACTGGGTGTACTGGGACATATTTCTCCATGGCTTTGGGCTCTGAGTTAGGGTTAGAGCACCAGGATGTGCTGATCTGGCAGGATTTTGTACCCGCTCCGAAGCTGTCAAGTGGCAGATCCCCTTTTTCCCCATAGCACTTTGCAAGGATATTGTAAATAACTTCTGCCTCACCAGAATTAGGACTTTTCCTGCATCGCCTGGGGTTTCTGGCTTGTGAAGCAGCTCCTGGGACAAACCACCAAAAAACTTCCCACCTGACAGAAGGCACCAGCCGGTGTCATCATCCCTAAAGCTTTCCAGGAAGCCCTGACTCAGGAACTTACGTTCCCCTTCCCTCACCCCCTCCACCGCCCTGGGCTTCCCAGCAGTGGTCAGGCTTGGGAGCCGGAGACGTCATCACAGAAATGAGTCGGAAAATGTACGATTTTGGGGGGGAGGTGGGGGGGGGGGAATTCCTTATGACTTACATCTTTCTGCTGCGGTTTTGCAAGCACATCACCTCCGGCTTGGCTGGAGCGATTCCCAGCGCCTTTCCGAAGGGTTTTCGCCCTCTGGAGGCTGACATTAGCAAAGCAAATGCAAAATTTAAAAAGAAAAAGAGGCTCAAACCTTACATTTGCAGAAATGCAGCCCCTATGAGAATAAATCGATGAAGAGCTGGTAAGCTCCAAAGTGCTTGTACTGAAAAGCTGGGCACAGACTCATGGCAATAGCAGAATCACAGAATGGTTTGGGTTTGGAAGGGACCTTAAAGACCGTCTTGTTCCAACCTCCCTGCCATGGGCAGGGACACCTTCCACTATCCCAGGTTGCTCCAAGCCCCGTCCAACCTGGCCTTGGACATTTCCAGGGATGGGGCAGCCACAGCTTCTCTGGTCAACCTGCGCCAGGGCCTCACCACCCTCAATGGGAAGAATTTCTTCTTAATAACTAGTCTAAATTTCTCCTCTTTTAGTTTAAAACCATCCTCCCCTTGTCTTATCATTATCTGCCCCAGTAAAAAGTCACTCTCCCTCTTTTTCATAAGCCCCCTTTAGGCACTGGAAAGGGGAAAAATACGACACTGAAAACATGAGTTCAGGCTTTTTTGTTTTGCACTAGGCTTGGTTTAGCAGCATCTACTTATCTGTTTGACTCTATTTCCCTATGTCTTTCTGCCATGACTTCACCCCAGTTCCCTGAAGACTGTGATAGCCTGTGAGTCCCTTGTGTTCCTATGGATTTTTCTTGTCAGCCTCTTTATATCCTCTGTCAAGTAGCACAGAGCTCAGCCTCACAAGCCTCAGGAGAACACAGAGAGAGCTGTGCATGGAGGCACAATGCCAGGAACATGCCCCGTGGAGGCTGCTGTCCAGGCACGGGTGATGTGATTCAGTGAGCAGGAGGCAGAGACACAGAACATCCCCTCCCAACCCTGTTCCCATGCAGGATGCCCTGTATTTTGTGTTTGCTCTTTTTCAGCCAGCCCAGGCCCCTGCACATATGCCAAAACAACAGCTGGAAGCCAGATGTGTGAACAATAGCTGGCACCTAGATCCTACCAGAGACAGGAACTCCCATGGGTGCTGGCACATGTTGAGAGCCTATATAGGAGTTATGCTCCTAAACATATTTTTGGACGGGATCTTTTTGTCTAGAGCATAATTGAAGGGCAAATGTTTTAGCTGGGACAAACTTTTTAGCTGTGTGTTTTGGAATAGGACACAGGGTGATGGTTTTAAACTGAAGGAGGATTGATTTAAATTAGATAAAAGTGCTTTACAGTGATTATGGTGGAACACTGGCACAGGCTGCCCAGAGAAGCTGTGGATGCCCCATCCCTGGAGATATTCAAGGCCAAGTTGGACTGGGCTCTGAGCAAACTGGTGTATTTGAAGATGCCCCTGCTCTTTGCAGAGACCTTGGACAAAATGACCTTTTAGTGTCCCTTCCAACCTTCCAACCTAAACCATTCTATAACACAAAGCACATAGCAGATGTGAGGGGCACCAAGGATTATCGGATTTCCACAGCCTCAGAAGCCTTTGCCCTTTGCTCCTGACACCTACTGTCCACTCACCTGTAAGAAGGAATTGCCCACCTGTGACCTGTACACCTCAAGAGCCCAGAAAGTTCCCATATTCCACCAATATGTCACAGTTCTACACCACCACCCACGGCTGGGAGAAAAGGTGTGCAACACCATGAAGCAGCATACTCTTACCCTGCTCATCTTAATTCCCAATCTCAACAAGGTGTCCACCTCCACCTCAGCAACATTCAACACTTCTGCATGGGGTCAGTTCCATCCCAAAGGGCTGAAGGGAAAGGCACATGTCTTTTCCAAGGGGAAAACCAAAGACTGTGGGAAAACAAAGTCCAGATGGGAGGAGGATCATAAGGAAAACCTAGATGGGATTTTCCACATTCTTGGTCCTTGATCCAGAGAAGTCACAAAGGTTTATCCAGTGCCAACTGTCCAGTCCTACAGACCAGGCTTGGGTTGGCAATTAACTTCTCCATGGGACTGATTTGACTTCCCATTTCTGAGCTGGTTGAGGTTCTGCACTGCTGCCAGTAAAAGGTCCACAGGTCACTTAGTCACCCACAGGTTGCTCTGGGCCAAGAGCTCATCACTGTCAAGGGCCACCACCAGCCACCAGGCTCCTTGGGGCCTACACCAGCAAGCCTGTGAGGGCTTGACTCAAGAGGCTTTGATGTTTCTTGGTCCTTCAGCACCTGAACCCACACAGCCAAGAGTTCAGCACTCTGGGTCTTCCTACAGGACTTGAGGAGATGTTCTTCAGCATCCAAGAGAGACTCTTCCCATGCTTGGATAGGCCTGAACTTGGGAAAAAGCATTCTACAAGGCTAAATACAAGAAAAAAAATTCACTTGCAGCTCCCTCTGTCTCAATGAAAAAGCAAGACCATATCCTACTGTGCGTTACTGGGGTTGTTCTGTCCTGATTCCCATTTTAGGGGGTTTGAGGGCAATTTTGGTAGGTTGTATCCCTGGTTGTGGGAGCAAGCTGAGAGAAGAGATTTCCCCCTGTTTTCAAGGGTATTATATTGTGTCCATGAACCAAGTCAGATTTTAGCAAAAGAGAGGGACATGTCATCACACAGCAGTGGGACAAAGCTGAGACAGGAGATATTTGTCACAAAACCCCCAGCAGTTCTGGATACCCCAGACAACATCAAGAGCAGGACAACATCAGTTTATTGCACTACCTGTGCAGCCCAGCACCTCCTCATGCCAGAAACACAATTCCCAGCTCCTGGAGGCAGGAAAATGCTTAATAATTTAAAACTGTGCTCTAGGACAGAAGTAAACGCACTTTGGTGGAGGAGTGGAGGTAGATGCATTCCAGTGCTGGGGTACATCTGGTGTGTGCTGAGGTTGTCACATCGAAGCAGAAGCCAGCAGGGCACAGTCACAGCATGTGGTGAGAGGAGACAGTCACAGGGGTGTGATCACTGCTGCAGATTTGGGGTCAGCTTTGCCAGTGCTTTGCAGGGAGCCCAGGAAGGCGCCAGTGATGTTTTGTATTCTGTCTGCAGTGCTGGGATTTGTACAGCTGAGCAAGTTCTAATGTGATGTTTTCTGAGGCAAGAGACATGGAAGCCTAAAGTGCCTCTATTACAAAACTCCAGTCCAAGCAGTGGCACATTTTAAATAAGCAATAAAGATGCAAGAGCAAGTCAGTGCCAAATAGCAATTCCACTGTAAGATCACAGAGCCATGACCAGGCACAACCTGATTTTTTATGCATGTTAAAGTAATTGGAAATGTGCCTTGTGCTTTTTCTCCATCTTATTAAAGGACTTGCAGCTATGACGACATATGGGGTCATTTTCAATGTTTTTAGCACTCTGCACAGTATCTTGGATGGGGTTCACATTGTTCCAGTAAACAGTTACCTGGTTATTTACTGGAAAAGCTGGGATTCCAGACCTTCTTTGGAAGATGATTTAATCATCTTACACATCATTTTGCACTTGGATAAGCAGGTCAGCAGCCAAGGCTCAAGCCAACAACAGGGTCTGCCGTGGCCTTACCTCCTGCCTTAAGCAGCACTGGTATTCAGGAGCAAGGAACGCAAGGAGTGCACACACATGGCAGGGTCTCTGCAGCTCCAGCATGTTTCCTCATGCCTGATATGCACACACCATATTAGCAAAATGTGAACATTTGACTCAGCCTGGCCTGCACTGAACATGAGTTGGAGGCCCAGCAAGTAAACAAACCCGTAAGTTATCCTCCAGCCGGGCTGCCAAGAGGCTCTTCAATACCCAGGCAGAATTCAAGGGGTGCCACTCTGCCAGGCTGTGTCCGCAGCCCACCGCTAATGGGGAAAAATCATCACCGTCGAGCTCTCCTTTGCTTCATCTCAGCACACACAGACAGCTGATCCTGCAGGCTAATTCCCAGCTGGCCCAGCCACAGGAGAAGAAAAGGGAAGCTCCCTTCAGACACAGCAGCACAACCCTGCCTGGCTCAGCCTGTGGTGACTCAAGAGGCAGAATTGCCTCATCTCAGCGTGACATCTGCGGGTTACACCAGACACAGACACGCCATGTGATGTTCAGCACATTTCAGGAAGCAGCTGGTGCCTCCACTTAGCCCCAGAAACTGACTTTTGGCACGGTCATGCTGAGCACAGCACATGTGCCTGGTCGAGTCATCACCCACTGGGTAGTCACAGTTGTATCTGTGAACGATAACTGCAATCAAACAGGTGAGAAGTTCTCAGCTGTAAAGTTCTTTGCCTGTGGAAGAAGAGGATTCAGGCCTGTGTGAGAAATTAAATCCAAAACCAGGAGGACAAACAATATTTTCCTCAATATTTCTAAGCTGTCTCTGACCTATCACTGTTTTACAGCTGTCCCTATGTGTCCACTGTGAAAGCTGAGTGAAGACTGCTGCCTTCCTGGGGTCATGGAGTTATAGAATAGTTTGGGTTGGAAGGAACCTTAAAGACCATCTAGTTCCAACTCCCCTGCCATGGACAGGGAACAGCTACCCCAGCCATCACCCCTTGGCTGGGAGCTGCAAAAGTCAATATAGTTGGGCAGATGTGATTTTTTTGGTGAATATTTAACCTGTACCTGCCATGCTGCAGAGCCTCTGTGTATCACACGTGTTCTGTTTATCTGTCCCGTGAGTGGGGCACATATGGCACATCCCAATGCTTGAGAAAGAACAGGGACAGGAGGAAAATGGCATACCAAGGGTAGAAAAGGTGATGGTGAAGAAAAGAGAAATATGAAAGAAACTGTGAAAGATGGGAGCAATAAAAGAGAATCTCTGTGGAAAGCTACAACAGAGCTCAACAAGATGATGGCACATGTCCCTCTGGGTTCATTAACCACTAATAGGATTTATGAGAAAGATTTGTCACACTCTCAGGAGTATTTAGGAAAACTAAAAAATAATCTGGAAAAAATCTTACACCCTATAAACATTTATCCTTCCTAATGAACACTTAATGCTTGTTCAGAGTGATGGAAGTAAAAGGAGCCAAGTGGGAGGCGAGCAGGCTCCAGTTTGAGATGAAGCCCCTGAGGTGTATGAGGACCTGGAGTCCCTGGCTCACACAGGTATTTAGGGCTGTGCAAGGTACCCTGAGCATCTCTCCTGGCCCCCAGCCACCACTTGGTGGCTACTGATGCCCCACAAGTCGAACCTGGAGCTCATATCTCTGTCTCTGATGCCCATGAGCACCTCAATAATGCTTCAATTAAAAAAAGCAACCGAGCTTCCATGGGCTTTTTTGTATCGGTGCTGAAAATCATGGGCCAGGCTCAAGGCAAGAAAAGTCACATCCAGTTGCAGGGAATGCCACAACAAGAATGGACCCAAATCGTGCACTGTAGCAGGGACAGGCTAAAACAGCTGCTGAGGATCCAAGAGTGCTTACCCTTGCTTGGGTAGTGAAACACCAGGCAAGAACCTACCCGAAACCAGCTGTGCCACCAAAGCCAGCACTGGGGACACTGGAGTGGTTGCTGTTGCATCCTGGTTGCCCCACAGAGCAAAGCTCCTCAAGGTTTTCTTCTTTTCTTCTGGGCTTTAGGAGTCCTAAATGCAAACCAATTAAGTAATGCCTGATGCATTTTCAATGCCCCGAGTAAAACCACTCTGAAAATCCCCAGCTTTGAACACGAGGTGGCAGGCTGGCCCCAAGATGGGGAGCAGCCAAAGCAGCTGAAATGGCCAGAAATGGTCCTTTGTCACCAGAGAAAGGTGGTGACATGGAAGCTTGGCTTCTTCTTGTCACCTCTCAGAGGGAGAGAAAGGGCACAAGGTTCCTGTGGGGCTTAGAGTGACTTAGGGGGAGGAGTATGAGGTGAATGATCACATACTGTGAAAAGATGTGAAAAGATCTTGCCTAAAACCACCTCCAGCGTGGGAGGAGGATGACTGAGGGAGGGGTACCTTCGGTCTGGTCATGGGGATGGTGGGATGCTGCCTGGAAATTAGCTACTGGCAGCACCCTCAGCTTACCACTTTAGTGGTTTGGCTCCCAAGGCTTGGGGTCAGACTGGAGACGGCACAGGCAAGAGCTGATCCCATTATTTGGACCTGCCTTACACGTAGAGATGTCCAATAGGACAAGAGGAAACAGCCTCAAATTATACCAAGGAGGTTTAGATTCGATATCAGGAAAAAAATTTCTGCAGGGAAAGGGTGGTCAGGCATTGGAACAGAATGCCTAAGGAAGTGATGGAATCAGCATCCCTGGAAGTGTTCAAAAGGCATGAGGATGTGGTGCTTAGGGACATGGTTTAGTGGTGGACTTGGCAGTGCTGGGTTAGTGGTTGGACTTTGTGATCTTAGAGGTCTTTTTCAACTGTAGTGATTCTATGGATTTGTCTGGTGACCACTGGGCTGTTTCTAAGCTTGATTACCCTGACCCTGATCCTGACCCTGACCCTGCCCCGCAAGCTGACTGTGCAGCTTGACCTCAGACCTATCTCATCACCTCAGTTTGACTGAGGACTTGGACTCTTGACTGAACCTGGCCACCATCTTCAAACGTGCACCAAACCTGCACCAGCCATTTTGGCTGGGGAGAAATGGGTGCCAGGGTGCTCCCCACCAGCCTCTGGTGCAGGACTGCAGAGCCCATATGGAACACAGAGCTCTCAGAGGAGCAGAAGCTTCCCATGTCTCGTGGGGCTCCCTGTCCTGCAGTTTATTCACAGGGCACTTTAGATTCTATTGCAAGGAGTGCAAGCACAGTGGGACTGTAGAAAGAGCAGTCTAATCCACCCAGCCTCACATCCACCGTAGCTGCTGGCACTAGGAGCCCAGACTGCTGCCTTTGACACTGGTGTTGGCACCTGAACACATCGCAATAATGGCTTGATGCTCCTCCTCCCTCTTGCCAGCTGAGAGCATCCCCAGTTCATTAATGCTGATTTGCATACAGCTCTATGTGAGGTCGTTAAGAAGTGCCAGGCACATGAGTGAAACATCATGAAAGCTTCCCCGGAGGGAACAATCCAAGGAAATCCCAGTGCTTGAGCTCCGGTTTGCCTCAACAGAGGGGAATTCAATTAAGGGCTGATTTGATTTGTGTGGCTCAGAGAAAAGCCAGCTGACTGAGTGTTGGACACATTTTTGGCTCTGCATCAGCCATAAATACCAAGAATTGCTTTAAGCAAGCTGGAACAAATACACCGGGCCAAGCCCATTCCTGGCTGCCATCTGTGGAGTCAAGGTGGGCAGCAGAGGCAGAACTGCCCCTGGCTGATAGAGGACTGATGTGCAACTGCTCGCAGGGGTTGCCTTTCCCACACACCCCTCTATGGGAGGAGACTCAGCAGATTTTGGCTGTGCTGCATCTGCCCTTTGCTCCAGTGCAGCTCATGCCCTCCAGCCCCTACACACTGTGTGAGACCTGTGAGATTTTCAGAGACCTGTGCAGCTCATCATACTAGAAACCCACCTTCCCACTTCCAGAGCTTTTGATCTCGCAGTTGCCTCTCTGAGGACACTGAGATAAGGACAGTCACCAGTTAAGATCAAGCTTTGCAGAAGTGATTAGGTACCTTGTGTAACTCATTATCTTCCTGTTAACATTTTCCTTTTCTTCCTTTGAAAATCCACTGTTTGTTAAGTGAACTGATTCATCCTTTGCCAGCGCACCAGTGCCCAGTTTGGCTTCCTTCTCCCAGGTTTCTGGCTGGGATGACTCAAGATGGGTGGTTTCTTAGTGATCCACCCCATCTGAGCCCACCTCTGGTGGGTACCTACTAAATCCTATTAACCGCTGGCTGCCCTAAAGCCTGGGGAACTCACCCTCCCTTTGAGTGCACAGGGAATTTTAGCTCTTGCATGCCGAGCTGCTGTGCTCATAAAATTAATAAGAACTTTGCTCCTTGAAAACAAGAGCTCCTGCACAGCTGTGCTGCTGCATAAACACAGATCAGCTCATGTGACTCCCACGGGCACCTTGTGTGTCCCCAGGGTCCCTCTGTGCCCGAAGGTGCCCGTGGACTTGCAGCACCAGGAAAACTCCAGTTCCTGCTCACATTGGGAACAGAAGAGCCGCATGCAGCTTCCCAGGAGCAGGATGAGACCTGGAGGCACAGCCAGAGCTGCTGCTTGCCCGCTGCAGGTAGCACAGGGCACGTGGAGCCGCCCTGGGAAGCAGGGAGCAGGCATCGCTCAGAGATCGGCACGAATGAAGTGTTCATTACTTGCCTCAGCACTTCCCGTGTGCACGGGGAGTTAGAGGATCCTTCTTGAAGGAAAACTCATTTGCAGTTCAAAGCAGTCCCCTGGGTTGACAGCATGGAGTGCTTTCTCATTTGCTCAGGGAGCAAAATGGAATTGCACAGCTCCCAAAGGGAGGAATGAACTGATTTAAAAGGATTTGTCCTTCACATCTAAAGAAAGTCATTGGAGCTGTGCCTGAGGTCCCATGAGAAGTATCTATGCAAACATCTTGCTTGTCTGAATAAAACAAGGACTTCTTGGTAGGACTGGGCAAAATTCCTCTCTAAATATAATATTTAAATGGGAGGGTACACATTTTCTGCTGAAATCACTCAAACAGGAAAATTCATGTGGGTGAGTTCACTTGTCTTTATTTCCTCTCCTCTACATGACATATGGGGGTTGAATGGAGCCGATCATCTCTTCTCCTCACATTCTTAACCACATCCCTTTCTTGTCCCTGACCTGTGGCATCTTGACCAGTTCCTCCATCTGCCACTTTGCTTCATCCTGCCACACTGGCTACAAACCAGCTCAGGAAACATCCACGAGGTTGCCTGCCAGCTCTGTGGGCTGAATCCACTGCTTCAGCAGGGCATCCTCTGGGTGCCAGAGAAGGGGAGGCCAATGGGAGCAAGAGCAGCCAGGCTCACTTACAGCAGTGATGACCTGCTAGCACAGCTTGACTGCAGCATGCCACACAGTCCTACTGGGGCTTATGCCAGCTAAAAGTTCATCTTAAAACTGGGGCAGGGGTCCAGGAAGGACTGAGTGATAATTGTGCTGTGTAATTGTGAAGAGCTGTGTCTCCCAAGCTGTTTGAATATTGTGGGTAACTTAGTGCTCCCAGTGTCTTAGTTCTCCCAGTTAGAAAGGACGGCTGGAGTTGCCTGGCAAATTTTGAGCCTGGTACAAAACTCTTAGGATTTCTTCAGTAGTACTAACATAAAAGTAATCAGACAGGCTCTTGCTAGACAACTACAGCTAAACCTGTCATTTTCAATGCTTGGCAAAGACTGCACTTTAGTATTAAGTAAATATTCCATTCTTGGAAACATTTCCCTTTAAAACAAGCAGGCTGGATGAAAGGCTTCCCTGACACTCCCTACCACAAAAAAAAGGGCAAGATTTATTTTCTTGCTCAGCCAGCAGTGCTGCTGGACACCCATACCTCAGGTTTTCCTTCCTGCTTCTATCCTGTCTGCTTATCAGAGAGCATCACCTGTTCACTCAAGACAAGACAAACAGAGTTTGCTCATCTGAAGCCTCTCAGAGACATCCTATGAGCATCCTTTGTGATTGTGACTGGTGACTGTCCCACCTGACCTTGATTTTTGGGCACGGGGATGGACATTGTGGCCATGTGTGCGCAGACTGGTGCTCCCAGATGAATAAGCACTGGCTGATAGTGCTGTGTGGTCTTTGGTAGGACTAAAGCCCACCACTAGCGAGGGGCTCTGGTCCGAGCTCGCAGTGTGCTGAGCCAGCTGGTGTGCAAGAGATCTGGGGAAAGGAGAGAGAGCAGGGGATGTGCCACATCCACCCAGCAATGTCCCCCTAATCCACATCCCCTTCACCTGCTGCCACCAGCACAGCCTCAGCCCCGTGAGACCCTTCCGAGGGGTGTCAGGGGACAGAATGTATCCTCTGCATTCCTCGCTGGGGTTAGGACAGGGACAGTGCTTTCAAGTGCAGACCAGTCCCAATAAATTTATCTTGCCAGCTTCCCTTTCGTAACAGGAAGGATAGCGGGCAAACAACAAATGCAGGAAATGTGCAACTGACCCAGGCAAAGGTAGAAGGTTTGCTCTGGATCAGCCTTGTGTGCAGATGGGAACAAGGAGAAAAGCCAGTGCTGGGAGCTTGTGAGTCTTCTTCATGGACGTTTTTTAGCTAAGAAATGTTACTTTATCACAAATGAAGCTTTGTGGAAATGTGCCTGACTCCACAAAACTATGGATGGAACACTGACAGCATTACACGTGCTAGAAACCAGCTGGAAAAGATGAGATAAATTATCCACACCCTTGGATAAGGCTCTGTTTCAATCCCAGTATAACTTATCAGATAATTAAAGAGGTTTTTTATTTCAAAATATTTTTCTTATATTTCCTTCTCTTAGAGACCCTATTAGAGATTCTCATTTAAGGTCCCAGAGCAGGATATATGTTTTACAGTATGTGATGAACTTCAGCTGGAAGGAAAATCCATCTTTCAACCACCCCTAGTCTCAACTATCTTCAGTCTCCATACCCCAGTCCTTCAGACAGATTGGACACTCCAAAAATTGGGCTGAGAGAGAGCCTTTGATGTATCAGCCCTTCAGTAAGGATCAGCATATTCAGTGATGTGGGATTGAGGGGGAAGAGTCCCAGAGGAGGAGCTCTACTTGCCAGTCCACAGGTGTAATAGTCCTCTCCATGCACCCTTGTCAATGAAGGATTTATACTTCAGGTGCCAATGAAGTTATGTTGGTGCAAAAGTGGAGCGAGAGAAAATTCAAGATAATTATTTCTGTCCTTTCTGTTCAGCTGGGACCAGTAAGAAGGTCAAACATGTGCTCAGTGTCAGCTGAGTTTGCTGAATGCCTACTAAGATTGGGGTTTATTTTCATATACACAGTCCACTGTTGATATTTTTAATCCATTTCTGTGCTAACTATTCAGAAAGAACCACCTTTGTGTTACATTAAGAAAAGGGCCAGGTGTGTTGGTTAATAAACACACAGACCTCTTTAATCCATAAACGGCATTTTCGGGATGCATTAACCTGATTGTTTGGTATTGCCCTGTCCTGTGTTCCTCTTTCTCTCTTGGAGGGGTTTTTGGGATGTGCAGTGAGAGTTTTCTGTCCAGATCTGTTCTGTACTGAGCCACAATCCCACAGGCTTTCCAGTCATCTCTAGAAGTGAAATCTGAAAGGCTATTGGGGGAAAACAAGTCTGGAATATGCAGCCCAAGATATTTGGCTTGGCCAGGATCAGTCTGTAATCCACATAAATGCCTCCCTGCATGGATGACATCTGGATCTGGTGGAGCTCCTCAGGAAGGAACTCTCAAAAACCTGCAAAGCTGAACATGGATTTATCCAAATAAGTACTGAGCAGGCAGAGGTGTCTATAGGCTTGGACAATGGATGATCAGGACTTTCAGAGTAGTCAAGAGGGATATTATTGATAAGGGACACAGAACTTGGCACCGGAAGTGACAATTAAGTACTGACATCCCTACAGGCACTTATTTTTGGCCAGGGAATTGTTTCTTTTGAAAAGCACAAGCACATTCCAGCCAAAGCTGTTGATGGACAGACCACCTCACCCCCATACCTGTTTTACCTCAGAAATACCAGTAAAGTGCATTCCAGAAGATCCAAGGGATGTGAATGAGTCTGTACTACCATCCTTGTCTGGCCCAAACCCTTTCAGATTCTGTTTCAGCAAACCCTACAGCAGCTCTGCAGGGGTGGCAGAGATGCCAAGCTTAGCCTAAGGGATCAGACTGTTGTGACTCCATACCACAGAGGTGTTCTTGGTTTTGGCAAACAGAGAAAGACCAATCAAAACCCAAACTTTGGTCTCAGATCTGGGGAACTGAGTTGCAAACCAGGGTTGTGTGCGGCATTTGGCCCCTTTGGCATTTACTCCTTTGTTCTCTAACACTGAGATGAGTGTTTTCCTTGCTAAGAAAAAAATTTTTGGGGGCCGTTCTGATCTGTCTTTCCCTATTGGCCACCTTTTTTTCTTTCTTTTTCACTCCAGAAAGCATGGCAAACTGAAGCTGTTAGTGCAATTGAGGCCCCTACCAGGGGAAAAGCCTCTAAGTGGAGCTGCTGGGAGAAGGATCCCGTATATAGCAAAGCATAAGTGATTTGGTACTCAAATACCCATTCTACAGCACTTTGCTCTTCCTTCAGCTGGATCTGAGCCCCAAGGCAACCAGTTCCTCTCGTGTGTAATGGCAAGACAGGACACAGAACTGAGGGCAAAGTGTTATGGTAGAAGCAGATGCTCAGAAATGAGGTGCTGCCTCTTGAGATGTTTGGTTTGGGCAACTTTGAGTTTTGCCGTATAACTGCATTTCTACGCACTGAATTATTCCCAGTAGTCATTCCCTATAGATTCAGATGTCTAAGGACAACTGTCATGGCTCTGAGAACACTAATTTTGCAAGCTCTTTATTCCTCTGAGGCTTCCCTCTGCCCAAGGTCAGCTCTGCAAGGGTGCAGCTGTGTAACCAGGGATCACACTGCTGGGAAGACAGCCAAGGTGTGAGAATAAGCTGGGAGACACCTCACTGGGAACCCTGCCTTGGCTCAGAGCCACAGTTATGTTCTCCTTGGCCAAGCCACATTGTGTATCTACATCTGCCCAGTTTTATACCCTGTTAATCCCAACATGGATTTGCTGACGTGACCTCCCAGGTTCACCTTGGACCTGCAGCTTTGCTGTGGGCTCATTTAGGGGTGGGACTGAGGCCTAACCCAGGCAGCAGAGCTGCTCTGCTTTCCTTGTCCAGGTGCCACAGGGCTGTGCCCATCAGTGAGGGCACAGCTCCTGCCATGTAGAGGAGCCAGCTTCTTCTGCTCCCTGGCACTGGATCTCCCCTTTCCCTTTGGGTTAAGCATCCACACAGGCTGCTGTAATCCAAGTTCTAGGTCTCTCAGAAAATGCCTTTTTGTTTGTTTTCCTGGGAATTTCTCAGTGGAGTTTTCCTGGGAAACATGCTGTTGCAAGTCAATAAGGAGTGGTGCTGGAGATTCCATCCCAATGGAAAGCACCTGAAGGTTCAAGGTAGCATGTTGTCCAGCATTTGGGGTATCTGTTGGTGGTTCTGATCTGCAGTAGAATTCAGTTCCTTTTGGCCCATCTATCTTGAGTAAAAATCAGCAAATGGACTGATGAACATCATGGATCAGGCACAAAGCAAAGCCTCTTGGTGGAAGTTTATCCAACACAAACATGCCAATGCAAAAATTCTACCATGTGGTCCCCTCTTGGGAGGAGTGGGAGTGGCTTTTGTCAGCATTCTCTTGATAAGCAACTAAATTGTACCAGATTCCTTCCACTCTACCAAGAAAAAATACTTTACCCTTCCTTATTGCTCTTACAGGGCAGCATTTCCTCATTTCATAGGTCTATAAGCAAACAAGGAAATCTCTGTTAGAAGATGGGAATTCAGGTGAACTGCCTCTTCACCTCCAGTAACACTGATAAAAATCTGCCTAAATGCTCCTCCAGTGGAGCCAGGGTCCCTTTACCCACTGCTCTGGCTCCAGGCTCATTGCTGTGCCTCACATGCTGGTTACTGGCCTGGGCGTCTCTCTCCAGAGTCCTTAGGGCGCAGGAGCATTTGAGACTCTTTAGCAACCTCCCACTTGCTTAGCATAGAACTGTAAAAAGAAAAAGTTGTTTTATGAACCATAGAAGTAAAGAATTTTTCCCCAGCTTTCTATCCAACACCTTCTGCTGCAAGACCTTGGAGTCCCACCACATTTCCTATAATACTCAACATAGCAACAGTCAAGCCCCCTCACCTTCCCTAGACTCTGCTCTAGTCCTCCTGTGTCCTCTCTAAGGCTCTGTTCCTACTTCTCTCCTGCATTTCCAACAGACCTATCCCTTACCTCCCAATGGTGCCTCCAATTCATTTTTGTACTTTCCATCCCATCCTACCACCGTCACTCAACTCACATGACTCCTGGCAGGTTCTGTCTGGCTGCTGCCTTGACAACTGTCTTCACCGTGTAGTTGGCAACCACTTCACTGTGTTTGACTATCTGGACAGCTTTTCCAGCTGCTAAGCAGCCAAATGAAACATATTTGTCCTTTAGGTGTTTGTTCTTTAGCCCAGCCCCCAAGACGAAACTCATAGGTATTTATTAACTTTGAGATTACAAGAAATGGCACAATGTCTGTGTGGTAGTGCATCCTCCACTCCCACTCGGAGTTCACCATGGTCTCAGAAATGCTCATAAGGTCTCAGCCTTTATGGACAGCCTCTGGGCTGAGCTACTCCAAGCTTATCAGAAACACTGTCTGCTACCAGGAACTTGTGCTGGCTAAGGAGCCCCTGGTTTTTAACAGCCTTGGGAACTTATTTATCTTACCTGAATAGCCACCCAGGTGGAACATTTTTGGTTTTTAACTTTCAAACTAAGTTACAGACCCAAATTGCAGCCAGGATGGAAAATTACTATGTGACCAAAGCCAACTCTGTTGTGACTCTCTAAGCAGTGGTCCAAAGTGAGACCCTCTGGGCTCTCCTGGACTGCAGTGGACTGAGACCAGCACTTCCCTCTCCAAACCACACAACTCCCAGGTTGGATGTACTTGGGGGACCACAGCTGAATGACAATGACGGATCCTGGGCTGAGATCCCCACTCCTTGAGACTCAACTCTTCACCCGCTGAGAAGGTGCAAAGGCATCCAGCACCAGTACTTGCCTGAATTCAGGAAATTTTCACAGGTATGTACCCTGTATACCCTCGTTTAGGTCTGCATGTGTGTGAATATGCAAATGCACTATGCATGTTGCTCTCTTAGATGCTTAAGCAATTTAGATTTGTAAGAACGTTAGGCCTGTGAGTTACTGTTGTGCCTGTAGTAGATTCCATATGAATAATTTGTTAAATTATTTTGATTAATCTATAGTTTAGGTGTTGTTCAATTTCAGTGCTGTTAAACTCTAGGCCTAAACTGTTGGTCAAGTCTGGGGCATAGTTTAGCAAGGGGATCTACTCTGAACCTTGTGGCTCAATGGGAAGTCTTCCTTAGTCCTTTTTATACACGCTCTTTCCTATCCTCACCCTTTCCTCCACAAAGACTCCCCACCAGCCCCCACGTAGATAACTTTTGGAAGAATTTCAGGTTTAGATTGATTGATTTTCAGTTCTAGTTTGCTTTTTCTCTGTGTGCTTTAACCATCCAGTAAGTAGGAGAGTGAACCTTGCCAATAACCTTTATTAAACTTTCACTTTTTTATTACATCTGCTTTTGCCAATACGTTTGGTGGTGATTCTTAAGGAGAACTTAAAACACTCATTCACCACACTCTCCTTCAGAGAAACTGTGACATCAGTCTAAAAAGTGTTAGAGAAGAAATTAAGAAATGTCACAATACACAAAGCTAAAAATGCGTTTTCTTCTCCCAATACACACGGGGTTGTCTCTTAAAAGTGCCATGGATATGTGGCCAGAGGACTTTTGTGGCAATGTTTTCTATTTTTCAACAGCAGAAAGAGTACTTCTTGTCCCAGAGCAAGGAAGGACAGCAAAGAAGAATTTGATTTAATAAAAAAATAGGTCTGGGTGCTGGGCCTATGGGTCAGAAGGAATCTGTGATGTTCTCATTTATGTCTGCAAATGAGAAAAAAGGATCAGATTCACACAAAAAAAGTGCCTTTCATATGGAATTGTACCAAATAGAAAGGTTTCTGTATAGCCAGAAGTTTGTGCTTTGCCTAGGCATTTTCTATGCAAAAGAATAATTGCCTTGATGAATCAATGGGCTATATTTATTTATTTATTTATTTATTTATACATATATACATACATACATACGGACTCTTTGCAAGCTGGAATTCATAAATCTTTTCTGAATTTGCCTTTCCTTGGGCTTCATTACTTTAGTCATCTCTGTGGTGCCTCCAAAGCTCCCATGGAGGGATCCGACCTCCATGGACATTTGGTGTGGTGGACATTTGGGGCAGAGGGGTGATTGGAAAGCAGCTGTGTGACCAGCATGCTCTTTACCAGTAACCAGCATGATTCACAAACATGTTCTGACTGAGTCAAAAGGTCTCTTTTCACTGGAAAGGATATGCAAATCTATGAACTAAATATATATGCAATGCCCTGACATGTACTTCAGTCAGCGTGTTATAAATGGGAATCAGAAGTGGTTGCACAGCCTGTATTCTTTCACCTTGGAGTCTCTCACAGATAGTCAATCCCTTCTTCTTCACCTTCATAAGCATGGAAAACACTTTGGAGGACCTGCCCAAGGTATTGTACCTTAATCTCATGAATGACATTTGCTGTCAGAACAAGGATTTTAAAGGCACACCTTCCTAGACAAGTTTGTTTTCCCAACACCTACCTATGCAAGGCTTCCTCTCTCCTGTAAATAAACCAACTGCTAAGTAAATACGAGTACTGAGTGAAAGGATGTGAGATCATAAGGAAGGGCAGTATACACTTAGTCTAATTCCCCACTTTTGTGCCTGTCACGGGGACAGGATGAGAAGAAGCGCTCCTGGAACTCTCTCCCTACACATTCTCACCCTTTGCCCCAGGAGAAGAACACAATTTTTTTGAATCACAGTCGAACACATCAACTTCCCCACCATGTTGGACTATGTGCCACATCGACCTGACTTCAAAATAAAGGTCTTGGCCCTGAAAGCAATCCCAGCTGTGTTCTTCATGTATGTGAGGTACTCCCA
This sequence comes from Eulacestoma nigropectus, assembly GCA_013397775.1. Lineage (NCBI taxonomy): Eukaryota > Metazoa > Chordata > Aves > Passeriformes > Eulacestoma > Eulacestoma nigropectus. The sequence continues at coordinate 426,096 of VZTE01002905.1, forward strand.
TGCCAAAGTCTGTGCACTACTAGAGCTTTAACACTTCAAGACCTTCCCTGCCTGCCCTGCCTAAGTCCTGCAGGTTCTGCTTGACTCCAGCACTAGGAAATTCCTCTTCCCTCCATCTCCATGTGTTCTGTCCATCTCACTCGTGGCACCTCCTGGGTGATGACAACATTCTTCCATCTCCTTCAACTGATGTCTGCTCTTGCACACATCATGTCTAGCCTGAGCACTGTCCCTTTGACACGTCAGGACCAGGACTATTCCTGGTGAACTTATTCTGTCCCACCTGTATATCTTCAGCTATTACTTGTCCCATTCTTTTGGAGCTCTGGGTCTGTACATCTTCAGCACAAAGGTCCCTCCTGACTGCTGGGTTTCTCTGTGTTGTTTCTATTAATTCCATTAATTACTTTTATGAGCAGATAATTACAATAATAAGTGGGAATTCCACAGCACACTGCATTGTATGGAGTCTTCAAGCCCCATGTTACTTAGGATACTTTGCAGAGCTCTCCACACCCAAGCCTCTTGGGTGATGATCACTTCTTCTTGGTAGTGCACCACGAAAAAAGCATTTCCTTCATTGTCCATTGTCAGATGAAACGATGGGAAAATAGGCCATTGCCTGCACCCATCCATTTTAAACAGGACCCAGCTAACCCAGAGGAAGCTGCTTGAAGTTTCAGAAAGGGATTGGGTGGGTTTTGCTTTGTGGGAAGGGACACAAAAATCCCTGGAGGAATTACCGCATGTATTCTGCTAGGGAAATCCAACAATTGCATGAGCACAAAGGCTACCAGTAACAGGCGTTTTCCACTTCCTTGATTGGCTTTCACAGAAGCTCAACAAGTTCTCCATCGTTCTCCAGAAGTCCCTGCTTTGGCCTGGGCCTCTGCACTGGGATTTCCTATCAGCTACAAAGGCCCTTGGTTGCCTATTGTCAATAACTGCTTTTAGCAGACGAAGCTTTATATAACCTCAGACAAAACATGTTGTTAAACCCACAGTCCACTGAGGCAGCCAGAGCCCTAATTAAAAATCAAAAAGCTACAGTAAGTCTAAAGGCTGAAAGAGTAGGTCCTTTATTAAGGATAACTCCTTTATTAAGGATAACAGTCAGGTAACTGTATCTCTATCTAAGCCAAATAATGAAGAAAAAAGGAAGGAAAGCAGCCAGCTGTGATACAAATATGTTAAGGATTAGTGGATCACATAGAGGTTTACATGTATGATTGATTGCTGGGATTATGAAAAATATGGACCTTTGCTTTTAAATTAAATTTCTCAACTTCAGTTTCCCACATTTACTTTGTCTGTGCCTTTTTTCCATAGAGAGATTAAATATCCATTTAGCTTTTCGGGCATTCTCAACTAGACGGCTACATTACACATTATTGTAGTGATCATCCTGCTATGATGAAATTCATACAAGTGTGGTAACTAGCCTAAAAAAAAATCCTCATTATAAACCCAAGCCACTTCAACCTAAAAGAAACCCATAAAGATGAGAGATGGAAGTTTACAACTGAAGTACTCTGAATACCTAAATTGCTTGTTCTGTCACTGCAATGAATTCCTAAAAGTCATCTTCAGAGACCTTGTTCATGAACATAAATAATTTCAGTTGACCACTGGCTGCAGGGAGACAGTCCAGGACATGTCGCTGCTTTTGGTGTGAGACCATGCAGCCTTCAGCACTAGAGTCAGTTCTAAACATATTCCTCAAGTCAGATGTATAATGAGACATTTCATTACTTCCTTCCTTCTCAGCACATTACGGCAAAGTGAGTCAGGATTTGCTCTCCCCGGTATGAGCAAAGGTTAATTCTTTGCTATCTGCCAGGATCACCAGGACAACTGAAATACCCCTTTATTGTCCACGTGCACGTTAGAGCATTGCAAGCCATGACGTTAAAGCTTGTGACAAAGCAAAATACCTGCTATATCTCCCTTCTCATGATCCATGCCATTAATGATTTGTATTGGATGTGGGTAGTGAGATGCCCCAGATACAGAGTTGCTGTTAAATAGAAGGAAATATGGATCACACTCATTAATCAAAAGCACATAAAGATGGGGTGTATTGCCCAGGCTCCCTCTGTCTCCTTCTCTCCTCCTCTGTTGCTAGAAAAAAGTATAGGTCAGTGAGCATGTGAGTGAGGTGTATTCAGCATTGAAATGTCCAAATGTTCCTTCTTGCTTTTGCAGTAAGAACTGGATCACATAGAGTAACTTAAAAATGATCCTGAGTGGAGATATCAGGTTGCTAAAATAAAATACTTGCTGTGTGAAGAAAGAAGAATGCTATTATCTGTAGAATCTGGAGTCCTGGATACAATTTTCCATCATAAGACATCCTCTGAAATATGGTCCAGACACACCCCAGTCAGACCCTGAAACACAGAGGGACAAGCTGTTCTCAGCTACTTGTACAGTCAAGAGGTAGAAGCTGATATCTCTCATCAGAGACAGCACCTGGACCAGAGATGCCATGGGCCATCTGATGGGTTGATGTTGGGCCATGGGGCTGCAGTTACCTTGCAAGAACATCAGAGACGGTGCAAAGCCAGGAGAGACAACAGCAAGGAACACATTGTCCAGGGAAGTGGTGGAGGTACTTAAAAGACGTGGATATGGTGCTTAGGGACACGGTTTAGCAGTGGGCTTGGCAATGCAGCATAAATGGTTGGACTCCATGATCTTAGAGGTCTTTTCCAACCAAAACTCTTCTATGATTCTGTGATTCCAAGAAAATCATGACAGTGTCTTTCCTTTATCAGCATAACCAGGACTGAGCTTTGGGGCACTATCCCCACCTTCCAGGAGTGCAGTCGTTTGGCTAATCCTTGAAAAATCCACTCTGGGAACCAAACTGGAGGCAAAAGGACCTGCAGAGCACAGTTTATGGGCTATTCCAGGAATAATTGTTCTTCTGGATGCATGAGCGTGCCCAGATTTCTTCTGCACCTTGACAAGGAGCCCTTGTGGCACAGCTGCATTGCTGGGGTGTTGCTGAACACAAGCTCCATGTGGAATGGCTCTTCTATATTAATTTGCAGAGTATCTTAGCACCTCTTGGCATGAAAAGCACCATAGCTGAAAGTCTGAAGAGCACCTGTAGGCTCCAGATCACTCAGTACAGTGACAATTGAGACTCTCAGAAGAGTTTACCCTGGGTAAAAAAAAAAAAAAAAAAAAAA
>VZTE01002905.1:429362-447218 GCA_013397775.1 Eulacestoma nigropectus
AAAAATTTAACTAGAAAAAAAAAAAAAAAAAAAAAAAAAAAAAAAAAAAAAAAAAAGTAATTTCTTTTACTTCCACACTCCTGATGACCAAAAAAGTGTTCTGCTCATCTTGAAATCACACTCCCCAGCAGCTCTGTTAGCACCCCCACCCAAGTGTCCCTTACATCCACTTTCCCCCCAGTGGCAGGAAACCACTTAGAAAATATTTCCAGGTTCCTTCCTGGCCAGAGGTCACCTCCGTGTTTCGGAGCAGCAGGAATCAGCATGTTCTCTGACACAACAAACGGAGGAGGAAAATATGTCCTGCCCTTCCAGCTTTCAAGCTTGTGCTTTTTAGCTGCGACTCCACCCTGCGCTGGTGGAGAAGGGATCAGTTCCCACTGGTCGCAGGAAAGGGAGGTCATGGGGTTTGTTTGATTAAATCACCACAAGGCAAAAGGTTCTTTCACTCACTGAGAATTGCTCACGGGCTGTTTAATTTGTTCCGAAAAGAAAAGCAAAACGAAAAAACAAACCCCAAGCCCAACAAGCAACAGCACACACAGAAAAGCAGGTGTCTCGAGATCCTGGGAAAACAAAGGGCAGAGGCTGAGGCAGGAGGTGACACTTGGATGGGAAGTTTCCATCCCAGTACAAGAGGACAAGTTTGGAAAAGACTTGGACAGGACCAGCACTTGTTGTCCTACAGGTATGGATGCTGTCTGTGAAATGTGGCAATGGTTTAACGCTTTGGGGCGGGTAAGGGTGCCTTGAAGGAATTTTTGGGGCCAGATTCTGACAGTGTGGTGCAAGCTTTGCATCATCAGTAAACGTGCTGCGAGTTTCTGCCAGGGGAACTGCAATCGGCACGTGTTTCATTTTGTTGTGATTAGTTGGCAGTTTTCTGTAGGATGCTTTTGGCTGTTCAAGGTATGAATTAAGACGTTCAAGCTTCTGACAAAGTGCTACTGCCTGTTCGCTTGGCTTGTGACTGCTAATAGAGGCTATGATTGCTTTAGTTTAAGCTCAGGACTGCAGAGGTAAAGAGGGACGTGCACGGAAATGCTGTGCTAATCCTCATTTCATTTATTACCTCCTAAGTAATGCTGCAGAGTTTTGGAGAAAAAAGTCAACTGCAATAGCATTTAGAATTTTTTTCCACTTTGTTTTGTACTTACAGTGGCTGGAATTTGCAGTGCAGATGCAGACACTGTATTTTTGTTAGCTATATAGAACAGTGGGTTTGTTTAAGAGCAATCTCCCTTCAGTTTCATATAAGGTGTAACTTTCTGACAAAGGAGAGGGACTTGGGGCACCCACGGCCACAGGCTGAGAAACTGCTGCATACTGTATTTGAGCATCACATTTATCTTGTTTCCATTCTTTTCTATCTGTGTTTTCAGCTGCTTAAATGAAAGCCAGTTTTATGGTGTTGTGTTGGAGTGATGGAGTGCTGCTGCTTCCAGTGCTCAGTGTCAGGGGGGTACAGGGAGGCTTTCTGATGCTTTCACCTCCATTGATGTCTATATCCCCAAAAGTTCTGCTCCATTTCCAAACATCTCTGGTGCAGCGCTATCCACTTTGCTTAAATGACCATGATTCAGAAAAAAAGCAGAGCTGCAGTGTGACCTGTACAACTTTGTCTCTTTCTCCCTATCATGGGAAAGCAATATTCACCTACGTGCACAAGGAGCTTTTGGATTTCCAGGAGAAAGGTGTTATTGTTTAAATGCTGTAACTCACACTTTCAGTGACAGTTTTAGGAGGCCATGAGCTTGTGACAAGCAAGGCAATAGCAAGGCAAAGGATGTTGTGAATTTGAAAGCCTGAGGCTCCATTTCTCCTGCTTCTATCACTTGCTGTTGCATGAAGAAAATGGTATTTCGCAACCCCTAGATTCTCCTCTCACTTAGAAAATTCCTCATCTATTTCTGTCACTTAACCTGTCCAGTGATGTCTGGCAACATTGCAGAACGAAGTGATATTTAAAGAAATTTAGGGGCAAATCTTTAGCACCTGGGTAGCAGTGACACTTGACTGAACTCAGTAATGGGTCAGGCAGCTCAGCAGGAACCTGCTGTGACTATTTGGCATCTGTCACCATTTAACTTCCCTAGATTCGTCTGAGTTTGCCTCCGGTGAGCCAGATTTAAAAAACAAACAAAGAGAACATGCGTAGGCACCGGGAAGATATCTTTGTCCTGATCTTCTTGGTTATTTTTATGTTTTTAACACCTCTTAGGCAGGCTTAATAAAGCAGTTCTCTAACATCTCAATTGGAGACGTGGGAAATTCCTCCAACTAGGCAGAGCTTCCTCTCATTGTTATAACACAAAAGACCAGTGCAGCCTTTACTAGAGTTCCTCTTTTTAACCCATTCATCTTGACCAAGAAACCTACCTGCTGCTGCCACCGCTCTGGGCTGATTCACAGTTTGCCGCAAGACAGCAGACAAGCATGGAGGTGAATTGCATCATCCATGAGGGCATCATTATTTTGGGGTTGTATTGCACTTGAAACTGAAATGGTTTGCTGGTGGAATTAATCCCAGCCTTGTGCAAGAATCATGGATTTTTAGACCAAATGGGATGAATCTACAGTAAAACCCAACTCCTTGCAGGAAACTATTTCCGGTTTTCCTTGAAACAGTTTCTTAGGACCGTGATCTCCAAAAGGAGTTCAACTGCCATTCCTGAGCAGATCCACCACAATTGCATGATTATAGAGTTTATTTCTCAAATGATCCTGCATGTGGCTCAGCCTGCCTGAGGGCAGTTACCACCCATGGGTTAATCTGATCCAGCACCTGCTCTGCTGGTAAGGGAGCAGCGGCTCATCCCCCTTATCTGTGCTGGGCAGCATCCTGAGAGGACCGAGCCAGCACTGGGTGAGGGCAGGAACTGTGGAGCTGTGATAGTGGCCCTGGACAGGTTGTATTAAGAATGTGGATGAGATGGAATGCACAAGGTGGGTGTGCAGGGACAGGGAAAATGAGAAAGGGATAGCAAAAGAAGATTTGAAATGGCTTGTTTCTCTCTGATGGACGAATGACCGATTCCACGTTTGTTTGGTTGGTGGCTTTTTTTCAGAGGAGATCAGCTCCTGCAGAGCAGATAATTCACTGTAGCAGGTTGTCTAGTAATTACACTGCTATATTTGCATGTTACAATGCTGCACCAGTGGACTTTGTTAAGGAGCTTTTGACTACATTTGCAGCCTATTGCGAGCGCTTATCTGCTATTGATGGTGGCCTGGAAGAGGTTTCACTCTGACAGCCATCCCATGACATGACATCGATGTTGTAGCCTTAATCCACCACCTCTGCACACAGTTTATCTCTTTTCTACAAACTTCAGTTTATTCCTGTGGAAGCCTGCAATGAATGCTGCCCCAAAGCGCTCCCCTCTCCATCTTAATTCCTATCTGAGCAAACCAAAGAAGATGGGTGTGCTGGGTCTGGCTGGGATCAAATTAACTTTCCTCATACAGTGCTGTGTTTTGGATTTGTGGCTGTAACAGTGTTGATACCATACCAATGCTTTGGCTATTGCTGAGCAGGGCTTGCAGAGCATCAAGACTTTCTCTTTTTTTCCACTGACTCTGTAGTCAGTGGGATGAGAGTTGAGAGGGATTACAACAGGGAAACCTGATTTGAATTCACAAAAAGGATGTTTCAAACCATATATCATGTTCAGCAACAAAAAAACAGTGGTGGAAGTCTGGGCTGTCTTCCAAACCAGCCATTGCTTGGACGTTTTCTGGGTGTACATCTGCTTGTGGGAGGTAGTGAAGGATTGCCTTCACATCACTTTTATTTTTCTTTCTACTTTCTTTCCCTTATTAACTTTTATTTATCTCAATCCACTAGTTTTTGCACTTTTTCTCATCTTATTTTCTCCTCCATCCCTCTGACAGATGGCCAGTAAGTGAGTGGCTGTGTGTGTGCTTAGCTTCAGACCAGGGTCAGCCCATGATGACAGGATATCTAGCCCATTCTTCAGCCACCTTCCAATAGGTCACTTTTAAATAAACAGAAGTTTTTTCACAGCCCAGGGAAAAAACCTTTAAACTCCCTTGTGTCATCTCCGTCGGCTGATTTACACGAAGTAATACTTGTTTCAGGAAGACCTCAAAGGTCACCTAATATTGACCACTCCTGGCATTGAATTCCTTCATTCTGGATGAAAAGGGAGACACATCTCATTTGCCTTCTAGGTACTTCCACAAGTCTTGCTTTATCAGATCATTAGTGCAATCACTGATGCGTTTTTCGTGCCCTAGGGTCTCTCTAAGCGCCCTGTGAAGAAGAGACAGTGAATATCATCCTTGTTTGGCAGCAGAAAACTGAGGCACACAGATAGCCAGGGTCTGCTTACAAGGTTGGCTGCTGCCAACCCAGGTCTGCTTAAACTCACCTCAATAGGAGGGAAAATGCTGTGGCAGCCAGGTTTGAGGGTGCTTGTGAGCAGCAGAGCTGTATGCATTCCCTATTTAAATCTTAATATGAAATATTAATTTCCAAATGCCTTCCCTCAAAATATAATAGAGCTGTGATTGAGTATGTAATTTACTGTCCTCGGAAATTCCTCAAAACGACAGAGCTTCCCCCAATTGTTCATGCACAGAGGAAAAGCTCTACTAGAGTTCCTGCTTTGGCTCAATGCTGTGAGCAGAGCCTTGGCCCTCCACAGCCATCATGCTGAGTGTGTGAAAGCCATCTTCATTCCAAAGCTGTCCCTACGTGCCTTATGACAGGCTACTCACAGTATGCCCCTTGCTCCTGAAATTGTTTTACTGTGCCTTCTTGAGAGAGAAATTCTTTAAACTCCTGCACAGTGTCCCCAAAAATTTGGGTTGGCTGATCCTAGGTCTGAGATCCCGGATGAGCCTGTGCATGCCTCAAGTGTCTCTGGCAATAAAACAGGACTGATGGCACTTCCTTCCTTCCTCTTGTTATCCATCCTGTTTCAAGTCTATGGTTTAAGAAGTTCAACAGCTGTTTATAATCACTGTCCCTTACTGCAGTTAAGACACACAACGTGTTAAAATCATAGAGTCACAGAATGCTTTGGGTTGGAAGGGACCTTAAAGCTCATCTCATTCCAACCTTTTCCATGGGCAAGGACACTTCCATTAGACCAGGTTGCTCCGAGCCCCATCCAGCTTGGCTTTGGACACTTCCAGGGATCGGGCAGCCACAGTTTCTGTGGGCAACCTGTGCCAGGGCCTCACCACCCTCACAGTAAATAATTTCTCCCTAATAATTAATCTAAACCTGCCCTCTGTTAGTTTAAAGGCATGCCCCCTTGTCCTGTCACTCCAGCCCTTTTGTAGGTCCTTTAGGTCTTGGAAGGAGCTCTAAGGCCTCTCTGAAGCCTTATCTTCTCTGGGCTGAACAGTCCCAGATCTCTCAGCTAGTCCTTATGGGGGAGATGTTCTGTGTTATTATTGAAAATCTGCTCTAAAAGCTGCCTGCTCTTTTCCTAAACACCGTGTTTCTGGACAGCCTTGCAATGATTGTTCCAGCACAGTTCCAGCATCATAGTACCAAACTTGGCAAGTGCTTAATCCATCTGACAGCAGTTAATGGAAGCTTCCCCTGTCCTTAATGTAAGTACAGATGCTTTTGAGGGTGCTGAAGCAAAGGAGGTTCCTACTGAAGTAAGGCCTAGATTGCCCGTAGAGTCAGCAGAGAGAAACACATAGGCCTCAGAAAACTTCTTGTGGGAGAGGCCACCAAAGTTCACCATCAACCTCATCTCATTGAGCTGGGGGATGGGAGAGCTGGAGGGGAGCTGGAGAACCTTCCTGTTCTTGAAATGTGCATTTTATTTTAGGCCATGCTAGAATTAGGAGAAACAGTGCCACAGCAACAGGGCAGAGTGAGTTAACCCTGGGGCCATCAGTCAGGGTACAGCTCACCTCCATGGGCCTGAACTCTCCTTTTCTCCCTAAACAAGGCAGCCCAGGCCATGCTGCTGACTGGGAACAGCCCCTGGCCCTCACTGTTCTTTGAAGGATTTCTGTGAGTCTTGGTATTAGCATTGGCTGAGACAGGGAACATCGTCACTATGGACTAGGCCTCCTAAAACACGGGAGAAAGAGACCTCAGCAGTTCACCTATTTAGGTCCTACATCTCATGGCAGGTGTTTGTTTAAGCTCTCCAAAGGCACCCTGTGGCTGGAGAAATGCCATTCCTTGGTGTTGTATCTAATGAGAAAACCTGCCATCATGCATAATTTGTCTTTGCATTGCTGTGTTTTTATGCCATGTGAACCCAACAAGCACCACAGGGGTTCACAAATCTGGATCATCCCTGGTCTCAGTCTGAAGTGTGATGTAATTTTGAATGAGGATAAGCATGTCTGAAGTCTGCTATTCCTTAAAGTCTTCTGAACATTAGTAAAACAAACTAGTCCCATCTGTGTTGATGATACTATGGCTTGATCTCACACCTAATGCCAATGATGAAGATATAAGAGTTCTGATAATTTTGAAAATATTACAGACAGGTGTAGCCTTCCAAGAAGTTAAATAGTAGCACTATTTAGCCTTTCTGAGTTCTCCTGTGCTCTGGAAGACAGATCAGTACAAAAATAGTAAGGCTGGAAATTAAATCTGTGGAACAAAATAGAAACATTTTTTTTTCTCTCAGGCTTTATCATTAGAGAAGGGAATTAAGGGATGTGGACAACAGAGACCTGCTTTCACTGGTTTGAGGGATTTCCCTCCATTTATACAATTCTTTGTGCAAAAGGTGGATGCTATTTTGTACTTCCACCTTTTTGTTGCTAGGTGTGACAAGCCTGGTGCTCAGACAGGAAACTCCCTCTGTCCAGAGTGGGATTATACAAACTCCAAAAGGTTGACACCTACACAACTTACAGGAGCTTCCTACACAGCCAGCTGCGCTTGCAGTAATAACAGGAAAAAAATCAGGAGGTTAATAAAATGAAATGAGCAGGAAGCATGCAGTCATCAGACTTTCTAGTACTTCAGCTTATAGAAGTAACCCATATCTGGCCTGACTCAGGGACACAATCCAAAACTCATTGCAGCCCATGGAAATTCCACCGCAATGGATATTATTAGACCTCACTCTTCACTACATTGATATGGGAGCACCTGGCAAGTTCCTCCTTCCCGGTACTCCCACAGTGCTGGGCTTCACGTATCTTGTTGTGCTACTTCTCGCTGTGAATTAGGCCTGCACCCCACTGCAGATGCCCTTAAAAGCACAAGGAGAAGAAGGGAAAGTTCATGGCTACATCCCTTCTCTCATCTCAGTCATCAGAGGTGAGCTGGCGTGTGCTTTTCCACAGTCGTTCCAAGCCTGTGGTACCCAGCTGCATACAAAGAGCTGAAATAGGAGGGTGGAATTCATTGTTTAGCAACTTTCTATTTTTTTTGTCTCTTTATTTGTTCTCTACAAAACTCCAACATGAATGTCAAGCAGGAGGCCTTAGCTGGAGTAGAGAAAAACCTGAGTGGAAGTGAGAAAGAACTGCCAGGAAGAAGACAAGAATTGGACAGGGATTCCTTTTTCCAGTAAAGTGCTGATTTAAATGCCATTTCACTTAGGTTTCAGCTATCATTGTTTTCAGCCTGGCATATTAACATGCCACATGGCACAGGGAACATTCATCCCTTCAGTTATGAGTGCCATGACATCTGTTTGCACAAAACTAACAAAAATAAGAATCACCCCTCTATTCCCCAGGAAAACAAAACCTCTGCTCATGTCTAAGAGATCCCTGAGCATCCCATCAAACTCAGCCCCCTGCACCATGCTAGCTCCACAGAGCTGGAATAATACAGTTCCACAAACACTGCAGAGAAAGCATGCCACAGCCTGTTTATTGCCTGTTTGAATCCTTATCACCAAGCAGTTCAGTTTTGTGTCCTTGATTAATTTCTGTTTATTTTATTTTTGTTCTCATTCAGATGTGTTATCTAAGGTCAGTGCAACTTCCCCTGTCCCCCCTTTCCCTTTCAGCCAACTCTCCCATGAAATATTTTTGTGCCTGGGTGTGTGTTTCTTAAAGTCATTGTGTGTTTTCTGTCTGAAACAAACATTGTCTGATCATCCAACTTCTTACGCACTACCCAAAGGTCATGCTTTATGGAGAGAAAGGAAAGCTCTTCTGTTGTGGCTGAGGAATAACAAATGGGACAGGCACTGAAAACAAGGCTTTAGCCCCAGAGTTCAAGCCTCTGGAAAAATGTTCCATAGCTGTTTGCAAATGGTAACCAAGGTTCATCTGCTACAGGGTACTGGGCAGCCAGGGAGCCAAACTGTCCTGTGCTAGCTGCAGATCTCTCCCTTCACACCTTCTAACCTTTAGCAGCTCCTGGTTTCTCTCTCTAGGCATCCTTCACCTCCACAGATCTCGCAGCACCATAGGCCTTTCATCCAAAATACCTAAAGGGAGGCAGAGTTGCTTAGGCCACAGGAAAATGCTGGCACGGGGGTAACTAAGCTTAACTAAGTTTAAAAAAAAATACAGCCAGAGTGGAAAGATGTAGAACAAGTACCAAAGAGGCAGGAGGACTGCTGTGCTAAAATGGCACAGGACTCTTCAGCCTCGACAACTGATGTGGAATGTAAAAGTGACGTATGTGGTACAAGGCCATGGAAAAATTTGTCCTATCTAGTTTGACACTTAAAGATCAAACTTGACCCTAATGTGTGGTAGATTCAAAGCAAGCAAAGGAATTCAGACCTCTTTGCTCCCGCAAATTATGGATTCTGGACACTCTCGTAGGTTTTCTTATAATTTAATTAACTTGTGTCAGCTTGATAGGCCATTAGGGCTGTTAAACACCAATGACCTGCCTTTGCCTCCAGAAATCCCTGTAGCTCTGATAGCCAAAAGTGGAAAGAACATTCTGAAGATGCGGTGCTGCAAATTTACTTCATTTTTGTAAAACTCTTCCCAAGGGCCTCTGATATAGCTCTTGTTGGTTAAGAACCAGCTGGGCTAGAGAATCCTTGGATCCAACCAAGGGCAAAACTGTTCATGTCATTAAGCAACTAGAGCCCATTAGAAAGGATGGAGAATGGTCTGTCAGTGTGAACAAAGGAGTAAAAGCACAGAATTCAAGGCTCTTACAATGCGGCTTTAAAGCAGAATATGGCTGCCTGACCACACAGGGAGCTCTTGGCCTCACTGACCCAGGACGTGTCTTACAGCCTGAGGAGTGGGCCAAGAGCTCAGGCTGTGGACTAATACCCACCTCACAAAGAACTGCTGGTTGAAGACGTGTTGAGCCTGCAACAAAAATCCTATTTTTTTGGTCTTGCTGCTGATGGCAAAGGTGTATTCATCTCTATTTTGGCACAAGAGGAGCCACTTTCCCAGACATAGCATGTAGAAAGGTTTCAGCCAACAGGAATAAAATATCTCTATGTGGGATGGCTGCATGGGGAAGGATAACTCAGTGTCTTCTAAAACAGAAATGCTTGTTCCAGCTTCTGCATTTATAACGCCTTACCAAAGAAGCCACTTCAGAGTGGATGTCTCTTTAGGTCCCCTCATCAGTTATTTTTAGACATTGACAAGATATCCCTGTGCCTTTCCTTTTCCAGTCTAAGCAGCTCTCTCAGCCTCTCCTGGTATAACAGATGCTCCAGCTCCTTAATCATCTTCATGGCCCTTTGCTGGAGACTCCAGTGTGTCTCTCATGTACTGGGGAGCTTAGGAGCTGAACACTGTGCTTAAGATGCATCCAGAACCAGGAAATCTTCTTTTTCTTAAGTCTTAACATCAAATAAGAGATGTCACAAAGATTCTAGAAAGAAGACATGACTGGCAGAATAAGAAAGACTTCCAAATGTGTCTGCCTGTAAGAGACAGAGTTGGTGAGTCAGACAGAAGGATAAGGTGGAATAGGCCAGGTCCCTTTGGGTGAACTGAGGTTACCTGAGCTAAGGAACCCAAGTAAGGAGCCACAGGTCTGAGAGTAAGTCTACAGAAGCAGCCTGGCAACCAGAAATGAGCTACTAAGCCCTGCTGCAAGGGATTATATGGAATGCCAAGAGCATGTTCTTTCTGGCTCTGGTAGAACCCAGGTGTCTGTATCATGCTACACTGGCAAGGCCATAGAAGCCATGAGCTATCACAGAATCACAGAATATGCTGAATTGGAAGAGACCCACAAGGATCGTTGAGCCCAGCTCCTGGCCCTGTACAGGACCATTCCCGAGAATCCTGTGAGTATCACCTCCCTGCCAAAGATGTCCTTCCCGTCCTAACACAGCGATGTGGCTGTAAGTGCAAGTGTATTGTCACCCAGCCCCAGAGGAGAGGCTGGCCAGAGGTCCAGCTTTGGTGTGGTGCCTTCCCAGAGGGGTCAGCTGTACAGCTGGCCAGCAACCAGAATGGTGTTCATGCCTCTCCAAATGTGCCCGACTGTTTCTCACCTTCCTCCTTCCCTGAGTTAATGCTTAGCCAATAACTGTGGCAGTTGATGCTTATTCATGCAAGAATACCCTCACTGATCTGGCAGATTGCTGTTCTCCAGAGACAAGCAGTAACTCCAACTGTGAACTGTGCTGGGAGGGCTAGGAAAACATTGCAGGGCTGGCTCTCACTGTCCCGAATGTGTTAAAAATGCTCACAGAAACTTCTTTTGGCTGCTCTCAGAGCATTAGAAGTGCCTGAAGAATGTGATAATTTGGACATTTAGCTGGGCAGTGTTTTCTGTGCTCTCAGTCATCTGCTATTTCAGCTACTGTGCCCTGCAAACATGAGTCCTACAGAGTTGTTACCTCCTTGCAGGAAGTCCTGCATGGTCATGGTATGATTTGAGCCTGATCCTCAGATAGCTGGGGCTGAATTATTTTCATTTTCAAGGTAGATTATTTGGGTATGTAAAAAGGTCATCAACAATTCACGGGAAGGCTGACGGAGGAAGAGAGGAATCTAAAGTCATAATCATAGGTCAAAAGGAAAGATAAATACTGCATGAACAAAGATGGAAAATGTGAGCTGATGTAGAAAAAGGTGTGAACCAGAGCACTCCTCTGGAAATGTTTTGGGGAAACCCTTGATAAGGCTGTAGATAGAGTTTACATCCTTTGTGCTTAAACCAGTGAGAATATTGTGCTGCAAAGGTCCAGAAAGGAATTCCTAAACTGTCTAAGGTAGAATCACAGACTAGAAAAGAACTCTAAGATCATCAAGTCCAACCATTAACCCAATACTGCCAATCCACCACTGAACCATGTCCCTCAAGTCCACATGTACACATCTTTTAAATACCTCCGAGGATGCTGATTCCAACACTGCCCTGGGCAGCCTCTTCCAGTGCTTGACCACCTCTTCCTTGAAGAAATTTTTCTAAATAACCAATCTAAATGTTCCCTGGAGCAACTAGAGATGATTTCCTCTTGTCCTATTGTTTGTTCCCTGGGAGAAGAGCCAGACCCCCACCTGGTTCCACCCTCCTGTCAGGGAGTTGTAGAGGATGAGAAGGTCCCCCCTGAGCCTCCTTCTCTCCATGCTGAGCCTCCCCATGTCTCTCAGCTGCTCCTCATCAGACTTGTGCTCCAGACCCTTCTCCACCCCTGTTTTCCTTCTCTGGACACCCTCCAGCACCTCAGTGTCCTTCCTGTCATGAGGGACCCCAAACTGAACACAAGATTTTTGATGTCTCACCAGTGCCAAGCACAGGGGGACAGTCACTGCCCTTGGCAGTCCAAACACAGCTCTGAGAACACAGATCCCTGACCTCTGAATCTCTTTGAATTCATTAATTGCACAATTTGAAGAAGTGTAGAGATATACAGGTAATTGGAAGAGATTAGCAAACAATCTACCTGTCACCCCATTGCCACAAACTCACATGGAAGCAGAATCAAAGGCTCTCTTCCATGTCAGCAATTTATAGCCTGTTCTTAAAAACCTCCACTGAAGGGAACTTTGCAGCCACCCTGGGTAGACTAATTTAGTGTTTCTAAATGTTACAATTACATATTTTCCATAATCACCAGCATATTTATCTTTCCTTCAGATTGTGTGACTTCACAACATCCTTCAGCCATCTATCTCTGAAAACATCCATTACAGTCCATTTTCAAGGGACAAACTCTTATTGTGTCCGTACCTGAGCCTTGTCCTATCTAATCTGAAAAACCTTCAGCCTGTTCACAAGATTATTGCTCTTGTCATTGAGATTATACAATGCTCATGTCTTAGCATTCCCATAGCTCTCCTTTGGATGCTCTCCAATACAGCAACATCCGGACACAGCACTCCAGCCAAAACATCAACAGCATCACACAGTGCACTTTTGTTACCTCTCGGGTCTTAAATTAAAAATATTTGTTAAAAAAATTAATAATGATATTTCAACATCGTTACAATGAGTGAATTTAGGTAGCAATTTCTTAGGACTCCCTCCAGAGTTTTTTTCTACAAGACTAAGGTGGGCAAAACTCTCTAAAGGTATGTGATAAAGATAATAAATGAAGCCCCAGGCATTGTGAGATTCACCCCAAAAACATTTATCTCAAAGTAATCTACCTGTTAGCTCCAATATGCTTGGGATTCTCTCTGTCCTCACATGTTAAAAACACAAATTTGGGCATCCGAACACACAAAATTCAGACTCAATAATAAGAACAGAAGATGGTGCAAGAACCTGCAGTGTTGCATCCAGTTTCTGAGAGATTCTGGCACCTTTTTCTGTATTTGGATACAATTGACAGTGGGGTTTGATTACATAAACTGATGAGATTCATTTCTAGACATGAGACTGAAGTGTGAACGTCCAGGACTGGAAAGAGGATAGGTGAGTCAAGAGAGCCACACACAACAGCTTCACTTCTAAGATGTTTCCACCTTTGCTTTCACTTCGAACAGTATCTCCCGGGGTGCAGCTATGTGGGAACCTTACCCTGGTCTGTCTTTCATGACAGAAGAAATGTGTTCACTGCACATTTCCAGTGAATTACAGGACCCATGTAGCTCTGTCTTGTTTTGGATGAGCACTCCTGGTTCAGAGCAGGTGTCCTCTAACACACCTCTTGCTTGCTTTCCTGAGCCTGTGAAGGCTCACTGCAGACTCAAATGTTTAAATAAAAAATATTCTAGGGTTGAAACTTTAAATCTTTAGAATCCAGGAAGTTCACAGTTTCTGGTGACAGGACAGTACATGATGAATGAGTACAGGAAAAAACATCAGGATGATCAGGACATCGCCTGTGCTCACATACCAAGTTGATTACATACATAATACTCTGGCACTGTATAATTTTCACATGCCCCTGCAAACTAAACCAAGATTTCTCATACCTTTAGGCTGCAGTTTGATGATAAGCCTTGAGCAGAAACCCTCTTTTAAGAAAGCCTTGCTGACATTCTTTCCCATTCTCACCCCCTGGATGCTCTTTCCTAAAATTTTTGAAAAACACAACAACAACAAAAAAACCCACTAAAACAAATTTTAAAACCCTGAAACAAACAAACAAACAAACAAACAAACAAACAACAGACCAAAAAAGTAGGGGGTTTAACACACATCAGTTTTCCAGCCAAGGGCTGGCAATGTGGAAAGTGTAGCTCCACCACTGATAACTCAGCCTAAGCCAATTCTGTCTCCTCTTCAGCTCACCCTCTGCATTGGCACTACTGTTTATCCAAACCAGCAAACAATCAGCCGAAGGAGCAACTCTGGAAGAAAATGATCAGCTTTTTCTGTAGGGATAGACCATAGACTTGTGTTGAACAGCTTGCCAGGGCAGAAAGGAAGATGTCCTCCTTGTCCTTACACTCCTGCCCTGTCTGCCAACCCCTGTTCCTTCTCCCTTCCCTGCTTGGGGCCACTTTCCTGCTCCTCTTCTTGCTCTGGCCCTGGCACTCACTGGGACCTTCTCTAAGTTGATCAGACTCACTCAAACGAAAGCAAGCTGGACACCTTATTGCTGCTTTAGTTTTCTGCAGGGACAGGCAGTTAAATTGACTGGAAGGCACCAGCATAAAGCCATCAATAAAACCAGTCTGCAGAGACAGAGGTGGTGGCATTAAGTGCTGTAGAGGTAGCCTTGGTCTTCTGCTTGTTCAGATTCCTGAACCAGCTTGGGTAAGCAATGAATCAGACCGATGCCACCTCAACAGTGAAGACAAAGACATGCTGTAAGGGCAACGAGGGCATCAGCCATGCCAATTTAATCACCTTAAAACTGCTGCAAAAGGCTGAGGTCTGACTCACCACATTGCAGGGAGCAGCAGGCAACTAGGTTTGCAGAAAAGGGAACAGACCTGTCTCCTGAATTAATCAGTGTTTAAAAAATAATCCCCCACAACACGACCTTAATCCCAGGGTTTTCCACAGAGCTCAGTGAGTCACTGCCTCACACTGCTGTGGAAACAAATTCCACTGATAAACCAACTGCTATCAAACACTGTAGGGACAAGGGCTCCATTGTTACTTGGACAGATGTCCCCTATCTGTCCAGTGTGTTCTTGGCTCCAGATTTTGTTCAAGGTAGCAACATACTTAACACATCAGAATTTCCCCTGGTTTCTGGGAATTCCAGTAGCCATCAGAGCCACAGGTCTGTATCTCTGTGCAGCTTCTCCAAGGGCCTAAATGTGTCTCCATAGAGCCTTCCAGGCCCAGCCCACAGCGAGCGTGCTGCCAGCTCAGGTAGGAAAATTTTGGGGGTTTCCTCTATAGTTTAAGTCAAAGCCCACAGATATTTTGCCATAGCTACAAAACATGATTTTGCTGCTTTCAGTCCTCAACACCCTCTTTTGTTAGAACAAAGAAGGTGAGTAATAGCAGCGGAACAAGTTAGTCCACTAATCTGCAGATAAGACATTGAGGGACTCAGATCAGTGCAGGGGGAAATAATGAGTACGACCTGATGAATGGTATCAGGAAACATCTCCTCTTAAAATGCCTTGTGGGTTTTCTGCAGTGACATATCTGCTCAGCCTCACGCTTGAAAATTGAGTGCAGGCTCTAGAGGCAACTTCTTTTGTGGGCAGTAGTAACTTGTTCAACTAATTATAAAAGTTCCTGTGGTTTAATTTGTCTTTGAGAGAGCAGCCTGGGCTATGGTAGAAAGCAGATGATGTTTAAGATAAATCCAATTAGAAGATCTCTTTGAACCACCTGAGAAGGTAAATCACATTATATCTTTGGGTGTTGTCTTTATTTTCTAAAACATGTGTGATGATGACTATTGTGCTGGGTGGATTTGCAAGATAAGCAGTAATTATTTTGCAACATTTGTGAAAAAGAGAAGCTTAGAGAAAAATTAAAAAGAAAGTCATGTATTTCACCTATGTCCTGGGTTAAAATGAGACTTTGCTATTTACCTCTAGGAATCCTCTGTGTTTTAGAATTAACTTTGAACAATATTTTCCAACCTGAATGCTCTGGGGAACCAGAATTTGATGGCAAATCTGGACTTGTTTAGCTCTCTGGGGCTTTATAATTTGAGGATGCTTGTTGCTTCTCAGGAGACAATTTGTATGAGAAACGAGGAAGGTGTCTACACATGTGCTTTGCCCACTGCAGGCAGACAAATACTTGAGAATTTGCTCGCTAAAATGTTTGCAACAATGCTTTAATCATTGGGAAATTAAATGAACGAGGGGAACAGCCACATTACTTGAGAAGAACATTTAATACTTTTCCCCATTTGCAATTTGTTTGTTGATTTTCTGGCTTTCTAGATACTGGCTTGGGATGTTTGGAGCTTTAAATAGCTACCAAAGCCTGAGTAGCAGCCCAGCTCTCACTGACATAAGTTGTGCTCTATATGGTGTCTTACATGTACAATTAACAGGTGTTTGCTGTCAGCTACATAAAGCCACATAAAAGATGTGTTTGAAAATAGAGGCTGACCCACAACATTTAAATATGAAGGCAAGCTTGGGAGCAGGGCGAAAGATAAACACAAAACTGTGCCAGATGTTGTTTACCCTCATCATAAATTTTGTTTAATGACCTTTTTTGCCTTTCTATTATCTGTTTCATCAACCTGTTACCAATGTAATACAAACTCTTTGTGCAGATTAAGTTTTTTTTACCATATGCTGTGACAATATGCTGAATATACAAAGCTACCAGAAACCTTTGTTTTGTTAGTGCTGCAATTATTAAGTCATGTCACTATCTCAGGAACTTGTGTCACAGCGTATAATGTTTCCCTCTTGATCCAGTTTGATCAGTCGTGATCTTGGGATCAGCCAGATCCCTGGAATTCTTGAGTTTTTTACAAGTGGATTATGTCTTCAAAATAGCAAAATAGTCTCTTTGGTAGAGTTCTGGATATGGTGACAAACATGCTCAGGAAACTGAAAAAAATTTCCCCCCAATTTTTTTTCCCCCCAATTCTGTTAGCCATTCATTGATGAGATGAAAAAAAGCCTGTAACACTCTTTTATTTTGATAGATTTTGGAGTGCGGTGGTAAGATATTCTGAATCACTGTGATGTCCTTCTTTCTGGTTATTACTGTATAGGAGTATAAGAGCAGCTATACTGTTATATATATGTATATCTGTTACCTCAGGTGTCTAGATAAAAGAGTTTTCTCTCTCTTTATTTTCTTTCTTTGTTTATTCTATTTTGTTTTGTTATACTTTGTTTTGGCTTTGTTTTGTTTATGTTGGTTCAGAGGGTTTTTTTTTTGTTTTGGCTTTGTTTTTTTCCCTCTATTACTATCCTAAAATATCTTGAAATTAATTTTCCTTCTTTAATTGCATCTCAGAATTCAGTTGACATTTTCTTCAGACCACATTTCTGAGTGGTAATAGTCAGTTCAGAGTCCATCACAGAATACATAATATCGTGATCATTTCTTTCTACCTTACACTTACCAGTGCTGAATTTCATGATCAAGTCACTCAGTCTCCTGTGACCCCAATGCAGATCTTTACAGGTGGACTTTACTTTTGTTAGTCTCAATCACGTAAAGTTTTCCACAGTGTTGCATCACTGCCTTTTCCATCACTTGAGAATAGAGGGTAAGTTACAGGCTTACACCTCGTTCCTGCAGAGCTCTGGTGATGGCATCTCTTTATCGGAAAATAAAATAATTTATTCGTACTTTGCCTCCTATCTTTAACCAGATCAGTATCCAGGTGAAGTCCCATTCCAGATGGATCTCTCTAAGAACCACATTTGGTGAGAAAAGTCACAAATCCCTGCTGGGCACCCACCTTGGTGACATCAAGTACATGTTTGGCTATAAACTCATTGCCATCCTCTTCTGATTCACAAGGTGAGACCACAGATCATGTTTATATTGGCATTTTCTGGCATGGGCTCCTCTGAGCAGGAAAGTGCCAGCAAAGGCCCTGCCTGCCTGGGAGCACCAGCTCTGATAAATGATGGTTGCAATAGGCAGCCACTGATCTCAGGAGGTGCTGGTTTTTCTGTTTTCTTCTAGTAACCCACTGCCTTGTAAAACTTGAGTTTGGATGAACAGCCTTTTCAATGCAGAAAGATTGTAATTTTACAAGAGTTCATGATTTTAATCAGGCTGATGTTATCCACTCAGATGCTGTTCAGTACTATGCTTAGAGTCTTTCCTTAGTGCTGAAAATTATTTTCACAATCTCCTTGGGTTCTGCTTTTTTCTGTAGCTCTCTACTAGTTGTTATTTCTGGGGCTAGGAAAGTGCTTTGTTAGGAATAACCAGAAAGTGCATATTCATAGCAAAATATATATATATTTTATGTATTCTTCACCTCCCTCTGTTCTCTTTGGTTTCATAAATGTGTTATAAGGGCCCATGAATGTTTTACCTCTCCCTTTTATGTTTCACCTCTCCCTTTTACGTTTCATCATCTGATCTACTGCATGACTAAATTAGCTCAGATGTTAATGAGGTAGAACATGTTATTGGGGTGGGTG
>VZTE01002905.1:447292-459583 GCA_013397775.1 Eulacestoma nigropectus
GGGTGGTGGGTGGGTGGGTGCCTCTGTGTGTGTGTGTGTGATTTTAGGCACCACATTATGTTCTTGTGTGTCATTATTCTTAGATTCTAGTTTACTTATTTGGCAACTTCAGTGCAATTAATGGAGAAGTGCTCTAAAACCTCAAGATAACACAGATTGTTTCCAGGAAATACCACTCACCATTATGTCCATTGCTAGCCAAGGCGTAAAAACCACACAGAAATCTGTAGCTGAGCCCACGGTGATGCTACAACCCTCTCCAGAGTGGGATACAGCCAGTAGCAGAGCTCTCCCTGCTGCAACAGGACAGGCCCTCACTTGCAGCAACATTCCTAACTGTTCCCTTATTTCCTGGCTGTGCATTTCCCAAGTACCACTGAGAGGGGTATTTGATGATCCAAAGTCAACTTTTCTCAGCAGATTTCCAGCACTTCCTTTGTCCCTGTTACGATTCTGCTTAGGACTCTGCTTTCTCCAAGCAATTTCTTTCTCCTATTTTGAGTAGGTACAGCTGACATGAGAAAAACAAGAGATGGGGGAAACAGTCTGATGGCAGTGCAGAGGAATAGTTACAGGCCTCGTTCTAAGACCTGTCTTGCATGGACTGAACAGGCAGAGTTGCTGAAGGAGGCAGAACTCCTTTTTGTGGAGTGGGCTGGCATTTCCTACTGTGTGAGTCAGATGAAAATTCCCTGGTCCTTTTGCTTCATTGTCTTTTCAGGCTGCACAGCAAAGTCACCAGGCAAAATGCTGTCCTCAACCACTACAGGTCTCCACTGCCTGCTCCTGCTGGTCTCAGCCTGCTGCCAGACACCACAGGGCTCAAACTTCTATCCATTCCCATATGTAGTGAGTATCCTTCCCCAGCCCCACTGGTTTTCATTGAGTCTCTGCTTGTAGTACCCTGATGCTCTCCTTTACATCCACAAAACCTTGGAAGAAGTCAGAATAAGACTGGGGGGGAATCTGAACCCAGAGTGTGTAAAAGAAATGGAGAAATCCAGGAACAGGGCTCATCTTGTTTCCCAGTCTTAAAGCCTCTCCAGAAGGCACTGAACAAATCACATCTGGTTTCTCACTTGTGTTGGTCTGCAAGGGCTTTCAGTTCCTGTCTCTGGAGCTAAGTCTGCATAACAGTTATGTGGGCACTGCTCCTGGATGGAATCCACCCATCCTGTGAGGGAAGAACCAAATATATCTAGAAGTGATGTGTTTGCAGGTAGGTGACAGGACTGTCTTAACAGTAGGACAAGTGCACATGACCGAAACACCACTCTTGAGTGATTTGTGTTTAGGTGTTGCCCATGAACTGAGATTTTACTTCAGTTTCTCACT
The DNA here is from genome assembly GCA_013397775.1 of Eulacestoma nigropectus. Classification (NCBI taxonomy): domain Eukaryota; kingdom Metazoa; phylum Chordata; class Aves; order Passeriformes; genus Eulacestoma; species Eulacestoma nigropectus. Next base: position 448,628 of record VZTE01002905.1, read on the forward strand.
TTTTCAATAATCCTCACAGATCCCTTTTGTTTCACCAATAGTATGAATTATGGAAAGCCATCTCGTGCTTCATCCTGCACATGGGTTTGTTATTTCTGCACAAATAGTCCCTAACAAAAAAGACAAAAGAGGACCAGAGAAACCAAGGGTCTGACCAAATGGAAGTAAATATAATTGGGTAGAGAAAACTAGTCTATAAATCTACCACGCTTGGTCATCACAATTATTATTAGACCAGAAAATACTTCTTTTGTCTTCTGCATTGTGAGCAAATGGAGAACCTCCTTCTTTGAGAAAGTTGAAAAAAAGGAAAGGAAATGTGAAGAGGAAGGTGGGAACTCCTTAAGCTCTTTCTGCCATTATCCCCTGTCTTGGCAAACCAAGATATGTCTGGTTGCAGCAGCCTCACCTGCGCTTCAGCAGGTGTCTAACAGTGGCCAAATACCTTGTTTGGTCTGTTTTTTCAAGCTGTCTCCATCTCAGCGCTTAGGAGTTTAATGAAAAAAGCAACACCTCTTTTTTTAGCACCACTGAACCATGGTACAGCCTGCAGATGAGTCATTACTTAATCGTGTGAAATATGTGAAGTATTTAGCAAGCTAGCAATACCCTGCAGTTGTTTGGGAGAATAATTGAAAGAGGAAACCACTGAGTCCAAACCTGGAGGAAGACGTGGGTCACAGTGCACTTTCTGTAACTCTTGCAGCCAACCTCTAACACGAAGGTAACATCCCAGCAGCAAAAAGTGCCAGCATGCCTTGGGATCCTCAACCCAGCACAGCTGCAATACGAAACCCAGCTCTAATCACACACCAGATGGTTCCTTTATGTAAAGAGACGACTTAAGAGTTGCCAAGCTATTCACCCTTTCTGTAAATAAAGGTTTCAGTAGGAACCAAGAAACTGGCAAAGCTACAAATTTCCTGCCTACATCTTTGCTTGTTCTTTAGCCTTTCTTGCTAACGGTGGTGCCAATGTATTTTTAGGGCACAATTAAAAAAAGATAAGATGGTCTGAATCTCACTTGGCTGCAGCCTGTGTAAACCCAGTCATAGTGAAATGGTGCCACCCCTGCCCTGGTCAACTGTGTGTTACTGATGGCCCCAAAATAGCTGACCTGGCAACTGAGCTGGAGCCAAGGCTTTTCAATCCCCTTTCTTCTCCTGCTCAGGCTGGCTCAGCTGCTGCAGAGGTGGGAGCTCAGAGCAAAGAGGAAAGCAGAAGGTGATCAGAGTCCAGTTTCTGGATTCAAAGGCTGAGTGGCCAGGTTTCCCAAGCAGGTCACAAGGCTGGCGCAGGACTAAGTGCACTGTGTCAGCCCAGTAGAGGCCTTGAGGCTCAGACACAAAAATCCTCCTAAGCTGGGACAGTTGCCTTGCAGAGATGTGCGAAGAGGCATCTGCAGACTCAGTACATCCCTCAGCTGGTGCTTAACCCTTCCCTGCTTGGAAGATATAAATTTTCTGTTTAAAGAGGAAGATGAGGTGGGAGGTTGGAGAGGTGAGGCCAAGATTAGTGAGAAAAATTATCTATGTCAGTATTTTCTTCACTAATTTCTTTTGCCAACAACAGCAGCTAAAGTTTCACCTTGCTGATCTCACAGAGCTTCACTCTCTTTTTTTTTTTTTTTCCCCCACAGATTGACAGCACACTAGGACAGGAAAGCTTCCACCCAGAGATGCAAAGGCAGAAGCGAAACAGTACGTACACAAATGTATGGTAACAGAGCAGGCTTCTAGTAAGCCAGGGGTGAAATCACTGTTAGGGACAGTGTCTCTTGATGTACTAAACCGAGAATATCAAGGTCGAGGTGTTGTTGTTTAACCCCAGCTAAGCACCACAGTGCCACTCACTCACCCTCCCTCAGTGTGATGGGGGAATAATCAGAAGGATAAAGTGAGAAAACTCATGGGATGAGATAAAGACAAGATAATCCTATATGGCCCAGTCTGTGGTTGGCAACCCATCTACCTACTGCCTCTAAGGAGAGAAGGGATGAGACAGCTATATGAACACACTATGCCATTTGTATCAGCTTCCTATTCTCTGACATCAAAGAAATCTGGCTTTTGTCAGACAAGCAGCAGATAGAACAGAGGCAGAATGTCTGCTGAGTGGGAAGCAAGAAGATTCCCTAAGCAGAATGCCACACTAAGCTACCGTTAAATAGAAACAAAGACCCCAAATGCTAAACTAGAAGCCATCAATTTGTGTTTTACTCTCAAACGCAGCCTTGCAGTCTCATTCTATTTCTCTTTCAGTGCTTATTCTTGACCTCCCCCTTCCGGAGTACACTGTTGACATTGAAGTCAGCCTGAAGGATTCATCTTATCTGGAGCCAATCAAAGACTATTTCAAAAATATTGATCTTACAGTTCCAATTAATATTTCAAGTGCACAAATGAGAGTTTCAAACATCAACATTACAACAGGTGGGTTGGTTATTGATTTGTATATTCTGGATAATGTGGAGTTTTGTCTGTATTTGATGTCTCCCACTTTTACCACCCATCACGCTTTGGAATCAGCAAAACTGAACCATCTCTGCTGCCTGCTGAAAGACCCAGCAAGGCAAAAGCTATAGCACACAACAGCGTATTTGTTATCTGTCTCTCACCACTCCTCTTTATATAATGTTGGCATTAGGAATAGCTCTGATTGCTTTTCTTTTCCTAAGGAAAGGACAAAGCCGGAGGAAGCCTGAGCCAAAGGATTTTGCTCCAGTTTGGCTAACAAGCAGTCTGAGTTACTTTCAAGTTTCAGGAAGCTGTGACAGCAGTTATCAGACAATTTACTTCCCTCCTCCCGAGTCTGGAACGTAAATGGCTGTAAGAGGCTGTACTCTGACCCTGACAGAGAGGCTGCAGGAGAGAGAACTCACTTAACCTATTCTTACAGGGCAAGATATCAGACAGGTTTTATTACACGAGGTGTGGTTGTGCAACATCACATCTGAGCAATACAGTGGAGGATATACAAACATACCAGGCATTTACAACAGCAGAGGAGATTTGATACCTTCTTATCGCTGGCCTATAAAGCAGTGAAAGGAAGTGTTGAACAGTTCTCAAAACAACATGCAAATGGATTTTCATGGGCCTTCGGGCTCACGTGTAATGTGTGAAAATCAGTTTGTTAATATCTTACTTTGCCAATAACACATTTAGAGCAGAAAAAGTTACAGTGATATGTTTTGTTGGTTTGGTTTTTTGGGGGCTTTTTTGGTTGTTTTCTTTTTTTTAGTGCTTTAAAGCACTTCGTGATGACGTTACCTTCCCTCACACAGCATCTGTCAGGACACTGAACAACACAACACCTCACTAGCCACTGAGACTATGAATGAACTTACTCTTACAATCTTTAAAAGCCTATACACTTGCTTTCAGCTCAGGTGACATAAAAATATCCAGTCTGAAAAGCAGTATGGAACCCTGGCCAATATGCCAGGTAAATTTTTGGGATCAGACTTCACATCTCCATTCAATTATTTAAAAGTAATTGATCAGACTTATCCTTGTACCAGTCTGGTTCCCATTTCTGGTTAGTCTCTTACAATTAGAGTAAAATTTGCAAGGTATCAGATCATCATTTCGGCATCATTCAAGTGAACTCACAAGAAGGGCAACATTTTGAGATCCCTGTCATGAATACATAGAAAGGTAAATATTTATCTTGCAATAGCTATGCCCCGTTTACCATTCTCATGGTATTTCTCGGTCTGTCTGACTCCAGTCTGCCTGCCCAGTGGTGAGAACAGCAGCTGCTGTTTCTGTGAAAATGGATATGCCTGGCCAAGCACGGTGTGCAGTGATGTGATGCCCTGCCCTTCTCTGAGCCTGGAACTGGCCCTGCCCTGTGGCTACATGCAGAAAATGCCTTTCTATGGACCTTACTGTGAGCCCCAGTCTGAAGGTGAGGAGATACAGGGCAGAACTTCATCTCTGTGCAGCTCGTATACCGGTTAGAGGTCAGAATAGTGATAAAAGGTGTGATAAAAGAGCACATCAGGACTGAACCGGGTACCCCACCACCTGTGAAGGTGGAAAGTCTGCAGAGATGGTCTAAAGTTCTTCTCCTTGTGATATGGGCCCACCTTGACCCAAACACTTGCAGATATTTAGTTGCATTTGAAGCCTCAGCTCCTGCAGTCACTCCCATGCCTCTTTGGGACTTTCAGGTTTTGCTGAGCAAAGAAAGTTTGAGCTCATCAGATTTTCAATAGATTTTCACCTCATAAGCATTATTTTTTATTGTTTTCCATTTATTTGTATGTCTTTCCTTACAGACTCGTGCGGTATGGGAGAGACCATTGCAATGAATATGTCAGTCAGACTTGACACAGACTTCCAGGATGATCTCAAGGATTCTTCTTCTGTGTTATATCAAAAATACAAAGGGGACCTTGAAAAAGCGGTAATGACTTTAGTTTTTTATCCCTGAAGGTCGAGAGCCCCCTAAGAAATATGGTGTTTACCCCAAGTGCCCGGGATAGAGGGTGGCCTGTCAGTGTCTCTGTGGGGGGCTGGGAAGTGTGCCACAGTGGGAGATACAAAGTGGGCCAAAGCCAACTCCATTGAAGACAACAACAATATTCCATTTCTTTTTAATACACCGGGAAGTATTTAGGAATCTTTTGTGTCTAAAGCATGAAAAAAAATCTTATTATTGGTCCTATCTTGAACCCATGTGGGTACACATGGAATGAAACCATAAACAGAAATTTATTCCATGACACCAGGAGAGCACCAGGCCTGTTGTATCAGATATGCCACATGTCCTTACTCACATCAGGAATGGAGATTTTCCTATTTTAAGCACACTGCACTAATACACAGAGGACTTACACCATGTCACATGTCTTTCTTTACAGTTTAATGACAGTTACAGATGTTTACCAGGCTTTGTATCGGCAACAGTTATAGGTTTCAGGTAAGTAAATAATTTCATTTTTTCCTGGAAGACACAAAACTTTCTGTCCAGTCTCAAGGAGACACGAGTCAGCAAAGGGTACGTTCACTCTGGCTAGAACCCACTCCCAGTATACACACAATGAATAACAGAATAATCCCTGCAAAGCAAAGCCCAGCTGTGAACATGGAAATGGGATTGTGGGTAGATTTTATCACTGTGCAAAAGTCCAAAAACATAATCATTCTCCATCTGGATCAAAGCCTTTTATGGAAAGGACTGAGCTCCACCCAAAGGGGGAAGGGATGCAAATAAACCTAACATCATTTCCTAGGCCATGAGGAAGATGAATTAGTACACCGACTGTGGATACAAACTTGGATAAAAGAGACATTGCTGCTGTCCACATTTATTTAAATGCAGCTGTATTTTAGGTTTTCTAAGGAAAGTTTACTAGAAATAAACATCAGACGAGGAAGATGTCACATAAAGGTGTTTGTTATTAGGGAAGAGCTGTAGCATAACTTTCTTGTATACCAGAGCAAGCCTTAAATCCCAAGAGGAGCCTCCGCAGGGGAGTCCTGTGAGGCCTTCCCAGCCATGCAAGATGGGTCACCACTTGACCCATAGAAATCCACTAATATACACGGATATTTAATTCTGGTGCTTCTCTCATTCTTGTATCTGTTTAGCCCTGGAAGCGTTTTTGTGAACTATGTAGTAAGAACAGGAGCAGCAAGCTTCTCTCAGGTTGGAGATTCCAACAGAGCTGTACCACAGTTTCTGGATTCATCGTACCATCTAAACCCATCCACCTTCACAAGAGTAATAACTAGTAAGTTTAAAGCTCTCAGTACTTTCCTTCAACCTTTATTTTAGTATTTTTAGCCTAAATCATGTAGCTGCCCTATATTGTTGATTATTTTGTACTGGACTTCCAAGAAACATTTATTTCTTAGCTGTTTCATTTTATCCTGTGTCACCAAAGATTAGTGCCTTCATGAGAGGACCATGCGTGCATGAAAAACCAAAACCTCCCATGAAAAACCAAAGCCTTCCAGCTACTCCACTGATCAGTTATTGGTTGGGCTTGATGATCTCAGGGGTCTTTTCCAGCCTAAATGATTCTAAATGATCCCTGATGTGGTCTGCCCAGAGAAGAGAGACTGAATACCCTTAATTCCTCTCCAGAGACAGCTCTAAGAATGTCAGGCTGCCATCACTTCCTACTCTTTAAAACAAAATATAAAACTCTTGCAGTTTACATGACAACACATTCCCCTTGGCTTCCTTGGCAGATTTTCCACGCTGCTGCTGGACAGTGTGCTACAACTCAGTTGCCTGATCAAGTGCCCTGGAGGTGCTGTGCTCTCTGCACTGCGTACTGGACTGTGTGTCTCAGAGGATTACTTCAACCCGGTTGTTTCTCCTCCCAGTTTATCCAATCAGAAAGTAGCTGTGGTGATAATAATATTTCTATCTCTCTGCATAAAACCATCTAGAGTCTTTAGCTGAGAAAGATACTAAAAGAACATGTTGAGGGAAAATCCCATGGCCTGTATCAGAGGTGGTGCCCTGCAGCTGATGCTGGGTGCATGTTAGTCGTGAAGTACCTGGGACCCCTAGAAGATGAAAGACACCATAAAGATGTGAGCTGAAGTGACAGTAATGCAGAATGTTTCTCTCTGTCTTCCCAGATCAGACGAAGTTCACTGTGCAACCCTTGAACATTTTTGAAGGGGACACAGTAAGACTGACCTGTGAGATAAATTCAACATTTGCCAATGCGACCTGGTATCACTCTGACCAGACCATCTCAACCAGCTCCCGATACTCAATAGAGACCGTTTTAGCAACCAGAAGATCGATTCTTAAAATTACCAACGTTACGATGAAGGATTCTGGTATGATTTTCCATTGTTAAAACAGAAAATGTAAATCTCTAGTATGGCTAGTTCTATAAAATGCAAAAATGAGTGCAGTGGCTGCATTTTCCTAGAAGAAATGTGAAACTCATACTGCCCCTAATAATTTTCCTGTTGTTTTCATTAATGAACTACATACTGACTGACATTGCCAGTAAGATGTGAACTGACTGAAGTGATCGTACGTGACCGGGCATTCTAAGTGCCAGGCTTCACTGTCATATCAGGGGAGATGCTGGTGACTGCATGGCTGTGAGGCCTTCCCACCCTTTTGGTGTGGTAACTGGAGGCTGTGGCTGAATTTGTCCTTAATGCCCTTGCCGCCTTCACACGTGACCTAACTAATCAGAGCTCAGTGTTACAGTTTTGCATGTTCAGGGATTTTTGAAAATCAGAAACAGGGAAACTTGCAGCATTTTTCTGGGAGGAGCTATCAGGGGAATTATTGTGTATTTTCAGAGCTTGGACTCAAGCTCCCGCCCAATTCTTCTTTTTGGACCATGGATGCTACATTCAGCTTCAAAAAGGGTAGCCTGTGACCAGGTATTTGGGCACACATATGCAAGGTAGGAATCATGGGTCCAAAATTCTTTGGACTGAGGATGCCCTGAACCTTGGTGTCTCTACTACTGTGTAAGTGGCTCACTTGGCTATCCCAGTGGGGAAGGGAAACCCACATACTTAAAATATGTAGGAATTTTGGAGCTCTGATTGCCAGTCTCAAAACCAAGCCTGGCTGCATCCAGGGGAGTCATGCCTGAGAGAGCGGCTGATAAAGAGAAAGGAACCTGGGGGTCCTGGTTGATGCAAGTTGAATATGAGTCAGCAGTGCCCTGGCAGCCAGGAGGGACATCCCTGTCCTGGGGGGGCATCAGGCACAGCATTGCCAGTAGGGCAGGGGAGGGGATTGTCCCGCCCTGCTCTGCACTGGGGCAGCCTCACCTCAAAGTGCTGGGGGTAGTTTTGGGCACCAAAATACAAAAAAGGCATCAAGCTATTGGAGAGTGTCCAAAGGAGGACACAAGGATGGTGAAAGGTCTGGAGGGGAAGCCATATGAGAAGCAGCTGAGGTCACTTGTTCTGTTCAGCCTCAAGGAGACTGAGGGGAGACCTCATTGTGGTCTTCAGCTTCCTCATGAGGGGAAGCAGAGGGGCAGGTACAGATCTGTTCTCCCTGGTGACCAGTGACAGAACTCAAGGAGGTGGCATGAAGCTGAGTCAGGGGAGGCTTAGTTTGGATATCAGGAAAAAGTTTTTCACTCAGAGGGTGGTTGAGCACTGGAATAGACTCCCCAGGGCAGTGGTCACAGCACCAACCCTGACAGAGTTCAAGAAGCATTTGGACAAGGCTCCCAGGCACATGGTGTGGCTCTTGGGGTGTCCTCTGCAGTGTCAAGAGTTGGACTCAATGATCCTGATAGGTCCCTTCCAACTCAGCTTATTCTGTGATTCTGTGATAAATACCCTGCTCTCCTTAGCAATACCTTCTGAGCAGCTTAAGAGCCAACACTCTGAGGCCAGTTCTGGTCGAGTCCACCCTGGGCACCTCTCTGTCACCCCTTCTGTGTAGGAACCTTTTTACCATGACATACTGCTGCCAGAAGGACTATGGGCAACACACAGATCCCAAAAGCACCTACTCAGCCAGATTTGAAGTATTTTAGTCTGAGAACACTGATCTCAAGTGCCCATCAACACTGAATTCTAATCTGGATCCATTTGGCACCAGGAGTCTGCAGAAAGCATTCTGCAGGTGATCTGAGGGTATATATTGATCAGCAAGTGGCAGAGCCACTGCAGAGCAGGAACATGTGAAAAGTAGATATGGAAGTAGCTCCTAATTCCAAATCTAGAGGCAAACTCAGCAAAATCTGTTGTATATCCTTTACAGGTTCCTATAACTGCATGTTCATACTGAGCAGTCCGTCTCACACAGAGATACACACCGCCAAAGAAACAATATCTGTCTTTCCGCTACATGTCACTCCAAACTTCGAGGACATCGATGTCACATGTAACAGTCCTGAAGTGCAAACGAAGGGTGTTCTGCTGTCCTGTTGCATTGACAGACACTTAAAATCACTTAAGGTTTCCTGGAAAGTAAATGGAACAATCAACATTACAGGTAAGGTTAATAAAAGGTTGTCTTTCACCTGCTAGGTTTGCTCATTGCTCAAAGGTCTCCTCCTAAGTGGCTGCCCCAAAGTTCTGGGATGAATACAGGGTATGCCCCAAAGGTATGAGTGGCAGGGGAAAGAACAGATTCTGTATGTGTTGGGCAGGTGCCAGTGGGGTTCCGGGCATCTCCATACACTGATGCCTTAAACTGTGCCATCCTGGATGGAAACAGCTGCCTGGACCGGCAGCACACCACCTTCTTCCAAAAAGCTTATTTCCTCATGGTGTAATTTTGAGAGCAAGGATGCTCTCTCATCACTCTCTGCTGCTATCTCCAGAAGCACCCTTGGGGTACAAAGATCTTTCATGTACCACACAGTGAGATCTGGCAGTCAAGAGGTGCAAGTGCTGCACTGTGAAACAGCTGCAGTACAGCTAAATATGAGCACTATTTCCCTCTCCACCTGTAGCTGTGATTCATCATATACCAGTGGAGTCAGAGGCATCCCTTAAGGCTTTCAAATATAAAGACTTAATAAAGTACAAAGTAAATGTGCTACAAAGAGCTACAAAGTAACATGACCAGAAATGCTCATAAATGTCTATGAACCATCACCCTAAACGGTCTGTTGCCCTCTTAATGTTTTATGGATATGAAGTAACTGTTTATTGTTAACTATTTTCTGTAAATTAAATTTAGAAGAAAGCAGGACAGCAAAATGAAATAAAATCTTCAAAGCTCAAGCATGCAGTCACTTCCACAGAGGACAGTTACCAGAGTGCAGCAGTGCTTGCAGGGTGAGGGGATCCTGGCCTGCTGCAATGGGCTGTTTTACCCCTGATTCCCTGTGGCCAGGCTTTCCCCCAGGAGCTCTGCTCTCATATCAGCTGCACTGTCAGCTGCAGTGCAGGGACAGCTTTAGTGCTCACAGCTAAACTATCACTGTTTAGATTTAAAGTTGAATGACTGTCAAGTACCTCCAAATTTTTATTCCAAAATTAGACAAAATTAAAATCTGCAGTGTTTACTCATATTTTACTTACCTTTACTCACCCTTAATATCACAGATTATGAGGTTAGGCTTAACCAGAATACTTTTTATTTTGGTTGACCCTGAGGTTTCCAAGCAATGTTGTTGCTTTCTGACTGGTTTTGACAGGAGAAATCCCAGCACAGTGCTGAGTTTTGCCACTCTGAGTGTTGCCAGAGTAAAAGATGTGAATGAACTTCAGCAATGACAAGTTGAAAGTGCCATGCTGTCACTTGCATACAAACACACAAGGGTTTCCATAGCTGGAGTAATTGCTTGTGCTTTCCAGAAGAATTTTTGAACATCCATAGCCTTTCAAAGAATTCTTATTTCTCTCTAGGAGTATCCATCTTGAGTGGAAACTGCACTGGATACCAGCTCAACGTCAATGAGTCACTGTGCCCACCTGAGAAGTCAGGTGCAGTGACCACATACACGTGTGAGCTGGAGACCGGACACGGAGCCAGGCGCACACAAAGCATCAGAGTCACGTACTTGCGGAAAGGTGAGGGGCAGGGACTTGTGACACACCACAAGCTCTTAATGCATAGATGGCCTCTGTGGCACACAGAATTTGCAAGCGAACAATTAAAAGTGATTCTCACTGATGTGACTTTTGTCCTGTGTTGTCTCAGCCCACGTAACAATATCTTCAAGCACAAACTCCACAGTTTCTGAGGGATACGTATTCAATGTAACGTGTGAAAGTGATGTGAACAATTATGACAGCATCAGTTGGAAAATCCAGTCTGGAAATGACACAAAAACAGTAGACTGTGATATGTGCATCAAAAATAGCAAATTCCCAGCCACGTCTGTGCTCACAGTGAAGTCTGCCACGCAGGACTGGAAAGGTGAGTGAGTATGGCCTTATTGGCTACAAAGGCAATGAAATCTCTGTACCAGATCATTTACAGCATCCTTAGCCCTGCAAATCACTGTGAAGCCTGGCCACAGTAAATAACCCCCCCCCC
>VZTE01002905.1:459589-605231 GCA_013397775.1 Eulacestoma nigropectus
GCCCAAGTAAAAAACCCCCCCCCCCCCCACAGTTAAAACTGTAAGTGTTGGAGGACAGCAAGGCTTGATGTCGCCAACAGCACTGTACTTGTTCAGTGTTCATTACCATACAAAAGCTGAGAAGCACTTCTGTCCACTGAGATGCGGTTTTGTATCACTTCTTTTAGGCACCTACATCTGCACATTCTCCCAGAAAAACCTGGAGAGTTCTGCCAATGTGACCATCAAGGTGATTTCCTTGCCCCTGAAGCAGAACATCCTGATAGACCCCATTACGACATCGATACAGTGCGAAGTGCCACACACCCTCGAGTGCTGCATAAGTGCAAAGACCGTGAGAGACTACTGGGTTACATTTGTGGTTCAACAAAATGAATTTCAAGTTGGTAAGATATAACAAACTTGCAGAATCATTAGTTTCACTCTGTGTCACAGCCCAGTCTCTGGGTTTTTTGTTTTCAGTTAGGTCTATGTAAACAAGTCATACTTAACTGCTTTCATGACAACCCAGAAGTACTTCTAGGGTGCAAAAAACGGAAAATGGACTTTTTTTAGGATGGTTAGCATGCCTGGGGAACATGGGTAGGATTAATACTGAACTGAAGCCACTGCTGTAGTGATAAATACATAATCGGTAAAGTCGATGTTTGGTTTGACTTGCCAGGCAGGCAGGAGTGGGCATCCTGACCCTCTTCAGATTGGAAATTGCTGAACTCCTTTTATTTGCTTTAATCTTCCATTCTGCCACTTTTTACAATGAGTACTGAGAAAACATTATTTAAGAAAATCTACTAAGTCATGAAAAATGTTGAGTAACCCATTAAGAATGCAATTAAAAAACTATTCCATTTTCTCTGAGGATACAGGGGGCATGTCTTTAACAGCACAAAAGCCTAAGCTTCTATGTCTTCAAATTTAGGGCAATTCTGCAACTTCCCTGATACATTTTTATATACTATAAATTTTCAAGTGAGTTGTTTTTTATATACTAGAAATTTTCAAGTGAGTAACAAAACAGTTAATTTGGAAAAAAAAAGGCGAATATGATCTGCTAAAAATAACTCAGGAAACATGCAAGAGTGCAAAAACAGCAGGCTGAGGAGTAAAGCAGGCAGAGACTGAGGAGTCTTTCAGTAGCTAAGAAAAAGGCAAGGATGTTGTGGGAAGAGACTGCAGCTGGAGTCCCACCCTCAGGCACAGGCATTCTGAAAAGCAGTGGGAGTGGGATCCTGAGTTCAAAAGAACCATATAAAAACAGCAAAAGAGTATCCCAGCCCAAATGAAACATCTGTGGTAAAGGCAGGAAGAGTATTCTCAAAAATTATTTTCAAAGCAAATTTCAGTTCCTGTACAGTTAAGAGGGTTTGGGGAGGATTTGCTCGTACACCAGTAAATGAAAAGGTATTGATCATGAAGCAGCTGCCAGATTTATTACAGGGAGAGTAAGACACAGAGGTCAGCATACAGAGAGGGAGCTTTTTCACAAAGGAAAGTTGTTTTTTTTTTCCTAATACCCACAGAAATGAAAGTTTTGCTGATGCTTTCTGCTGGTTTTAGTTGACTGACCCCAAATCTGTGTTAACCTGTCTTAATCCACCCATACAGAGAAAAAGAAAAAAGACAGTTTGTTTTGCTACATGTACAATCACATGGAAAAAGAATGTAACAAAGAGAAAGACATTGTGGCATATTGCAAGTTTATCAACCGCATCGGACAAGGAGTCGACAGTGAACATATGAGACTGCACTTGATACCTGGTAAGAACAAAAGTTACTGTTTATAGCTGTTATATAGGACATACTAATATCTTTGTTAAATCAGGTGCCACAAATTCATCACCAGTGACATCTAACGGGAGCAGCTTTTGTTATCCAAGAACTTCTGTCTCCTTTTCTGATGGGAAATTTTTACACACAGAGGAAAATACCAGTTTTGATGTAATTAAAAAAAAAAAATAGACAAGATGCTTTGTCTTTGCTGTATTTGAGAGTGGTCCCAGTATGTTCCAAAGCAGCAAAAGTTTAGTCATCTACTGTCCCTATTTCCTTCTGGTGCAGGCTGCACCACCAAGCTTTGTCCCCTGTGTTGAAATATGGTCATGCAGCTTCCAGCTTGCAACAATAATTTAGCAAGGATCAAAGATTGTGGTGCCTCAGGAAGAAGTAATCTGGCTCAGGAGGGCAGCCTGTGGGAGAGCATTTCCACTTTGAACACAAGAAGGGCAGCCTCTGTGAGGTGCTGCAGAGACCAGGGCAGCTTCCAGTCAGCTCTGCAGGGAATGTTTGGTAATTAAAATTTAGCATTGCTAAATCCAGCTTTGATGTTTAGTTCTGACAAGAGTTTGGATATTCCAACTCTTTTTTTTTCTAAATGGGAAAGGAAGAAATGTTGAACATCCCCCTAATGCAGAAATTTTGTTTTTTCCACAGTAGTGGTGCCTACAGCTGAATCACTGTATCTGCCAGATTTCACTCTCTTAGGCAATAAATATGCAGACATTTTAATTACTTTAATCACTTTAATCAGCAGATACTTACTGATAGGACTAAGCCAATCAAAGACAATTAGCAACACTCACTGTTCATCAAAAAGGTGCTGAGGCCTCACTATCAAGGTCTTAATCAATTTCCTGTTAGTGCTACATCAGTGTTGAGTACCTTGGCAGAATAAACTTTCTATGAATTATTGTTCACTTAGTGGTCAATATAATCCCACTCCAGCTCTGTCTAACCCTGCAATCGGACAGATAAATTTAAGTCTTTGGGTATTGGTTTGTTGATTTGATTCAGTACTCAAAAATCAGAGCTTTATTAGATTTCCTTTTTAATTTCCTGATTCATAAAAATTAAGAATGTGAGACATATACATCCTGAAAGGTCACAATTGATGAAGACAGCAAGCTGAAATCCTAATTTAAAGAACTTTGAACAGGTCACAAGTTTTCTGGGGGTAATTTATTAATCTCCCTTCTCCTTATTTTCTACCTCTGTCTCCTCTCTGTACAGATAAGAAAGTTTCCTGCTCAGATGGATTGGGCATTGGAACAGAAAGGGCCACATTAATAAAGCCATGCTGTGATGTAAAAAATCCCAAAGGTTTTACTCGAGGCAGTATAACTTACCAGTGCATCAACAGCTCATGGAGGGTTGCAAGGAATGACTGCCTGTCTGGACCAATAAATGACCTGCTGAGTAGTGCTGAGGTAACACTCACAGGTTTTATAGAGGTTAGGGTGGGGAGGTGGGGGGGAAGATGGACCAAAAACGTTGGTTGCATGATTTTTGCTTATCATAATCTAAAACGTATGAAGCATTAAAAAGTTTATTTTAAAAGATATTAAGAATGTTTGGCTCTATCTACACCAGCCAGTGAAAGAGCCGAGGTCCCCTCCCGGGGCCCTCCCGGGGCCCAAAGAGCCTGAGACACTGCATGGGTAATGTCCATACACATTAATTGTTTGTCTCCCAGGCAAGGTGACCTTGTGCATGGCAGCCATAAGGAGCAGTTGCTGGCCTGGAGCATTCCCTGAGCTGTGCTCAGGCACAAGCCCAGAGCATGTTACAGGGCACACCAACAGCGAGGCTGCAGGAACAACTCCAGGCCACTGCCCAACCTCATCCCCAGGCCCTTCTTACAGGGCCCACCCCCTTGGCCACTACACTTGACAGATGGGTGCCAGGCCTTGGTATCCTCCCACAGTTCTCTTCCCACCCACAAACCATTCAGAGTCACCTTTCTCTCAGTGAGGTTAGAGAATTTCGCACATGTGATGTGCTATTATCTTCTGTTCCAGTCCTTGGTCAACAGCCCTGAGGCAAAAGCACAACTACCCTCCTACCTTGCACAGCTTAAGGAACAGACAGAAAAGGAGCTAACCACGATAAACAACTCTTCAGCAAACCTAGGCGCAATCATTACCATCCTGGATATGGTCTCCTCTATCCCAGCAGAGGCAGAGGAGCTCACTATTCAGGTAAGGTTTTAAGTCTTATCTACACCTACCAAGCCCTTTGGCCCCTTTTGTCACAGGGGATGATGTTCTCCCTGAAGCAGCTTCACACTTACTTAGGATCAAGATCAGGAAAGTGTTAAGGGAATGAGATGAAGTGACAGCAAAGATACAGAGGAGTTTATGAAAACTCATAATTATGGGGACGAGGAGCCTATGCATGAAAGAGAAGCTGCTGTAAGCTTAGCAACTAGAAATATTCTAGGAACACATGGATATCTCCAGCATTCTCAGACAGGAAAGGACAAGGAATGATGGATGAAAAATTGAATATGAGCCAGCAATGTGCTCTTGCAGCCCAGATGTCCTAGGCTGCTAGATGTCCAGCCCAACCGTGTCCTAGGCTGCTTAACAAGGAGTGTGACCAGCAGGTCAAAGGAGGTGATTCTGTCCTTCTACTCTGCGCTGGTGAGATCCCACCTGGAGCACTGCATCCAGCTCTGGGGTACCCAGGGCAAGAAAGATGTGGATATGTTGGAATGGGTCCAAAGGAGGGCCACAGAAATGGTCAGAGGGCTGGAGCAGGTCTCTTATGAAGGACAGGCTGAGAGAACTGGGGTTGTCCAGCCTTGAGAAGAGAAGGCTTGGGGAAGACCTTATTGCAGCTTTTCAAAACTTAAAAGGGGCTTATAAGAAGAGTTTTTATCAGGGTCTGTAGTGACAGGACAAAGGACAATGGTTTAAACTGAAAGAGGGTAGGTTTAGATTATGTATTAGGAATAAATTGTTTACTATGAGGGCAGTGAGGCACTGGAATAGATTTACCAGAGAAGTTGTGGATGCCCCAAACCCTGGAAGTGTCCAAGATCAAGCTGGATGTCCCTGGCCCTGGAAGGGAGGTTGGACTGGATGACCTTTAAATGTCAAAACCATTCTGTGGTTCTATGATTCCATGAGTAGAAGTAGGAATAGAAAAAAAAGGTTGAAATAAGAATAGGGAGAATAAATTTCAGGAACCATGATCAAGCAAGGAAAATAAATTCAATGTAACACCAAATGAATAATAAAAGAAACCTTAGAAATAATTGGGAACCTTGATTATCATGTTCAGAGGAAAAGCACTGCTCTCCTGAACAGAAAAGTGCAAAAAGACTTGATGGTTTGTAGATAGAGAGCCGTACATGAGACACCAAGAAATCAAAGACAGCACGAACGCTGAGAAAGAAAGGAAAGAAGGCTGGAGATGCAAAAATACTAAATGATATGTGAAAAAATAGTAACACAGCTCTGCTTTTGGAAACTTTAACTTGCGAACAAAGCATGCAGAGGGTTAACAACTGAAGACTTCACATGGACTGAGCAAAATAAGAAAATGCTGGGCTTTTTCAAAAGGCACTTCTAGGACTACACATAAATTACCATCAGAAACAACAATTAATTGTATGGGGTTTCAGTAACTGCATTATTATGTTGTTGTTCCAGAATTTCCTATCCACAGTGGACTTAGTTGTTAATGATTCCACAACTGAAGCATGGGAAAACCTGAAAAAAGAGAAGACACAACAAAGTTCTTTGTTACTGCAGTCAGTAGAAAATTTTTCCCTGCGCCTCCAACCAGTTAATAACACCATTCCTTCAGTCTCTGCAAACAGCATTCAGCTCCAAGGGGTAGTTGTCAAGGAAAATAACACAGATTATAACAAGGACTTCTGCAGTACAGAAAACCTCACAGTCAACGTGCTTATTAGTGGCACTGAAATCCAGACTCTAACCCAAAATTCAACCATTGTCAGTGTGATGTACTCAAAACTTGGACATATTTTGCCCCCAAATAGGTTCGGATGTGTGAACGGTTTACTGATAACAACAACTTTGAGCAGCAACAGAAGCCAGAAGTTCGATGTTAATATGACATTTGCAAAGGAAAACTTGTCTCTAAAGATGCCCAAGTGTGTCTTTTGGAACTTCACACTCAACAATCACAGGGGGGACTGGGATACTCGTGGCTGCACACCCACAGAGTCAGGAGATTATGTCATTTGCTCGTGCAATCACTTGACATCATTCTCCATCCTGATGTCACCTGATAGATCCGTCCAGCTAAGCTTTGAAGATTATATTTCCTACGTTGGCCTGGCCATTTCAATTTTGAGTTTGGTGGTCTGCATTATAATTGAATCCTTGGTCTGGAAGTACGTGACAAACAACACAACCTCCTACATGCGCCACGTCTGTATTCTCAACATTGCTACGTCCCTGCTTATTGCTGACGTTTGGTTCATTGTCACTGCCTCCATCACTGATCAAAACCAGCTGATAAGCAGAGACATCTGTATCATGGCCACCTTCTTCATCCATTTTTTCTACCTGTGTGTCTTTTTCTGGATGCTGAGCCTGGGCCTCATCCTTTTCTACAGACTGGTGTTCATCTTGCACAACACAAGTAAGACTGCTCAGAAGGCGGTGGCGTTCTGCCTGGGATACGTGTGCCCCTTTGTCATTGCAGTCACCACCATCGCTGTCACCCTGCCAAAGAACAATTACATGGGAAAGGATGCCTGCTGGCTCAACTGGAAGGACAGCAAAGCTCTCCTGGCCTTCGTCATACCTGCCTTGATCATTGTGGCCACGAACTTGTTCATCGCCGTAGTTGTTATAATAAAAATACTGAGGCCAACTATTGGGGATAGGTCAAGCGGGCAGGAGAGGAGATCTCTGTTTCAAATTGGCAAAAGTGTGGCTATCCTGACACCACTGTTAGGCCTCACGTGGGGTTTTGGCCTTGCCACCATCATCAAAAACAGTCATCGAGCTTTCCACATCCTCTTTGCTCTGCTCAACACTTTGCAGGTGAGTTGCACATAGTTTTATTTCCTCTATTATGATTTAACATAGAGATATTATTAAAGTGCTGTGCTTGGCAGGGCATAAAAACAGCAGGGAAAAGTTCCGATTTGCTTTACACATCCTTATTCCAAAAGGGCTCTTTGGGAAGCCAGTTCCAGGAATTCAGCAGTATTTCATATTCTCAGCTGCCTTAATAGATGTGCCTTATAGATAAAGCTGACCTAAAGATAACTCCCTACTTTGTCAGTAGTTTTGGGATCAGCTTCATTGCTGAATACCATGAAAACAGCTCTGTTATGTTCAGGTGGGCAAACTTGAGCATCCCTGTTCTCATTCATAGTGCACCTGGAAGCATTGTGTTATGCTTTTGTGGGTTCACGTATAAACAACATGAAAGTCACCAAGATCAGCTGAGCAGTACTAATGATAAAGACAGGAACTGACAAAAATACACATGATTGAGAGTTTTCAGTCAGTATGACTTTTACAACATATTTAGGTGGCCAGAAGGATCCCAATACAAAGAAATTTCCTAAGGACAAAATAGCTATGTGTACTCTCCCTCTTTAAAGAGAATTCTTAAGAATTGCCATTGTTAAGAATGGCATCAAAACAGTGTTCTTCAAACCAAACTCACTGGCCTTTTTCTTGGAACCTGCTAGTTGGCCTGGAGAGCATAGGCAGGACATGTCTTCTATGCACAAACGTTCCTTCTTCTAAATACATTCAGTGCTACCAAACTATCTGTGTCACTTTGCAGACCAGATAAACACAAAATTGAAATAGACCAGGCCTGGAGAACTGCCAAATCAGCAGTCCACTATGTGATATGCAGTTAGAAAAATGGCCTCTATCAAAGAGTTCAGAGTTTAAATAGTACCATGGACAATGTTTGAGATAATTATGAGATATTGCAATTAAAGTTTGGTGTCATCAAAATGCATATAATTATCTGTCTCCTAGGGATTATTCATTTTGGTGTTTGGGACTCTCTGGGACAAGAAGGTAAGGATTCAAACTATTTCTTACACTATGTCAAAGTATTTTTGGAATTTGAACAGAATTTCTGTATTTACTGATGAACTGAATTTTTTTAAAAAATAGATACAAGAAGCCCTGTTGAAGAGGAATTCATCATCCAAATGGAGTTCGCAGCAATCAAAGGTTAGAACCTTGACCTAAGAATGTATTTCAGTCACTGCTGAATAGTCTAACATTCTCCAGTGCACTTTATATTCTGGATTATTTATTAGAACAAGTCAGAGAGGACACTAACAACATAAATATGATTATATCCCCTTTTTAAAAGTTCATTATTTCAATTGTAATTGGTAAAAAATGAGAAGGAGGTTAGCGAACATTTGCTTTAAATTCCACAAGAAATAAACTAGAAAATACAACTGAAACTTTTAGTTAGAAAACAGAAAATTTCTTTGCCACTATTATTTATTCACAACACAAGAGAAATGCAAGGGAGATCTCTCAGGGAATTATTATTTCAACTTACACTGCTGCATTTATAACACCTTACCAAAAAATGCCAGGATGTGTAAGAATCTTAGAATGGTTTGGGTTGCAAGGGACCTTCAAGATCATCTAATTCCAACACCCACCTTGCCCTCTTCCTGAGCTGCCAATGGTGCTGGCATCACCCTTACATGGCAATAAAGCTTGATTTTACATTGGTATCTGAACAGGGTTTATTCAGAAGAGCCTGTACAGGTATTGCTAAAGAACTAGGAAGCTGACTTAAAAGCAAGGATAATTAAGAAGATGAGAACATAGGCTCAAAGGAATTAAGGAATCCCTTAGACTTGAACTGTCAGTTCAGAAGAGCAGCATTGGATCAAACCACTCCAGTTTCCACAGGAATTGCTGTAGCTGGAATGTACCCTCAGGGATCACCTTGCACCACATTCCCATCAGAGCATGGTCTGCTAGAGCTCAGAGCTGTGTCCAGTTGTGGTTTGAGTGACTCCAAGGATGGATACAACATAATCTCTATGTGCAGCCTTTTCCTGTGTTTGACCACCTTCACAGTGAAAAAATTTCATCTTAAGTGGGATTTCCTGTATTTCTATTTGTTCTCAATGTCTCTTGTCCTTCCACTGGGCACCAAGGAGGAAAGTCTAGCTCTGTCTTTACTCTGTTCTAATCAGACAGCCCCCAGCATGTCCTGGCGTTGGGCTTGTTCCTCCCCAGGGACAGGAGGACTTTGCACTTCCCTTTGCCGAACTTCATAAGATTCCTGTCATTCCATTTCTCCAGCCTCTTGAGGTCTGAGAATGAGCAAATAAAGCAATATCAAAGTCTTTGATTAAGCTTTTAATATGTGAATCATTTACTTTCTTTCTCTACCACTTTATGATACAGGTGACAATACACAATACTGCCTAATTACTCCCACCAGGGTACAACTAATGAATGAAGAAGGACTGAACAGAAAAAGATGTGTTTTCCGTACCTTTTTTTAACACATCTTTGGAGGAATCCCGTTAAGTTCTCAAACCGCTCCAGAACTGAAACAGAAACTTCATTTTAGCAGCAAAATGTTCCTTCCTTTGCATCTGGACTGCAGAGAGTTGTGTTCCAGTGCCCTCTAGCGCGTCAAATTAAATTTGCCTCGGATTATCTCAGGCTGCGGGCCGTCAAGAACAATCCCCATTCACATAAAATCTTAGCTTTTCTGGCTACCTTAATGGCCATACTGCCACAGATAAGAGACCAGGACCCCTTACTGCCTGAACAGTAAGAACAGACTGGAGCCAAAGCCGTCTTCCCTGGCCAACAGTTAGAGACAAGCAGTTTGTGCCCTGTAGTTTCTTTTAAAGCTGACCTCCTTCATCGCCACCATAAACATGCAAATGTGAGAACTTGATACCTCACAAACATCTAACTTGACCTTCTGTGGATTGTTTGCTCATACTACTGAAACAAAGTTTATTGGAACTTTTTTGGTTTTTCTCCCTAAAATGGGGCTACAAAGAAAATTATTTTGACAAAACGCAGTTTTCTCTCTTACAGTCATCCTCCCTGATCCTGGTGACACCAATGCTTGCTATGAGCTACCCATTTTCAAGAACCTTTAACAACTTATGTGGGAAAACAGGTATGTGACAGTAGATGTCCCTTACTGAAGCACAAACAAGGTTTTGCTTTCATTTTGGCTCTCAGGGTCTGTCTGTCCTGATATCCATCAATCTATTTGTCTCTCCATGCATCCATGGACCTACTTTTCTAATGCAAAGGAACTGCAATGAGTCTAATTGTAGCATAATGCTAGCAGCACAACTGTCCATCTCTAAAACAATTATTGGATGTTTCACCAATTCTAAACCCCACTAACTGAGCTTTGTTTTGAGCTTAAGGAGATCATGGCACAGTTCATCCATTATTCATGTACACTTCACCACCTTGGAGCTGTATTTCTTCAAAGGTTCTCTGGCTGTTATTTTGTGAATATCACCATTTCAGTTAAGACTTTATCTTGCAAAAAGCATTTCTGGAAAGAACTTTTCATTTCTAAGCGTCCAATCTTTGTATCCAAACATTGTTCAGAGAAGATAGTGACACTTGGGTCTTAGTTTAGGGCCTCGTGGCCACAAGAGGGAGGGTGCTGGGATTCATCTCAGGAGCCTGTGGATGTTCTGTGTTCTGGATGTGTGCCCATGCTCCAGGAGAAGCACTAAGTGCCTCCATTTGTGTGAGAAAATCATTGCCCTGTGGCACAATTGGCTGTTCAAGCTGACACATCCTGGCTGTGTCACCAAACACGGTGAGTTCTGTGGTTGCTGGTATTGCTGTAATCCAGGTAGTGCCAGGGCTGCAGGGAAAGGCAGAGCCACCTTAGCCACCAGCATAGGTGTGACCGTCCCTACTTTGCAATGCCAGCATGTCCCAGGCTCTCTGTCCTTGTCTAACACCTGTGCTTTGTTTTGCAGGAAAATACAGAGTATCTTCTTCAGAGCCATCCACCTCTTCCACTGAAAATACTTCTAAGGCATATTCCTTGCTTAACTGAAGCACTGCCAATGCTAAATTGTGTAACTCGGAGAGGACCTCTTCCAAGACACACAGAAAAAGTACCTGGGAGTCACCAGGAAGTGGACTGCTTCATTTTGACTGAACTGTGCCTTGGCACATTCTTCTGGAATAATCATTTCTGGTTAATGTGTAAGGCAGGGAAACTGAGAGAGGTGGAATTTTACAAGGTCTGCCAATCCCAGAAGAGATGACAAGGATTTGAAGGCCTTCAAGTGCAAGAAAGGACCAAGAAAGGGAGTGAAGAATTCTCAGCCCTTAAGTGGGTGCTTAGCACTATGCAATACTGAGCCATGAATTGCAGTGCTTCACGCAGTTGTTGTCCAGTGGATTTGATATTTCCCCTATCAGCTCTCTGAGTGATCCTAAAGGCCTATGTAGATACACAAGTACCTCACAGCTTCTCTCCTGCCCTCGTATTAGAGTCTGGAAAGGCCATAGTGGTCTCCACTTTCTATTTAAGACTTTCTGGAACTGAAAATTCCCAACTGAGAAGGCCCATTTCAGATCTTCACTTTTGACTTACATGAAACGAAGACCATGATGATTCCTGCGTGGTCTTCTTTCAGATGGAAAGACTGAAAGCTCCATGTGGCACTTTTTTGAAGAAAAGGAAGCTTTATGCCCTTAACAATATTTTTCTTTCCCTTGATATGTAATGTGGTAAGACAGAGATCGTTGCTGCCCTCTGCCACAGAGGGGACTGCATTTATTTAATGCATAGTAGTGTTAAGAATGCAAGGAGTGCCTTGTGTAAAGTCTATATGTTTTGGTCTTCTCTCAGAGGAGAAACACACTTGGAGGATAAACTCAGAGAATAAACTCTGTAGTGAAGATAAATCACCACATGCCAGGCAGGATGAATGGTTTTATATAAATTATTGCTCTAACACTACATTTGTGGAACCAGTTATTTCAAGCCTGTACACCTTTAAACTTGAAAATCCCACCTTCACACATTATTTCAATCAAATCTTGCCTTTGTGCAGCCATTTGGTTTAACTCACTCTGGAAGTGGCTTGTGCAATAATGAACATCCACTCCTGCTGAGTGAGAACAGGCTTTACACGGACTGTAAAGTACAAGTGCCTGCAGATGGCATAGTCCCAGTCCCACCACACCGTGTCCCTGCAGGCATTTTGTCCCTGAGGTTTCACCACACTTCCCAGTTTAGTTGAGCCTGGCTTTTGCATGTCTGTGCATGAGAAATCAGGATGTGATGCCAAGCTGCCTGGCACCAATGGGCCATCTCTGGGGGATCTTCAAAGGCAAAGTCCTTGCCAGTGTAACAAAAGCCATGACAATTCACCAATGAGAAGTAGCTGAGAAATTACCTGTGCCAGTCTAAAGACTTGGGGTCAAGCTTCACTTGAATACAGACACAGACAAAGATAAAATGGGAGAGAAGAAAGGGGGGAATACTGAATGGGGCAAGGAGGGGAAACACATGGCAACAAACATCCTGTACCCCTTCCCCCCACTCTCAGCAGCAAGAACCAAGTCTTTGACATAGGCAGTGTGGGCAGCGGTCTCACCAATAGTTTTGTCCCTTCATGAGTCTGGTATTTTGGGCTGTTACCCCAACTCTTCCCTTTGCTCTGATCCAAATCCCTTTATTCACCTTTCCTTCTTGAAGTAAAAGCTGTCACAGGGCTCATTTCCTGATGATTGCTGTCACTCATGTACCTCTCCTCCCTGGACAGCAGTCCCTCTGCCATGGCTGTGGCCTTGCCTGGACCCTAAATAAACCAACATAGGGACCAAATAGAACTTGCAGGGCTTTTTTCATTTGCAGCTTGGCTGGAGTAATCCCTCTAAGCAATGCTTTCAGGAGAGGGTCCTGTTTGCCCCTGGTTCAGCACTGCTGAGAGCATCGTCCAGATTCTTGAGCCTATGTTGTCTCCAAGGTCAGGTGAGCCAGGGTAGCCAAGAAGGAGCCTGTCCACAGCTGTCCCTGAAAGGGATGGCCACCAGCCATTACTGAGACCCCTGTGTAACTGCAGGTCTGTAGCTGCCAGCCATGCTGTGAAGGATGAGGTGTCTTGTTAACAACAAAGAAAATATCTGCCCAGGAGAACCATCTGGTTCCAGTCCCAGCCTTGGATAAGGAAATAAGCATACAAGAGTTGCCCTGCTGTGATGCTCTGAAGGGAGCCAGACCATCAAACAGGGCCCAAATGCACCCAGGACCACCTGGTGGGATATCCCTCGTGTCTGGAAGCCATGAGGTTCTCGTGGCAGAGAAGAGTCAGTGGTTTGGCAGAGTGGAGACTTGGGCTCTGTCTACAGGAGCAAACAGAACCATGTCAGAGCCTACACATGTGTTTGGAGTGCATAGTGACAACTTACATTCTTATTCTTGGTGTCCCTTTAGGGACAGCAAAATCATGTGCAGGGTAGCACTTGCTTGGGCTTGCCTGGATCCTTGCTGCCTTGGTTTCTGTCTCACATATTCACTAGCAAGCTGCACCATGTAATTTTATTCAACTTCATGGATCTCTTGTCTTTCATTGCATAACCGAGTGATTTATGAGGTTGTCAACTTGGGTGGGAAACTCACTTGATCCAAGAGGGAATCTCCTAATCCAGAGGGCAGAAAGTAATCAGATCTGTAATTCCCTTTCACCTGTGAGATCCAGGCAGTCAGGCGTGTTGCAGGAAAAGCTGATCTAAGTGTTTGTTTTGATTTTATTCCAAAGGCAAAGAATAATAGAGCCAGAGTATTAACTTGCTGATAATGCCTTAATTAAATGGATGGTCTGTCTCTACCCACAAGACTGCTGTGATCAGCAGAACGGATCTAAGTAGGAACCAGCTGCCTGAGTACAACCTACTGCCATGAGACCGCATTTTCCCTTGGCTGCTATCCCTTGCAACTTGTATCTGGTAAGTACAAGGGCAGCATCACCCTCTGTGATCATTTACCATTAGCATTCTGAACTCCTGCAGAGGCAAAGAAACTGCTTTCCAAGGAAACCTGGATATCAGAGTTTCAAGTGTGGAAACTGTTAGAGCCCTTGAAAGCAGAGATCTTAGGACATACTAGATAAATTGCGTCCTGATATCTGCAGTAAGTTCGAGGGTGTCAACACCTTACCTAGCACATTGTAGTACCACAGACCCAGTCTTCATCTTCACACTCTCCTTAACTTGTGAGATGATTTCCAAAGACATGTGAACTTAATGGCAACCATGAGAGATTCAACCCTATGATAACTGATACTCTGCTCCAATTTCATCCAGAGCTGGTTGAAATCATGGGAATTTTATAGTTATTTTTAAAAAACCGTTTGATTAGGCTTGGAGAACAGCTGTACACTTGAGTATTTGAAAATCTTACATGATGAAACCCTCTAGAAAGACAACTAACTTTAATGTGGATGTATTTCCCTGCTAGAGCATTGGCCAAAACCATGGAATAGTAGTTTATGAATTCTGTGTAATAGCCAATTAGTGTAAGAAAACCAGCAAAGCACCAGGGAAAGTGAGTGATGATGTACTGACTTACATAAATATTTGTACCCTTTAGAATTCTTGAGCAATTTTTGTAGGAACATTTCCAGAATCTTAATACACATGTAATTCGGTGTGACTTTTACCAGTGTTTTGAGAGGTTCGACCAGTTATTTAATCTGAGTTTGAACTGTGGCTGTGAGTAAATGCATAGGCTCTCAGCAGTGCTGCTTGCTATGGGATGAAAAACCAAAACTTTCAAAAAACTTACAAGAAAGGCAGTGTATGAATTTTCATCAGACAGCACCTCTACATGACACGCTTTAACTGCCACATCCCTCAGAAAAAAACAGACTGCTGCCAAGCTGTTGGCAGAGCTTTCATCCATATGATGACTGGTTTTCTACAATTTGTATTCATCGTTTTTCTGAAAACTGATATTTTATGAACTATGGAAAAACACCAGGCTGAGATATGTCCCCCTTGCAGTTTTTTATCTTCCAGCCATCATGGAAATGAGGATGATAGATAAGACAATGGTTCCAGCAATTCCACCAATTGCCATTCCCAGGATATTCCCGTGGACCTGCCTTGACTGACACCTCTCACCCGTGAAGAAGAAGGCTTGTCCTGATGGGCACCTGGGAAAACAAAGCACAGATTTAGCGGATCAGGAGCCTTGTCATGCCTTCACCCCAAGCTCCTCACATTCATTATCCCAGATGAGCTGTTCCCATTGGTGGGATTCACATCACAAAGTTCCCACCTTGTCTGGACGCTATTTACACACCCTGGAAGCACCACAATAGGGGCTTCTTTGCTTTATGCAAAAAAACCTACCCTCCTGGCTGCTGGTAGGAACCAGTCACTGTGGTAAAGTGGTTTGTTTCTACTGGTCCTTGAAGATATGGTGGCTTAGACCTCTGAGATCTGTAGCTCTGAATACTTTTTAGCTGCATCACTTGAAGAAGAAAGCCAGGGCAAGGAGGGAGGAGATCTGTGGTACCTGCAGCTTGCTTTTCCTTTCACAGTCACACAAACTCCATCATTCTGACAAGGGTTTGGGTCACATGGGTCTGGCAGATAAGGCAGCTGATCTTGGACAGGCTCCATGTCCTGGGCTGCTCTCTTCTGCCTTTCAAGAATGAGGCCTTCCGTGAGGGCAGATTGCACAGGTTCAACAGGAACTTCAGTGTTACTGAGGTGAATTATATCTTTAAAAAAAGGAGAAAGGCATCAGAATCAGTGAATGCTTCTATGTGTAGTGTGCCTCATACTAGGGGCTCACAGTGTGCTTTGTGGACCAGAGGGTGCTCATTGTCCATTTTTCCTTTACAGAGCTCTTGCTGTACCACAAGTTCTGTGTATTTAAAAGCATAAGATAGAAAATAGCACTGAAATTACAGAAACTAGTTATGTAAATCTGTGATGTTCTGTACTTTGAAAAATTATGCCAAGTGAGGCCATTCTATTTGAAAATAAACACAGTGGGCATAGCCTTTAGTATGTTCGGTGCTTAGAAATGGACATAGCTCCTGGTCAGGGTGCTTAAAGGTGTCTAAGAAGTTAATATTTCAAAACTCACTGCCATTTAGATCCCTCTGAACTCACAATCACTTTAGTCAACCTCACCCACCTGACACTAGGACACAGAAATGCTTTTTAAAGTTGATTCCCATTAGAAAAGATGTTGGAGACAGGTGGCAAGAGTTATTTGAATGTATGAAAATAGAAAGAATCACCTATTTTGTAAGGAGAATCAGGAGAAGGTCCCTTACCATTAAATTCTGCAAAAATAATCAGGTCATCATTTTTCAGGAAGCTTCTCCGTCTCATCTGGCTGTGGGATATGAAGTTACTCCACCCCCAGGCTACACTTCTGTTGCAATTGCACGACTCATCAAATCTTCCAGCAACTGATGGTTTATCCCATATTATAATTCCATTATCTGCAAAGAGAAAATGAGAACCACAATCTTGTGCAGCTCAAAGTACTACATGACTTTTTTCTGCATTACAGTGTTAAAGGGGATTTATGCTGTAAAATCAAGTTCAGACCTGAAATTCCCAAACAAATCCCAGAGGACTGACAAACTAAAGGTGCCAGGTGATCTTCAAGTTTGGTCTGCTTGAGGATTCTTAGTCCATGTGAGGCCGTTGAAATTCCACAACTCCTCTTTCACTGAGAACTAACCAAACACAAATTGCCTCCTCATTGTCACCAACTAAGAGTTCCCTCCTGATTAAGGACACTCCCCCACCAGTTCCTAAGTACCTATGGTTTAGAATTTAACAGATTTTGGTCATTCCTATGATTTTGTTAAACATATTCATATTTAGGGTTTAAAAGCTCCTACTGAAAAAGTATGTACTTAACTTCCACTAGAAAAAGTAGAAAGAGATGAAGATTCACATGTAGTATTTTATTCTGTACCAAACTCAGCTTCATCCTATTATTCTTATTTCTATCATAGAATCACAGAATAGTTTGGATTGGAAGGGACCTTAAAGATCATCTCGTTCAAACCCCTGCAGAGGGCAGGGACACCTTCCACTTGACCAGGTTGCTCCAAGCCCCATCCAGCCTGGCCTTGAATCCTTCCAAGGATGGGACATCCACAGCTTCTCTGGGCAGCCTGTTCCAGTGCCCCACCATCCTCACAGTAAAGAATTTCTTCCTAATATTCG
Organism: Eulacestoma nigropectus; assembly: GCA_013397775.1. Classification (NCBI taxonomy): domain Eukaryota; kingdom Metazoa; phylum Chordata; class Aves; order Passeriformes; genus Eulacestoma; species Eulacestoma nigropectus. The sequence goes on from VZTE01002905.1 coordinate 476,569, forward strand.
ATCTAAACCTGCTGTCTTTCAGTTTGAAGACAATTCCCTTTCATCCTGGCACTCCAAGCTTTTGTAAATAGTCTCTCTCTATTTTTCCTTCAGGCTCCCTTCAGGTACTGGAAGGCCACAATTAGGTCACCCTGATTGTTCAGCCTTCTCTTCTTCAGGCTGAATAATTTTGAATTAACACATCCATGAAAAAGGGTGAATGTTGTGCATTCAGACCATGTAGGTTGAAGTTCACTGAGTATGTTAAAGTTGACTGAGCCTCCAAGACGCAGTTTTAACTAAATTATTGTTGATTTAGTGACAGAATACTGCACCCTGCTGGCATTCCATCAACCTGTGGTGATATGTCACCTGTCATAATGGAAAAACCACAGGTAGAATGGGAATTGTCAGCTCTCAGGAGAACTCTACATTTAGAATCATACTCAGATATCCCAGGGGTTGTTCATAGTAACACCAACCTTATATGCGTCACTTTTCATGCTATACAGTCTTCTACAGGTAGGAATTCTGAGTCACACGCAGGGAAGTTGTACACAGGAAAGTTTCCCAAACTGGGAAATATGTCCAAAGTTGCCCAGCTCTGAGTCCTACACTCAGTTCTCTTACTCAGATTCCTTGGCTGTCATTGTCAGCATTCCTCCAGGCAGACACCACTTACCTGAGTTAATGTGGTCTTTTCTTGTGGTGAAGCTTTTGCTCGAGGACATCCTTTTCAGGACGTCGGGATCCTGGTCCAGCACTGTGAGTGTGGCCTGGCGGTTCAGAGCCGGCCACTCCAGAACTGCATCGTTCTCTCCACTGCACAGGTGGAAGGCAACGCGAGCGTAGCTGCTGTTCCTGTAGTTGGGCAAAACACTGATGCCAAATCCATAACCCTCAGGACTGTAAAACCGAGGGCTTTCAATAGCACTGATGGATGAGTTCTCAAGGATTTTGCTGAAGTTGTGAATGACCCACACAGCTGTGGGACAGGGGGTCTCTGTCAGAGTGACATCATCAATAGCAATCCCACCCGATGAAGAGCCGGGGTTGCCCTTCAGTCCTTGGAAGAAGTAACGGAACTTCTTCTGAGCATTGAGGGTTACGTGGGCTATTTTCCAGTTGGAGTCACTGTCCGCTTTGGTAAAAGGAAAACAAAACATTGCTATCAGTGTGATTAGAGATATTATGAAGCAACTTGCCCCTAGACATCCATTCCAGCTGCACTTTTAGACAATCGGACCTCTCACAGAGTCCTGAAGGCCAGAGATCTTAAGCTGATATTGTGACTATAATATATCCACATTGTTTTGTCATCTAAATGCTTTGGACATGTACAAGGAACTCTTCACACGTTAGGGAATGACAGTCTCTAGTATAAAGGGTAACAGCTTAAGGGCTAAGATGAAACAAGAGGATGGGAATCAATGACCCAGTGTGTTCCTGACACTTTTCCATGGATTTATCCTTTCCTGCAAACTGCTGCAGCCTGATGTAGGCAGGTTATGGCAGGTCTTGTGCTTTGACAACATAAAACACATGGAGCTGCAGTGGCTGAGTTTGCCCTATTTAGCAAATGACCTAAAGTGGGAATCCAGTTCACATTTCCAAAACTGCATATGTTTTTATATTTCCAACTATCTAAAAATCAGTCTGAGATTCTTATTGACTGCAGAGGAGCACAGGTATTTACACCTGAACAGCCCACTCTTAGATCATGTAACAGCCAGTGGAGACAGTCAGTTGGTCTCCAGCATGGCTTGGGGTCCCTCTCAATCACTGAGTGTAACACAATTGTAGGAATGTTGTAACTTCTGCTGTAAAGCACCAAAATTACATCATTACAACCCACAGTTCCTCATGTAATACCAAAATTCTTAGCTGTATTGCAAGATATTCTGGTAAGATATGCTGGTAACGTCGGGAAAATCTTTTGGTTTCTGAGCCAGTCTTCTGCGTTCATGGGCACAGTAAGACAGCTCCTCCTCTTTACCCAAATATTCATCTTATTTTCAGAATTACCTTGAAAGGTTTGAATTTTCCTCATCTTGCGAATGTTCCCAGTGCCATCATCCTCTTTAAGCCAGATGATCAGCTTGTCAGAAGGGCTCCCCGTGGTCCTATAGAAGAACTGGAGGCACTGCTGAGTTCTCTTTGGATAAAGGATTCTGGACTCTAGGATTGCCACCTCATCTGCCTGGCCAGAGCTGGTGCTGAAGAACATGAAGTAGCCAGCATCTGGGAAGAAAGGGTAGACTGTCACTGCCTGTTTACACATTTCCTGCAAAGCTGCATTGTGTAAATTCATCATTTCAACTGCACTCTTTCTAGTAAGCAGAAAAGTAGTACTTAACCTGAATAGTAAAGGAAATAGCATGTGATAACCATCCAAGGCAGACTGGGATAAGAACAGGAGTAGCAGTTCAGCATATATATGGAACTCACTGCTGTCAGCTCATGTCAGTTTTGCATTAGTTGGTCTAATTGGAAATTGGATTCCTCAGGAATGTCAGAGATATATGAAACAGAGGATTCAGTGCTGACCACAAGCAATTAGCAGGTACATTTTTTTACTTGATTTATACTGAAGATAATCTAAAAATGCAATCTTAGAGATCACATGCTATATTGCCTTGTAAAGAGTAAGATAATTTCTTATCAGCAATAAAGATAATAAAAAGGGGTTGGACACAAAACTAGCACTGTCCTGACCTTGAATATGAAGAAGGTCTTTTATTACAGCTTGCCCAAACACTTCAAAATTCAATTACTCAGCTTAAGAAAATTATTTAAGAATTCCTGCTCCTCTAGTTTAATTTTCCATTAACATTTTTGAAGTGTTCTTTAGTTTAGTTTTGAAGTGTCTATCATTATCCTTATATTTACAAGGATTCACCATTTGCACACTTATCATATCTTGATATCACATGAAGTTGTCATGTTTTATCTGTATTGTGTTGCTTTTTAGTTATTCAATTTAGTCAATGATTAAATTAATAAGTTAAATTTTTTTAGCTGTTGTGTAAAAGTTCCACAGACTCCTCTCCAAGATAACATATCATAGAATCACAGGATGGTTTGGGTTGGAACAACATTCCACTAAATTCAAAAAGTTTAGTGAGAGTGGGAGTGCAAACATCATACAGTCTTTAACAAGACTCTGAACTTGTCATTGTAATCAATCCTGGAGAAAACCCAGCTTAGAAAGTGTCCCGCTCCTTTGTTTTACCTCTACAGCGCCCAGAAAGTGTGTGGTCCTCCTGCCCCGTCACACTGCCCTGTTGGTGGACCCAGTCTTGGTCATGGCTGGTGCCCTGGATCATACCGCAGATGTTCTCAGACTCAAAAGAACACTGGTCCAAAAAGGTGTGAGTTGAAGCTGAAAAAAAATACACACATGGTCACCTCAGAGTAGGAGATCTTTAAAATTCCTGCTCTAATTTTGGGGGGGTTTGTTTACAGCAGTATTACCATCCTGTAGACAAGACAACGTTCATGTTAGCAGATGTGAGCCGAACGACTCAGAGGAGGAAACATTTGATTCCTGGAGGGATTCCCTGGATAAAGACAACCACCTTTGACCTCTTTGCTGAAGGTTAATGAGTCCCACATGGCAGTGACTGATGGTGGTGTCTTTGTGCCTGTTTGCCAGCCTTGGTGTATTTAACCATTCTTCAGATGAGGTTATTGTTCTTCATGGCAGTTCCCTGATTGATGAACTTGAGCTCTGTCCTTCCACTCCAAGCAAAGTCCATCCTGTTACCTTAGGCTGGTTCAGCTGAGCTTGCCTGCAAGGTGCTGCTTCTGCTGGCAGCACTGAGGGAACAATAACTTTTCAGTAACAACCATGATCAGTGATATCTAACTTACTGATATCTAACATCTTCAACCAACTCAGCAAACACCTAGACTGTGTGGGATTCTAGAACTAGCCAATCTCAGGAGTAAAATAGTCTGATTAAGACCAAACATCAGTAAAAGAGAACAAAGTGCAGTTGCATTCAAAAAAGCACAACAAGGCTGCCCACACACCACAGGCAGAACACAACCAAAGGTCTGAACTCCTGGGAGCAGCACAGAAGAAAAAGTGTGAATGGTTTGACTTTCCTTGACTAATTTTTACAAAAGTAATGACAGTGAGAAGAGCTAAAAAGGGATGAGAAGGGAATAAACTGTTTGTGTTTATCTGCACACCACAGGTCCTGTCCCATACCTCCTCAAGCACATTTGAGAAGAGTTTTTATTATTCTAGAGATGTAAAGGAGGTGAACCAGCCTGGCTCAAGTATAACCAAATAAACAGTTTGCCATGGTTAAATTCTGACTTACTGCAGTTGTACATGCGATTCAGTCTTTCCAGGTCAATGGCACTGAGGTCTAGACGTTGTCCGATTATGTCATCAAATGCTGGTATCTTTGCTGTGATTGTGGGAACATCTTCATTTTTGTTAAATGAAAGGGGTTCATAGTGCATCAATGATTCGTAGTCATAGGGGGTGTTCAGATCAGTGATGTAGCTGTCATCATACTTTGCAAAATTGTGCTCTTTGCCTGGTAAAAGAACAGAAAAGAGCTTCATTTTTAGAGAAAATGTAAAAGGAAATTACATTAGCATGTCCCCTTGGATACAGTTTTCTAAGGCACAAATTATATACCCAAAAGCAATTACTTCACAACAAAATATTGAAATTTAGCACGATTTGTGTTTGTCATTTGGACAACAAAGCAGTTGTTAGATTAGATTGTTAGATTAGATTAGATTGCAGTTCTGTGCTCTCACAGTTGACTTCAGTAAATTCAAAAACAAATATCAATGAGCTGTAAAGAATGGGATACATATGAGGTTAGATTAGAATTAATAGGAGTGGTTTAATAGTAATGATCCTGAAGGATTAAGTTTAAGGATTAATGTACTCCATTCCAGAACCCGTGAATACTGATGCAAACATTTCCCAGGATATTAGATATTATATGGAGAAGGAGAGGCCTTGAAACTCATAAAGGAAACAAATATGACAGCCCTGGAGCATCTTCAGGTTCTGTTCTTCTTTGAAGTAAAGAATGCCCTAGCAATCTCTGGGGAAAAAAAGAAAGGTATTTTTACCTAGCTTTACAATATTGATATTTCTACTGAAGTGGCTTTTGGAAACACATTTCTCATGGCTTCTTGGTGAAGTAATTTGTCCTTAGAGAAAGTTTTTCATTATGAAGGTGTCTGCTAGGGCAAAGAGAGGGAGCCATTTCACATGCTTTGGTACAGAAGTAAAAAGAGCTTGCCAGCATTTCCGACTGCAAATAATACTTTCAGAATATTTGGCATTCTTTTTCAAAGACAAAACAGCACATGACTGTGCTGGTGGGTAATTACAGTTTCTCTGTATAACAACTGCCCTCCCCTTCTGCAAATCACAAGGCTTAAGATTATATAAGAGCTTGGAATTGTTTTCTTACAGATACTTGAATTGCACCTTTTATAAAAATAAAATTAAAAAAACCTCCCTCCTCTAGTCACTCCTTTTCAAATAAATCGTTGTTATGTAATACAGAATCAGATCTCACAGAGGACTACAGGAGAAACAGCCTAGGGACCAGAGGGACAGTGAAGAGTTTGCTGAAATTCATAAAGCCACTGAATCTGTTGATACTAAACCTGAAAGCAAAAACCTACAAAGATACACGGGGCAGGAGAGTGCAGGACAGAGCCCTACTTAATACTTCCCATCTGATCTAATAATTTTGAGGGTTTTTTTTCATATGCAAAGTGAATATTTCCAGTTTCAGGAAAGCCTGAATCTCTGAATATAAAAACCTTTCAGATTTTGAAAGGATCTTTGCTTAAAGAAGAGCCACCTCAAATCTCACCATCTAAATAAGTTTACAATTTGCATTACATGGTAAAAGGAAACAGATTCAGAGAGAGGGAAGTGATTTGTTTAAAATAAGAGAGCAGACCAGTCCTGGAGCCAAGGGGAAATAAAAGTCCCGATTTCCAAGAAGGGTCTCTCTCTTCTGGCCTTAGACAATCTCTGGCTTTTGACCAGAGAAGTTGTACCAAAATTTCTTGATTTACAGTGGTCTCAGTTGTGCCCCACTGTTTCTACAATTCTATCTTTAGGAAGGTCTTAAAATCTAGAAGTGAAAATAGGATACTGATAAATCTGCACTTTGCAAAATCTAACTTGAATATTAAAACCCACCTGCAATAATTTCATCCCACCAGATATTCACATAGTCATCCCGGTCCATCCTCGACTGCTCGTGGTAGAATCCTAAAGCATGCAGGATCTCATGTTCCACAATAGCTCTGTAGTCACACCCTGTGCCAATTGAGAGGTTCTGTCCAGTCTGCAGGTCCCCCACCATGGACCAACACCTGAGAAAGAGGGAGAGCTTACTCTCTGTTCAGTAAAATTTTCTTCTCTGTATTTAACTTCTCATTCTGCTCACTGGATTTAAAGTATGATTGTAAAAGTTCTTAATATGAAAGGAGTCACATAAATCATTATCTAGATGCTGACCATGTGCCTTGATACTCTAAAAATACTCTAGTCTGAAAGCAGACTAACCCCCAGAAACTATCACTTCATTACTTACCCTCTGTGTCAGAGAAGCTCAACCTTAATTTTTGAAAGCCACAGAAGTTTAGTTCTGCATCAGCTTCCATTTTGCCAAGAAACATAAACCATACCTGGAAACAGTAAATTCCTCAAAACAGGCTGATCTTTTTTGCAATAACTTGGGCTAGAGAAAAAACCCAGGAGTAATTAGAATAGCAACATTTGGTCCTTTTTAAGAGCAACCATGCCTTGCATTGGCCAGAGGTGTGAAAATACATTTCCAGTATTAAGATCTTCAACACTGACTTGTCAAAAATTACGGAGCTTGTAAACTTGTAAGACAAGTGTCGTAGGACACTCAAGGAACAGCTGAAGGCAGAAACATGAACTTCTGGGAAAACAAGAAATATTCACAGCTGATATAGTGAGAAGATTTTTGTGCTTTTCTACATTTTCTTTCAAAACATACTTAGCTGTAGGAAATAAAATAAATTCTTTCAGTTCTTGAAAACTTGAATCTCCTTGTATAAAACCCTTACAGATTTTGAGAGATCATTCATTAAATAAGAGCCATGTCAAACCAATAGAAATACTGCAATAAACTGACGTTCCACCACTTTTTTTTTTTTTGGCTTCCAAAAATTTCCAAACTTAAATTCTAGCTATTCACATTCTCTTTCTTGGTAAGTTAAAAGGATGTGCATGGTGGTCTTCACTGAAATGGAAAACAACCCCAGATGGAAAAGTGGAAGCACTTGATGAAAACTCAGAGATGCTGAGATTCACCTTCAGAGCTCATCTTCTAAACAACAGTCAGCAGAGGGAGGCAGCTGCTTGCAAGCTCTTCGTCTAAGAAAGTAAGGTGAGCTGTTTTCCTGGTGGCCTCTTTTTCTCTGCTGACAGCAAACCTTTAGACTGTTGAAGTCAAATGGAATGGGTTCCCAGCTGATTCTACATACTAAACGGAAATTGATATTACCCTTACCCATCTTGTTTGCTAAAGAAAATGTAGGTTCTTTCTCCTTCATATGGCTTGAAATCAATGCAGGACTTCAGGCGGAACATTTCAAATGCCTGGAGAATTACTCCTTTGGCATTCAGGTCTGGAAAACAAGGAAAGAACCTTTAATACATTGCAGTTTGTTCACCTTGGAGAGGTAAGATATGTACAGATACACACATGGAACCAAAGCAAAAATGATTGAAAAGAGAAATTATTGAATTTGATTAAGTTGTGGTTTGCTATGTTAGCTGTAGAAGAAAGAAAAATAATTTTTATATAAATAAAACTAAAATAAGTAGTTATTAGTGAAGTTTAATATTTTTAATGTGAGAGAAATAGTTCTGAAAAGGACGAATTCTTTATCACAGTAACTGCAGTACAAATAAGGATTGGAGATAAAATCTGAATAAAGTGTCTGCATTACCTAGGTCATCACTCAGAATATAGGGAATAGGGAACTTCCATCTGTAGATCTCATTTCTTAAGGCATTACGCTGATTTTTCTGAAAAGGGAATTAACAGCTGCTGATGCATCTACTGTAGGGAGCTAAGCTGATTTGTAACAAAATACAATTAGGACAAGCAACAAAAAGCTTTTAATTACTTACAGGGAGCAAGATATCACCCTGAAAGAGGTCCAGTCCAGCAGCTGAAATGCAATTTAATCAAAGATAGTGTCAATGAAACATCAAATGTATTTCATTTAATAAATCATATTGAACATACTTATACAAGGTTAATGTCCTTGGGCATCTACAGAAAATAAATAAGGACCAGCCTCTACACACTGAAATATAGGTAATAATAAAAGTAATAGCAGTTTCTAGTTTCTACTCAATATTTACTTCTTGGCAATGTCTGCCTTTGTGGTGGCACCATTATCCATAGTCACCTTTGATAATCTCTGCTTGCTCCCAGCCAGTGACAAGAGTGATGCAGTGGGACAGTGCTCAAAAACATCTAAGTTGTTTTCCATGTTTGTAAAACTTTATAAAAATCATATAGACATGGGCAGAAAATGCTGTTGAGACTCCAGAGTCCTTCTGAATCATACAGTGTTTTTCTGCCTTAGCACCATGGGCCTGCCCAAATTTCAGAAAGGAAAGACTTCTGCATCCCTTGTTTACACAGGGCTACAGTCCTGGATAGATTCAGGTGTCACAGAGAGAGGAAGGTAATTCACAGCTCACTCGATTACAATTCTCTTGTTACCATGAGCTACTTGACCATCAGTCTCCTTTACAATACTGAAAATTCAGCATTATGCTCACAACTCTTCAGGCCTCATGAGAATTTAGGCATGAACTCACCCAGGTTGATGTGGGGAATATCTTTGAATATCTCACCAGCTCCAGCATCTGCAAGACAGTCAAAACAGAGTGTTCCAAAGTGGTGGCACACAGCAAGTAGAAGGAAATGCTTCAAAACTCAAACCAGCTCACACAGCACTTACCAGCTTCACTGGAGACATGTCCCACCTGGAAGAGAATGGAATACAGCCAGTATAAGGTATGAGATGCCTCTGGACTGAGAGGAGCCTGTAGAAATCAGGTTTTACTTACAGAGACTGGAGAACCATAGACAGAACATAGAAGAAGCATCAGGCAGAGTGGGAAGATGCTGGAGCCCATTTTTGCAGTGGGAACAGAAGCTGGTCCCTCTCATCTCTGGCAATATATAGGGCATGTTGCTGAGCTTTCCATGGACCATCAGCCAACCAGCATCAGACTTTCCACCTTTGAAACATTATTGTAACAGTCAGATTTCCCCCTGGATGGCACCTGATGGCATTGCTCTTATCAACTACCTAAGTTGTTAATGGAGGAACATTGCAGAGCGGAATGTGGTGACTTCATGTCTTCAGTGCAGCTGGTGAAAGACCAGCCCAGACTTCACATAACAGATTCTCCATCTGGCCCAAAGTTGATGACTCCTCCTGTGTTTGTTATCTGTCAGCATTATGATCTTGACTGCACAGGAGAAAAGTCACATTCTCAAGCAGAATTATTCCAGGTTTATAGCACTCCAGTGCCATTAGAATTTGGCCCAGTGCTGCTTTCAATTAATAATTAACATCACATTGTAAAGATTAGAAGTAAGAGAGATATGATTATGAATGCCCTGACAGTGTTTTCCCTCAGCTGATCCCATCCCAGAACTGATGCTCCATGCACAACCTGCCACTTTCTGCCTCCAGAAGTTGTCACTTGTATCAGTAATCCTTGGCTTTCCAGTTTGATGCTCCTTTGTTCTCTGGTGGGTTTCAGAGATCACAAACTCTTGTCCTGCACCTTGCTGTCTTCTTTCTCAGGGGACATGGGTCAGGAAGGGCTCCATAAATCTCTAGTTTGCTGTGCATCAGTATTCCCACAGGTCCCATGTACCCTGGAGTGCCTGAGTGCCTTTAATTTAGGCATGGAATCCTGTCCTTCATTTCACATCTGAAATTAAAAGTCAGAAAAGTGAGGATGTTCACCTCTATGTTCAGCAATTAGACAGGAAAGGGCTTGTGCTGTTACACCACCACCCACAGCACAAGGCAGAGAGCTTAAGTAGGTTTTGATTAGGATATGGGCCTATCCTAGAAAGAAGTCAACCTAAGCAACATATTTTTCTCCAAACAAATCAGAGTAGGAAGCTATTCAAAGAGATCACATGGCAGAGAAAAAAGTACAGTGATCTTTTCTTGTTTGAAGAAGGGCCCAGAGCACTAATCTTTCACCCAGCATATGTGGGTGTTCTTCAACACTTGCTCTTAGGAGTGATTGTTTCTACAGATGCTGACACCGAAGCTGAACAGGACACACTACTAGTAAAATAAGCATGTCTCAAGATACATCATGCCAAGGCTGTTTTCACAGGTGAGCAAAAGAGTCAAAACATAGCACAAAGGCCATATTTGCAGATGTGTAGCAGTGGATGTGAGAACAAAACAAAAAATTGAAGCAAAATCAGAGCAGTCTGAAAAACACTTGGTTTTTAGTACCCATAACTTTAAAATAACTCAAGAACCTAAAGAGGATGTCTAAAGAGAAGTCATTCTGAGGGCACATATTTGTTTTCATATATATGTAGGGAGTCTCTTGGACTCCCTTTAGGCACTGGACTGGGCTCTAAGGTCTCCCTGGAGCCTTCTCCAGGCTGAAGAGCCTCAGCTCTCAGCCTGTGTCCATAGAAGAGGGGCTCCAGCACCAGTTTCATTTTGTCCTCCCTGGAGGGCAGTGCATGCACATTCTTCCATTGGCTGCAGTTCTGTAAAAAACTTGGTGATGGGAAAAGCTGTTGCTCTCCCACTCTGGGCTGTACAGCAGGTGCCTTATGGTCTCTTACACCACATTGTATGAAGTGCCCCAAATTGCTGTACATCAGTATTTCCACACCCAAGGGCAGATCAACCCAAGATTTGTAGACACAGGCACAAGCTGGTGTCACTAAATGCAGATGATACCTTTTGTTGATCTGTTTGCACTGGTTTTAACTCCACTGTAACATAAACTCTGAGACAGAAATGTGGCTCAGGTATTTATGTCCTTCGTACAAGCAAGAATGAAAAAAAAAAGTCACCTGACATGAAAAAGCTGTCATATCAAAGTGGTACCAACCACATTTTTAATAAAAAATTACCCATCCAGCTTCCCAAATTTTAGGTAAGTCTGTTTCCTTTTGTAGGGCTTGAAATAAACACAAGACTGAACTTGTCAGATGCCTCCAGGTTAAAAACTTCAGCATTCAGATCTGAAATACACAGCAGAGGATAACAACAGCAGTTGCTTTGCTTTTAAAGTATTATAAATATCTGTAATTCTAGATACATTCCAAATAGGAGCATATATAAAAAAAATATCTGCCTGGAGGAAAGAGCAAGAGACTGTTAGCAAAATTCCCTGACTGGAGTAATTTTGGCAAAGGTCATAGAGACATAATCTGTTATTAAATAAACTGATAGTGCTGAGACAAACAAGCAGGCTTTTGGACATCCAGGGCATTGTTCAAGTACTGCTGAAAAATTTTATTGCATGTTATCATATAATCTGAACTGTTGTCAACTTTGAGCTCAAGGCCATTAAAAAGAGATACAGGAGAGATGCATATGATTTTAACAGCAAATTATTATTTATTTTTCCTCTCGTATTATTCAAAACTTAAAAATAGTGTCTAAAATCAGATGGCAATGAGGATAATGTTCTGAACTAGTTTACTTAGAAAATATCTGCATATCCTCTCGGCCTATACTGAGATGAGACTGGTAGGAAGAGATAAGGCACAAAGGGGAAAGCAGATCAATATGAACGTTTTTCAGGTTAGGATTCCCTGACTTGATTACTCACCTCACTGCCCTGGCTGTGATTCTTTGAGGGCAAACCCCACTCTGAGTGAGCAACAACAGTGAGCAAGGGAGACAAGAAACCAGATCCTGAAGCCAGACACCGAATAAACAGGAGTCAGGCACAAAATCACAACACTCTCCACTGCAGGAAAACATCTCTGCTCTTTGTGTCACCCAACACAGCCCCCCTGGACCAACATTCAAATAGTCAACAGTGACACCGGCCCCGGGTAAGGGGATACCCAGCACATTTACATCCCTGCACCTGCCCTGCTCCCCACCCAGAGCAGCAGCACCAAAATCCCCCCACCAGCAGCAGCTCTATAAAGCTCCTCTTGCCATCCCTGACACTCCACCAACAGCAGCCACTGACCTGCCTCAGGCACTGCTGCCACAGCCCCCTTGGCCAGCACAGCTCTGCTCCCCAGCTCGCAGCATGGAAGCTTGTCACTCTCCACAGCAATCCAATGTCACTTCATACGGTGCCACAGCTGTGGCCATCATCACCCTGGAGGCATTTGCTGGCATGTGGATAAACACTTTCATTGTTTGTGTGCTTTGCATTGCCTGGGTCCAAAAGAAAACCCTGAACTCTAATGAGAAGATCTTGCTGCTGCTGGGATGCTGCAGGTTTTGGTATTTGTGCATTTCATGGATAATTTCCTTTCTTTCAATAATTTATCCCAATCACCTTTATGTTCACCCCATAATTCAGCTAGTTGTATCTTTTCAAACCTTTTTTAATTATTCCAACTTGTGGATTTCTGCCTCTCTTTGTGTTTTTTATTGCATAAAAATTGCCAATTTCAGGAACAGGTTCTTCATCTACCTGAAAGTAAAAACTGACAGGATTGTGCCATGGCTCTTGTCAGGGTCAGGGATTTTAGCCTTGGCTGTCAGCATCGTTATCTATGACCTCACTGAAACTGTGCAAAGTAACAACCTCAATTTCACCTGCCTTGGAAATTTTTGGGAAGTTGGTGTCAGAATGGAGAAACATTTTTTCTCTTCTTTTTTTCTCATGGGCTTTGGATATGCTGCTTCATTCATGGCAGTCATCTTTTCTGCTGTTTTCCTTCTCTTTTCTCTCTGGAGACACAAATGCAAGATGCAGACAAACTCCATGAAAAACCTCAGCATGGATGCCCACATCAGAGCCATGAAATCTATTCTCTCCTTCTTAGTGATGTACAGCATCAACTTTGTATGTTTGATCTTGACAATAATTTATGCCAAGAGGAATGAAAATACCATGACACTTCTTATATCCTTATATCTGAATGCTTTTCCAGGTGTTCATTCCCTTATTCTGATTTTCAGCAATCCCAAGCTAGAAAAGGCACTGCTAAAGATTCTCTCCTGTGTGAAGTGCAAGTTTTTGATGAAGTAGGATCTGTGATAAAAGCTGGAGCCCATGCAAAATGTGGAACTTTCACCATAGAAATCAAGTAATGTACTCTAATGCAACTCTCCAGGTAGTGTAGATGACACAGATGTTCTCTCTTAACCATCTAAGTTAAGAAAGCTTCATTCATATTTATTGAACTAAATTACTGTGAGTTAAATACATTATTATTGTATTTAGATTTAGCTAAATCTTTGAGATACATTTTTGTTGTTCACAAAGTCATTTAGCCCTGTTGTAGGAATGAGGTCTGAATCCCTGTGTGGTGAAGGGATTAATATGGGCATGAGAATCTGCTGGTGGGGTGATAGATTACCAGGCAGAGGCCCTTTACCTCTGCCTGAGCCCGGTGGAAGGGGGACTGATGCTAATGAAGTGTTCAGCCCCTGCCCAAGACTCACAGCCTTTGTAATCAGAACTTTGATATCCCTCATTTCCATATCAACTGGCTGCCTGCCACCATTTAGGATGGCAGCAATAGGGTATTTTGACTTCAGCCTCACATGTACTTCTCCCAAAAGTATAGATTTGGCATTTGAAATCCTCTGTGGCAGAGGAATATGACCCCACTGTGCACACAGGACAACAGGATTGCTTTGCTCTCCTCCCCAAAGCAGGGAACACCTCATTGTTAAGATTTGCTCTTCTGGCTGTGTCAGATTGTACTCTGGTGAAATCCCATTTACAGGTGTGACTGATGGTAAAGTTGAACTTCATGAATTACCCATTGTTATTTTTTTTTATTTTTTAAATTTAAATATATTTAGCTCTAATCCAGTGAGTGTATTTATTAGTGGCAATTCAATATTTCATTTTCTATGATAAAATGCACTATTTGTGATTCTACAATAAAATGAACTATTTGTGATTCTGTGATCAGGAAAGTTCTTACTGAACGTGACATGACTTACAGTGTTGAATTTGCTATAATCAGAAATTAAGCTGAGCCTTGCCCAGGCCCTTTGATCTCTGAGGATCAGCAAGGGGTTTGTTTTCTGCCAGATTTCTATACTCTTATTGTTAACAGACACAGACTGGCTGCAAAACAGCAATAACAATCTTGCAAACCTGCCACAAATGCTTTGGTAGTCACTGACAGAAATGACTGTGTTAAACAAGAGGTTTATCTCTATTTTGGTTTACCTTTCTTTCTGCTGTGGCCCTGTGCTGTGTGATATATTATGGGCTCTGTCACTGTCTGGCAGTGGCTGACAGCTCTGTGTGAACGTGCTGATCCCTGTCATTCACCAGAGGTGGTCACTGACCCACAAACAGCGAGGCAGGAACGGCCCCAGAGTGCTCAGGGGTGCAGAGCCCCCTTCCCACGCCAGCCCTGCGTGTCCTCTCTGCCCTACTGCCTGCAAGGACAGGATTCCCTGCTCTGTGTGACTGCTCTCCTGGCCTGCTTTTACGATGATGAGATTGGCTTTTCCCAGTGCACTCTGGCTCAGTAAAACACCCAGGTTGTGTTCTGGATCAGGGGAACAGAAGGAGGAAGGAGTGGAGGAGACAACTCACTATGAACTGACTGCACCCCCCTCTGCTGCTGTGGGGGAGGAGGTGGAGGAGCTGGGGATGAAGGAGTGAAGTTGAGCCTGGGATGAAAGGGTGGTGGAGGCAGCAGGTTCCAGTTTGTGGGTTTTTTCTCATCATCCTACTGTACTTTCAATAGGCAATAAATTAAATTCAGTTTCCGCACGTCAAGTCTGTTTTGTCTGTGACAGTAACTGGTGAGTGATCTCACTGTCTTTATCTTGATCCATCAGCTTTTCCATCCTATTTTCCACTCCCTCCTTATGGGTGACAGTGAAGGAGCAGCTGGGTGGGGGCCTGGCTGCTGCCCAAGGTCAACCCACCACAGCAGGTGAAACATGAAATAGTTCCAGCGTGAACAGAGCAGAACCTGACTTGATCATTTCTGTCACCAGCTCAGGTCCAGAGGCAGATCTTAAGCATCTCATCTGGACACATCTCCCCAGTGAAAGGCCTGGAAAGGACAGGCACCACCACACCTCCCTTCTTCCCTTGCTGCTGCTCGTGCACTTCATCCTTTAACGTGACAATCCCAACCACTTTCACAAGAAAGCCCTGGAAATCCATCTTATTCCCTACATCCAGTGCAACATCATCCCTCACAACCTCACATACCACAAGACTCAGCAGACAAAACCAGCACCTGGCAGTGTTTTACCACACAAAACACCACAGCTCCAGCAAACCACGCTGCAGATCCCTCCTTCCATCCCTGTGAAACCCCTGAGAATGTGACACCCAGCTCAGCGTCCCTGCCCTCTGCACCAGCCCCACTCAGCTGGCACTGGAGGGGACAGGGTGTCCACCAGCACAGCTACCCTGCACAGCCCATGGGGACAGATGCAGGATGTGCCCAGCCCAGGGAAGCTGACACATGAGAGATGTCAGAAGTCAATGGGAATGGCTGCCCAGTGCTGGCACGATATGGAAAACTGCTCTGAGTCACATTCCAAATTTTATGACCGAGAAGTGAAAGTATTAAAAATGCTTTTGCCATGGAAAGTGTTGATGAGCAGAAGCACAGCTCAGGACCAGTTGCACAGCATTCCTATTTGCAGAGACATAAAAATGGCTGGGGGCAATGCTAAAAAAAAGGCAGTGTTCCAATACCCTTGGCAGTCACAGCTGTCTGAAAGCAGCAAGGTGGGAGCATATTTTCCCTTTTGCTGGGCCAGGAATGGAAGATTCAGGCTGTTGGACCCATGTGTCCAGTGAAAGCTCAAAATTAACATCTCAACTTCATCCAGAAGAAGCAACTATATCCCCCTTCCAAGAAAAGAGAGAGGCATCTCCAGAGGCTGCAGGTCCATGAGCCTCCTGGTTGACTCAGTGCCAGAAGCAAAGAAGCAAAGGCCACAGACATCAGCAGAGCAAGCAGAACCACAGTCCAACATGCTTTTGTGAATCAGGTAGGATCAAGACCATTTCCCTCCCTGACAATATGGGTAACTGCTGCCATCTCAATAACTTTAACCATTGCAGTGATTTAGAGTATTGGTATATTTAAACATATTTTGCAGTTGTTCTTTTATTAATTTGACATCTGATACATAGAAACACAGAAAAAGACAAAAGCACGTCTAGCTGTTAAGGATAGTGTTTACAGTATATCTCTAAGGATGCATCCTTGTAGCCACGTGCGTCTCCCATCCACCCATATGAGGTCTGCCAGTGCCTTCGTTCTGCATTGCAAGTGCCCAGAGGTACCAAACAGGCAGGGCACACTACTGCTTCCCCTTTTTTTCCCCATTTTTCTTTTGAATAGAGGCCATGCACTTCTCCCAAAAACATGGTGGGTTTCTCTGAAGCTCTTCTTTCTTGAGTTCCCAGTCTTCATCCCTCTGGTCTAAGGGGATTTTTCTCACTGCAGCCTTCCTGCGGTAGTTCCTGCTCTCCACCTCTGCTCTGGGAGAGGAACCAAGAGTGAGCACAGCACAGACACAGCTCCATTCACAGGGGCACATCTACAGGGTGAGGGGCTGGGTCTCGGTCTGGTCAAAACCCTGCTGCTGCCAACACTTGAGAAAACACCACAGTGTGCCCGGCATGGGTTTGCCCCAACCTCTCCTCACAGGGAGCCCCCTGGGCCCCAGCACTGCCTGGATCCAGACATGGACATTCCAAGTGAAGTGAATCTTGTCCAAGAGAAGGCAAACCCTTTCCTCCTCCTGCAGAGCTCTGATGATGTAGGCATTCAGGATTCAGGAAGCTCCGACAGAAACACCATCCAATATCAGGAAAAACCCTTTTTTTCTGTAATAGAGCATCTCTGTCACGAGTGCAATGCTGTCCTAGCCAAGAGCACAGAGCAAAGCCAGCAGCTCCATATTGATGGACCTCATCATGTGGGCTTTCTGTATCATAGAATCACAGAATGGTTTGGGTTGGAAGGGACCTTAGAGATTATCTCATTCCATACCTCCCTGCCATGGACAGGGACACCTTCCCCTAGACCAGGCTGCTTAAAGCCCCACCCAGCTTGGACTTGAACACTTCCAGGGATGGTGCAGCCACAGCTTCTCTGCGCAACCTGTGCCAGGGCCTCACCACCCTCACAGTCAAGAATTTATTCCCAGTATATCTAATCCTACCTATGTAGGCCATTCCCCCTTTTCCATGTCCAAAGTCCCTCTCCAGCTCTCTTGTAGGCTCTCTTCAGGTACTGAAAGGTGCTCTAAGGTCTCTACAGAGCCTATGTTTGAGAGTGGTGGTTGATGCCCCATGGCTGCTGGTGTTTAAGAGGCATTTGGAAAATGCCCTTCATAAGATGCTTTAACTTCTGGTCAGTCCTGAAGTGGTCAGGTCATAGGACTAGCAGCACGTCCCTTCCAACTGAACTACCCTATTGTCTGCTATTAAGTATCAGCTACCAAGGGCAAGAAATCCTTTTTTATAGACTTTTAAATAGAAACTTATTTATTTATTTATTTATTTATTTATTTATTTATTTATTTATTTATTTATTTACACATGAATATACATATGCCCTGGTCTTAGACAGCAGGACCCTTCAGTACAGTTTCAACAGCTGGCATTTTGCAGAGAGGGTGGCAGCAGACATGGGCTGAGGGTCTCTGTACCATCCTTGGCAGCTCTCATAGCATACAGAGTAGAGCCCTTCTCATGCAAACCAAATCTGATGCAAAATATGCATTTGCTATTCAGAAGCAGCTGTTTTGAAAGCAGCTGTTTCCTAACTTTTGCATGTTCATGCAAACCTCAGTGAGTGATACCGATACTCGGCAGCGGAATATTCCTAATATTTGCATGTTAATAATATTTCTATGTTGATGCATGTAATATTTCCATGTGGATGCAGTCCTCAGCACAGGTCAATGGCCCAGCCCAGGTAGGCAGGCAGTTCATACAGCTAGCAACACCTGGGGACCGACAAACAGCATGCAAGGGTCATGGTGGTGCTAGAGGGGACTGAATGTGGATTCAGGAAGGATTTGGATGCTCACAGGCCTGTGTAGATATGCACGTCAGCCCTGCATTTGGCACAGACCCTCAGACTGTTATTTTAAAAATTGCCTTTTCTCTCTTTTTGCATGACAGGCAAATATCCAAAACTGACAGGGATGCTGTGTAACAAAATGTTCCTCATATTTATATCCCACAGATACTGCGAGTGGAGGGCAGAGCTGCCCTGTGCTGTGCAGCATTTTGTGCAAGCACATTCCTAACTCTCTTCTCTGCAGCACACACAGTACTGCCCTGCTCCCTTTGGCACTGCCTGACCTTGGACATCACCTCTGGGACCTTCTGCACATCTGAAGGAGCAGAAGGTAATTGAAATTACACTACAAATGACAGCCATTCCTCCTAGTTAACTCCAAGTTTGCTGATGTGAGGCAGTGAGGCCAGTGTGTGAGGGTGAAGGCATCCACTGTGGTCATAAAGTATAGTGGCTGGGCTTAAAACGTGTTCCTGAGTCTCAGCGATAAACTCTTGGCTACCCAGAGGCTGGGTTATGGCTGTGAGGTGATCATATAAGCTTTGTGTGTCTTATAAAATGTTCTAGACTGGGCATTTGAAGCATCTTCCTAATGATTAGATCTCCCAGCCACGCTGAGCCATGCAGCTGCGGGGTGTGTCAGGCCAGCATGTGGTTCTGAAAGACAAGTCTTCCCCCTTAAATCAGTCATTCACCTCAGAAAGCCCTTCATCAGCTGACCTGAGTCACCCTAGGCTGTTGCTAAGGTATCTCAGACCAGGATGTCAATCATCCTGTCAATCAACCTGTCAGTCATTCTCCCAGGCACCTCTGCCTGCCACGGGCACTGCCCTTTGGCATCATCCAGGCAATTCCCCTACCCCTGCTGTCAGCTCACTGCCATGGCTCTGGAGCACATCCAAGGGCACAGCAAATGCTACAGACTCGGCAGGAATTACTGGTGAGATTAGTGCAAAAAGGACAGCATTGAATAGGCAAGTAATTGCTATAAATTATTCATCCAGGGGCAGAAGCCTGCAGACTTTCACCCTCTAGGTTAGACAATATTTACCTGTTCTAGTTTAGAAATCAAGCATGCCAAGAGCTGAGAACAGTATAAAGAGAATATCCACTGGAAGATAGTGCCCCATTCTCAAAGGTCTGGCAAACCTGAGCTTTACTACCTAGCCAGTGTCTAGGTAGTAAAAAAATCTGATTTGCAAAGCTTTATTATCAGCTGCTGGTTGCCTAAATGCCTTTAAACTGAAGGTCTGAAGGTAAGAAGAGCTCATACTTCTGTGTGGAAGGAAGGTGGTGAATAGGGAAGGTTTGCAGCATGTCAGCTCCAAAACCAGCAAGGCTTTAGTTTTAAGGTAATCTGGATGCCCCATTCCAGCAGTGTTGAGATCCATCAGGTTGGATGGGGCTTTGAGCAACCTGGTCTAGTGGAATGGGTCCCTGTCCATGGCACGGGGTTGGAATGAGATGAACTTTAATGTCCCTCCCAACCATTCTGTGATTCTATTATTCTGTGTTGGGTGGGCAGGTAAAATGCAAAGCTATCAGCATCTTCCATAATAGCCAGAGCTTGGAAACCAGAACTTGCGGCTCCCCTAAAAAGTTTTTTGGGCTCTGTACAGGGGGATTTTGCACAGTTTGTGTGTCTTTTCCTATGGAAGGATACTGATGCCGTGTGAAGAAAAAAGGTGGTCATGGGGCATTTCAGCAGGAAGCAACAAGCTGAAGAAGTAGAGCCAAAGGACAGCAGTACCTACAGAAAGGTTTATGTGGATTAATGAAAAGTGGCATTTGTAAGGCATTGGCGTCCTCAGACATTTGGCCAGTCACCATGCCTGATTTTGAACTTGGCAGCTTGTGTGCTGCACTGGCAAGCTGGAGACTTTGAGTTGGATAATGTCCAACAAAAACAAAAAAGGGGATGTACATGGTACCAAAGCAGTCTTGAGAATGGTGGCAGTGGTAAAAGAGATGCCAGTGAAGGATGATGGTGGGACTGTAAATTCACAGAAAAACCCAGGGAGAAAACATTTTTGGAAGCTCTCAGCTGCCAGGGTCTGGCATGGGCAGGTTTCATGGGCAGTGTATTTAAATAAAGTGGTATTGGGACTATGATTTGCACTGAACAAGCAGGTTGGCCTCTGGTGATTTGTCCCACTGCTTTAGAGAGATGCAGGATGAGACGCAGCTCAAACCTCTGCAGTAAAGCATCCTGATCCAGGGAAACACCTTTGCAATGATAAAAATACCCATGAGCGGAGACAATGGCTGAAAAACAGGAATGATAATTGGGAACCATTAAAGAACATATTTCTTATGGCATGTGGTGCCACAGTGGTAACTGTAAGCAATTAAGACAACAAGGATTTCCCCAAAATTTGGAAGTAATATGTGGCCATCCTATTAACTCAAGTGGTCTAATTTTCAATAATCATGTAAAAAATAGGGTAGCTTTTTTCTTTACTGTAAGAAAAGCCAAATGATACACAAATGTATATACACATATATATACACATACAACTGCTGAGGCCTGTTCCTTAACAACTCAACCCATGTCTTTGCCATTCACCACTGTAAGGGGTTAACACTTGTCAGCTGTTGCTTTCATTTCTGTTGCTTAATAACGGCCCTGCAACATCCTTACAAAAACAATGATGTCATGAAGTGGTAACGATTTTGAAAACATAACAAGGCAAACCGCAGGAGGCAGGGGAATAAAAGAATGTCTCCTCATGGCTTCCCTGTGACAGGCCCGTGTTTGCTCATCCACTACAGCTTGTGTGTGAGGGCTTTAGCAGGCTTTGGGTGGGAAGATAAGCAACACACTATGTTTGTTCTGGTCCTCTGTGGAGCAGTGAGGTGAATCTTCACAGCAGCCGCAGCGGGACCTGCCACCACTACTCACTTTTCCAAGAACTTGGAGCACTCCCGGTGTCCATAGATCTCCGCGAGCCTCCGGGGAGTGTCTCCGAAGAGGTCGGCGGCGTCCATGGCAGCGTGCAGGGAGTGAAGGGCACGGAGCACCCGCAGCTTCCCCGCCTCGGCAGCGAAGTGAGCCGCGGTCCAGCCCACGTCGCTGCGCAGGCAGTGCCGGGCGCCGTGATCCACCAGGAGCCTGACCAGGTCCAACCGCCCTTGCAACGGGCAGCAGAACCAGGAGAGAAGGTGCTTTAGAATTCATACCTTCAGGATGCAGAAGGCGGTCACACACGTCTGGTCATAATTCCCTCAGTCACGGATTTCACCCACCTGACTATGTGTTTTATCATATAAATGATACTGAATAGGAAAAGCTGGTTATTTTTTCCCAAACTAGACTGTTTCCGGAAGAAATTTACAACAAAAACAGCAAGCAGATCAAAAAGCTTTCTAATTTCTGAACAGCACATCTCAATCAGTCATTGACCAATTGGCTATTTCATTGCTTCATTTTGGTTTTTAGTTCAATTGTAAAATAAAATTTAAACATTGAGAACAGGAAAACCCGTGAACAGCTTTACTAAAACAAAAGTTTATTGGATAGGAGATCAAGACATTGTTTTTATTCACCTTCACATTTTTCTAACCTGTGGAACTGCTTAAATAAGCAAAAAAAAATTCTTTCTATCCCACTTCACACTGTCTTGACTGTGCTGGATCATTCCCAATCTCATCTAGGCCATGTTGGTCTCTCATCATCAATTTGTCAAGTAACTCAGTTCCCTTTGCTGATGTCTAAATGCTTAATAATCCACCAGGACAAAGGAAAAACACGGTCTTAAGCGTAAAACAGCAAATCACACGCTTGATTTCTGAGCAAAGACGGATGCCATGACATGAGATCCCAACAAACACTGTAGCACAGAGAAGTAGAGGTCCAGTTTCCCATTTTATATTGTGTACAATTATACATTATATATTGTTGCATCATCTCTTTTTTGGGCTGCAAATGGATATTTGACTTTACCAGACACTTCTGAAGGTGAAGGACCAAATGGGAGCTGCAAACAGCTCTGGTCCTGCATTGTTCATTCAAGCAGGTGGGATAAAGGGAGAGCAATGTAAAACACAGTTATTGTTTTGTTCTATTGGGTTTGATAAATACCTGGTATAAATACAGCAGGTTTGACTTTCTGCTCTTCCCACAGGAGTACATGAGAAACAACCTCATGGAGTCACCTCTTAGAAAAGCAATAGGGGGGGAAAGCAGCCATTCCCTATGTACACATCATGTAAACTGAAATTTGTCATGTGATGGAAGAAAAAAAGCCAAAAATCACTTCAACAGCAGTCCCATAAATTATTTTGTAGGGAAAGTTCCCATTTAAATGGATATTTAACCTTTTTTTGCTCATTAGGGACAAAATTATCAGATATAATCTGTGATTTTGCCAGCATAGATACAATTACAGTCAGCATCACCTTTTATGACACCCATTCACAGGGGTAACACAGCTGGGGGTGCCCTTACCTTTGGCAGCGGCCCAGTGCAGCGGGGTCCTGTCATGCCAGTCGACATCCTTCTGGTTTGGGTCGCAGCGCCCCGCCTTCAAAATCTTTTTCACCAGGTCATAGTCCCCCACAGCCACAGCTTCGTGGAGCTCTGTCATGCTGCACTCTTCAGGAAAGTGCCTGGTAACAGAGGGATGGTCGTTTAGGGGGTGTTCACTGATGTATCAGCTCCTCTCAGCAACTTTAATAGGTCAAGCAGCACCTGGATTAAAAATGAGATAGGCACTTTGAGAAACCAGGATTTGTCCAAAAATAAGGAAGAAGGAATGACAGGGGGCAAAAAAAAAAAAAAAAAGTTATGATTTATCTTCAAATGGGTGGTCATAAACCAATGGTGATTTTTGGTCTGTAGACACAGAAATCTGCAGCAAAGTGCAGTCCTTTATATAAAGGACTTGTAGCTAAAGCCACATTGAACATTTGCCACGGGTTTGTTGTGCTCACTAACCATGGGAACTGGCACCTCCCTTGCCAGTGCTGCAGGTCTCTTACTGGTAGCATTTCATTGCAATGACAGAAATGTCTCTGCAAGTATCCTCTGATGTTCTTTGGTGAAAATAATAAAAAGGGACAATAATAATTAAGCTTATTTCAAAAAAGAGATGATAGGGCAAGGAGGAATGGTCTTAAATGAAAAGATTCATAGCCTGTTTCACACTTGGGTGGTTGGACTGTGCAGATAAGATCCAAAAGAAAGACCCATACTCGTCTTCTACTGAGTTTGAGTCCTGCACATCTGGGAAAATCTGAATATATTAAAAAGTAAATTTTGGAGCTCCTAGTGGGCCAGAGAAGTATCACAGGATTTGGTCTCACTGATACTTCAATCACCCATGTACTGCTTCCTCCTCCTCATTGTCTCTCACTAATCTTGAAGAACCTGTTCCTTTAGATTAAAAAGAGATGTTCCGATTTGCTCTCCAACACCTTTCAACAGCATCAAATCTATCCTGAAAACGTCAAACTTTAATGCATCCAACCCATCACTGAAATGAAGGCTGGACAAAAGTACAGGAAAAAAAATCTTGGACCTTTTCATACAACTTTCTTATTCTGTTCCAGCTTCAGCTCATACCCACACACGTACACCCAAAGGGAAGGGAAGCTGCTGATCCCAAGGCAGGAGCTCAGCAGCTCTCCAAGGGGACAGTCCACAGGGGCAACTTCACAAGTGATTTAGGCCAAGCCAAATTTTACCTGCCCTCCTCCCCTGCTGCCTCCCTTTGCTAGCCTTGAAGCTCATAGGGCCATTTCACAGCTGTTGATCTCTCACAAAAGAATCTTTTATTATTGGTTATGGTTTTCAGGTGAATTCCCTGAATCCAGCGTTACTGAGGGGGCAAACATCAGGGCTATGCAAAGGGGGGTGAGTGCAGATCTGCCCACAAGTAGGGACCTGTGCTAAATTCACCTTCAGCCAGAAGTTGTGCCCAAATGTGGGATCTGCTTCCCTAGAGAATGGGAAGCGTCCTTCTCCTAAGGACAGAGGAAAAGATTGGTATTTCTACAGTGCAGCCTTGAGACAAAGCACCGTCCCCCCTGCTCGCCTGGCCACAGGCACGGCAGCTCCTCCACGGCGTGTTGCAACCCATCCGGGGAAATTTTCTCATGGGGTTCCTGCTGCTTGGCCCAGCCCCAGCCGGGAGATCCACAATTCACACACAACGAGCCCACACATGACCCTGTCCCTGCCATACCGGGGCACGGCCCAGCACCTCGGCGGCCGCGGGCTCCGCTGCGACGCGCAGGCTTTGTCGCGCGTGGCTCCATGCCAGAAACTTGTTTTCCGGGCCCAGGGAAGATTTCTCCCAGAAAGATTGTCTCAGCTGAAAACTAAGGCAAAGTTTGGTCCCTCCCCTTCGGGGAGAGCCCGGCAGTCGCTGTGCCTGCGGTCTCTTGCGGGAGCAGCCGGCGCTCGCCCGGCTCCGGAGCGCTGTGCGTGGCCAGAGGGGACATCCTGCGCCTCTGGACAGCGGGACGGGAGCAGGGCGCAGCCAGGACACCGCACAACAGGTACGTGAAGCCCTGCAAAGGGCAAAAAAAGGGTCTGGGGAGAGCGCGGGGAGGAGCAATGGTGACGTGAGGGGGATTTTAAGGAGCTGAGTAATTTCTGCGCAGCCCCTCATGCAGCTTCACTGCTCCCACTCCCTGTCCCCAACCCTCGATGGATCGCGTTCCTCCGCTTCCTTCCTTCCTTCTTTCCAGCCCCTTATCTGGCCGTAAATCCCTGTGCGTCCCTGCGGAAGGGTGGGATTCACTCCGGATAAGTTGAGAAGGGTAACGGGGGACATGTCCCTTTGCCTCTCACTGTGTGGAGAGCATTCAGGGAAATATAACCCACCTCCTGACACGGCTGTGTCCAGCGTGGGGATGGGAAGCAGCAGTCCCAGGCTACAGCAGGGAAAACTCCAACTAGATGGAAGGGGAAAAAATAATTCACAACGAGGGTGATTAAACTCTGCTCCAGGTGTCCAGCACTGAGACATGCAGACCTGAGGCAGCCCCATGTGTGCCCTGCTTTGAGGACTAAGTCACTTCAAGCGATCCTGCCCCACCTAAATTCTTCTGGGAGGCTGAGAGGGACAAAGAGCAGGAGGTTTGAGTGCTCTGCCAGCACGGCATTCACCTCCTCCAAACCCAGCATCCCGATACCTGCAGGGACCCTGCATCCCAGCTGCTGCAGGAGCTGGTGGGGAGAGAAAGTGATTTTAGGACATGGCTCCCCTGGTGTGTTTTAAGCCCGAGCTCAGGTACAAGGGACAAGTCGAGGACTGCCATGTCAGCCACAGGGACCCGCTGGGACAGCCTGGCTGTACCTTGCCCTGTGACACAACCATCCCAGCCTCTCCAGGAGTAGCAGGTGGTGGCTCCTCAGGGTAGGGATTAGGGGTGGTGGTGCTGCCTGGACGTGCACTCACCAACCCCACCGACGTGTTCACAGCAGCCCAGAAACTGTGGTGAGTTACTGCTGCGGACATATGGGATCAAGCTGTAGTGATTTACTGCTGGAAATACACAGGATTCACAATGGGCAGCTCCAGGAGTAATGGGAGATGCTCAGATCTCCATCTGTCTGTCATTAATGGCCTCCCTTTTCGCTGCCTGTTGGGAATGAAACACTTTCTCTCTTCAAAATCAGCTGATATGAGGGAGGAAGAGACTACTGTGCTTGCAGAGAAGTGAGAGGGGATGATTCCCAGCAGACAGGTTTCCCACCACAAAGTCCTGCTGCAGGCCCAAACCAGCAAGCAATTGGTCAGAAAAGATACTTCACTGCCTGAAATGGTGTATTTAAAAGCAAGGACAAGACCTGGGGCTCTCAGGTAAACATTGTCATAACTCATAAGATAATAATCCCCCAGACCCAGTGAATATTGAAATGTTTTGGCATCTGGCATAGGGACTAAGGTGATCCCATGCCCTGGTGATGAGAAATGGCTCTTCGGTTCAATCTCCAGGGTCAGATCTGTCAGGGGATGTATTTAAAACATTACTCAGAGCTCAAAAAGGGGACAGTGACATTTCCATCTGCTATGGGGTTTCTCACTGGGGAGTGCTACAGAGATTAGCATGGGGAAGTGCCCTTCAGCAAGGCTGGGAGGCCCTGGCCTAGCCCAGGATGTAGAACCATCACCCAAAAACTTGCGAATTGCCCAGCTCCACCTTTGCTTTTTTCAGTCTCCATTTCCCATCTTGAGAAGGGGGATGCACCATCCTTCCCCAGCCCCTGTGCTCATGGTGATGTGCTGTCAGTGATTTACTGAGGTCAGCACTAAGCCAAACCAAAATGTCGGATGGAAGCAGCCTTTAAAACATGCAGCATGTTTGTTTACTGGGAAAAAAATGGAGCTCAGATCAATGAAAAACCACACATTTGCATTTCAGTGACAGCCTCAGCCTTTTATACACTGCAGCACAAAAGGCGTCAGTGTGAAAGATTCTTTACTTCAGCTCCCCCACATTCCTCAGCTTCAGCTTCCCTGCTTTGGCAGCCTTCAAATAAAGAAAAAGCCAAGGTTAGGGAAAAAAAACCAAAAAGAGAAAAAATAAAAGGGGAGGGAAAAAAAAAGAAAAAAGAAAAAAAGAAAAAAAGAAAAAAGAAAAAGAAAAAAGAAAAAAAGAAAAAAGAAAAAAAAAAACACCTCAAACCTAAAACCATACTCCCTGGTAAAACCTCCTTTCCTACTGCCCACTATCCAAGTGAGAGCTCCTGCCTGGAAACTGCTCAGTGTTTGCCAATGGCTTTTGCATGTCCCAGACCCCCCTGCAGCCCCTTCCTCCCTTGCTGGAGAAGCTGGTACCCCTGCACCCCCCAGCTGCTGGGACAGGCACTTCTGGAGGTGGCAGTGACCAAGCTTTGTCAAGCATGGAGAAAATTTGCCCCATCACCAGCACCACCATCCTCTGTCCTGCACCAGCAACTTCCCACAAGATTCATGGAGATGTTGGGCCGCCTGAGGAACATCAAGCCCACTTCAGAAGGTACAGGGAAGAACAGTGACAGCCAGGACCCCATCCTGCCACTCTCACATGCATAAGCTCTCCTGCTGCAAGTCCCCGGAGCACTGGAGGCGAGAGTTTGAAGGACCTGGCCCAAAAAGGGGCAATATTGGATCATATCTTAATGCCAGTTCACACAGGCCCATGGAAGCTGTGCCAATTTATACTGACATTGGATCAGCCTTGGAATTTAACAAAAGCCTCCATGTTTATCCAAGTGTTGGGAAAGGCTGTCAGAGCTGCTTCCTGTGCCCTTTCAATCCCTGTCTCCGGAACTGCTATGGGAACCAGCCAACAGTGGCCACAGCACATCAGCTCTGGAAAACAAACTTAAACCCAGGAACTAAAGGGAAAACCACCATGGAACATGAGGAAGCCATCATTTCCCTGGCTGTAATCACCAGCAGCAATGTGGGTATACTGCTGCAACTTCCATTTTATCTGTTTATCGCACTTGAAGCGGACCCAGCTCTGGTCAGGGGTGTGCGAGGACTCTGCCTGCTAAAAACTGAAGAGCAGGACACTCATCTCAGGTCTGAGCTACTGTACAACCAACACAGCTGTGAAATTCTACTTAAAACACACACAGACATATAAACACACAGCCTGATTTCTTAGAGAACATAAGAATTTGATTTCCAGAGGAGAGCAGGGGTGATGGATGCTGTTATCCCACATATTTCTAAGGAAATCAATTCCCACTGCTTAACAGCCTACAGGGTCATTTCTCTTCTGCTGCAGATGCCAGAGGTGCACAAATGAATGATGAAAAGTTGGTTTAATACAAAAAGAATGGGTTGATGGTGTAAACTACAGTGGCTGACAGGCTGGAGGCTTGATATTTCCTTTTCTGTGATTCCTCCAAGGGCTGGACACTGGGCAGAGCAGCAGTTTAGCATCTCAGTAGTATAATGCCCTGCACAGTCACTGTGCTGTTACTTAAATTCCCCCGAAAGAGTAAAGCACAGCAAAAGCACCATTTTTATCTGCACCTGAATAAGGCACCTTCTGAACTTCCCAAGAAATAATGCCATTGTTCTAGAGGAAAGCTGGGGAGGTGTTTAAAAGTCAGGCTTCAGGAGTGAATTGTCTTTTCAGTTTGTGTTTCTTACCATAAGCAAGGTGCATACTCTGAGAAAAAGGTTGTTAAGGTGTTGTAACGGTGAGGATTAGTGAAATAAATGCAAGTACAAACAGCAGTAGTAGGCAAAGGGTTTATCCACCTCTTTAGTGTCCTTTTCTTCATATCTATTATTGCTTTAATAATTAATGTTCTGCTTAGTATAGCTGGCTTATGAGATGGGTAGAAATGTAAACATTTTGTTTGCTTTTTAAAAAACAGCCATAATACCTGTTGACAGGTTGTGGTCATGCAATACCTCCAAAACATACCTCACCTGAGCACCTTTCCTGTTCAAAAAAGCCACACTAAGGCATCCAAATCCAGAGCTTTGAGAGCAGCTGCACTCCAGCCCTTTGGATGGACAGTCACAGCTCTGCTCCTAAACCTACTGCCAAATCCTTTCATAGCCCTGGGTAAGGGAAAGAGAGCATTCCTAGCATAAACATTTTAGAACTCAGCAATAGCTTTCTAGCTATTAAAATAAAACCAGATTTATGTAAGTTACATAAAAACTTAAGTTTAAAAAAAAGTTCTGAGAGATGGCAGACAGGGCTTACTGGAACATTTAAGAATCAGAATAAACTCAGAGAAACTATGTTATACAACAGTCCACACATTTCTTCACCAACTAAAAAAACCCAACAATTTTATTTTTGTTTTTCTGCTTTTTTTATCGAAAGGTAACAAAGTTCCCAACAGCCCCTGGCTAATAAGCTAAAAGCAAAAGTTCCCCCAAATCTGCAGTTATGATTAGATCAGCTTTTGCTCCAACACCTCCCCAGTTAGATCCTGTTCCATAAATGATGCCTAATTGTCAGCTGGAACCCCACAAAGCAAAGACACTGAACTCAAAGCATCAAACTTCCCTTTATGACTTGACATGAAAATAAAGTTTTTTTTTTTTTTTTTAATTCCATTTTTGGCTAAAATTTTAACAGGTCCAGAAATGCAGTATTTGGCCTCCTTGTTTACTGCTGACCCCCAAAAATCCCCACATCCCCCCCTCATTCCTTGAAATCAAGGGAAAACTCTTCCACAGAAACAACTCTGATTCCTGTGCATCCAACAGCTGAAGGAGGAACCAGGACAACCTCTTGGAAAAAGACCAGCGAAGCTGCCAAACAGTCTTAAAACAGCCACTTGGCTCGGCTCAAAACCCCTTCCAGCAGCTGCTATTAAGCTGCCAAGCACTTAAACCTGACCAAAATCTTCTCATGTGATGGGGCAGAGACTTTTCCAAGCACTTCTGCTTTTTGGGGTGTAAGGATGATGGAGATGTGCTTCAAGGATGACGGAGGAGGGCACGCCAGTGATGACAATGGAGCTGGAAATTCTGGGGGCGCTGATGGAGCTGGGCACATTGGGGATGATGGTGGAGCTGAGCTGCTGGGCTGACAAAGAAGCTGGGAATGCCAGGGATGATGTGCTGGGCACACCAAGGAAAATGATGGAGCTGGGCCACTGGATGTATTCTCGAAGCGGTGGATGCGTAAGGAAAGTTCCTCTGCATGGATGAACGGAACCATTAGCTGCGAAAGGGAGCCAGGAGCAGGTCAATACGGCACTGGAAGCGCACGGTTTCCTTCCGGCTCCCTTTGCAGGTGTGTGAATATCCGATGGCGGCACCGCCGTGGTTTTATTGGTGTGTGTGTCCTGGGGCAGAGCAGCAGGGCAGCCCTATGCGGCCAGGTCGAAGTCGTCGCGCTCCTGGTTGTAGTCGAGCACCTTCTGCCGCAGGCGCGAGGCGTCCACCCAGGTGATGAAATCCTCGACGGCGCGGGGCACGAGGAGCGCGGGGTCTGTCACCACCTCGGGCCCCACGCGGACGTGCCCCTGCTCCACGAAGGTGACGGCGTGGCGCAGGTTCTGCGCCATGCGCAGCTTCACCAGCAGGCAGGGCAAGCGCCGGCGGCAGAAGGCGGCGGCCGAGAGGCTTTCGCAGACGGCCAGCGACTGCCGGCTGTTCACCAGCCCCAGCCCGTGCAGCTTCTCCAGCAGCGCGGCGGCGCAGCGGGCGCGGAAGGCGGCGCTGGCCGGGCCCAGGTCGCGGAGCCGCCGGGCCAGGGCGCGCACGGCGCGGGCCAGCGCCTTGTACTGCACGTAGTCCTCCCGCCTGCCCAGCCGGTACCGCCGCAGCGCCCGCACCTCCGCCAGGTTCCCGCCCGACGCCTCCCAGTTCACCAGGTCCAGCCGCCGCAGCAGCTTCTGCTCGTGGTACTTCAGTTTCCGCACCATCTTCGCGGGACAGGGATCCGCCGCGCCGCCGCCTGCGAGGGACTGTTCCGGGGCGGAACGGCCGCCGCCCCCGCGGCTTTTCCGGGGAGGAGCCGCCGTGACATCGCGCCGGGAGTCCCGCCCCGGGAATGCTTCCCCGGCAGGCCCGCCCCGGGGGAACCCGGCCGGGCGACGGGGTACCGGGATAAGGATGGCCCCGCGTCTCCTTTCCCAAGGAGAAGGCGGCAGATAGAGCCCAGCCCGGGATGCGGCTGCTTCCCCCCGCGCTCTGCGCATCGCCGGGGCCAGCCCGGCGCAGAGGAGTCACCCCAGGTACGGCCACACCGTCCCGACACTCGCTCCGGCACGGGCAGCCCGACCTTGTCTCGCCAGGGGTCGAACCCGAGATTCGTCATTCCTCCTGGAAGAATGGCTTCGGCGTTGTGTTTCTCCGTGACATCCCGCTCCCCCTGATGCACAGGCCGGTTTTCCTTGAGGAGCAGCAGAATCCTCCCTCTGTGCGGTTCGTAGCACCGCAGATCTCCCGAGTGCCGCCGCGGCCTCGCCATCCAAAGGTTTCGTCCCACTTTTCTGTAAGTGCACGGTGCTGTCTGCTCCTTGGGATTCAGGATACAAGGAAATTCCCCAGTATAACAGGTCAGGTTGACAATTCGGGATTTCTTTGTTTCTCACGAGCAGATTTCTGTATTGGCTCAATCTTGGTTTTCCTAATTCTGGATTATCAGCGTGCTGGGTTTGTTTCAGTGTGGGTGATCTGCTCACAGAGGCCATGGTGGCCTCTTGATTTGCTTTGTGTTTATCCCCAGGTTTGTCGGTGAAGGCACCAATGGAAATGTGGAGCACCAGCAGCACTGAGCAGTTTTACAGGATCCCTGAAGGAAAGGGACCACACTCGGTTGGATGTACAGACCTGATGACAGAAAATGCAGTTGAGGTAAAGTTCTCGACTCTTTCTCCTTTGGATCTGAGCCACAGTGTTAGTGAAACAACTGGCTACAGTTTTACAGATAAATCAGGCAGAAGGTCTTGTCTGTGTGCTCCATGCTGACACTCAGAGCTGAGCTTTCTATCCTCTTCATCCTGGTGTAGGATGTGTACTGGGCATTGACCAGATGGATGTAACCTGCAAGCCTTCCCCATGGCCAATTCCTCCCTCTTCCTAATATCTGTGCCTTTCTCCTACACAAGATACTGCAGAGAAACTCTGTCCTCCTGGGACCCAGGGGGTTCTTCCACCCATCCCACTGCTCGCTCCTGCGCTGGGCTTCTGAGGAGATTCCACATGCAGTCTCTGTGACTGTAGCTGTTCTCATCACAAAGATCCCAAGAGGATTTGGCAGGGTTGGGAGATGAGCCTATGCAGTGTTTCAGCTGCAGGGTAAAAGATGAGATGTCTTCTTGAGATTTTATCTCTCTCAAGAACAGGATGCCAATTCTACAAGAGGTTAGCACAGTGAGAAGCCACAATAATAAGACAGAGACAGTAACCAGACAAGTAATGAGCTTGCTTTTGAGTTTCTATTTCAAATCCTTTTGCCTTGCAGAGAATACATCTGCACTTACACTGTGGTTTTACTCCTCAGACTAGCCAGGTATAGTGGAACTTGTGATCAGTTTGTGATGCTTCATATGTTTTCCTTTACTGAGCTTACTCTGTATCAGCACAGAGGAGTGATGGGTTTCTCTTTGCAGTCAGTCTGTGTGGGTTTTTTTTACATAAGCATTATGAACAACTGCAGTTCTCTCAGGCATAGATAATGAACCTCTTCCTCTTTCTGGTAAACAGTTCACTGGGACTGTTCTAAGATCAAGTTAATATCACTACCAATGTGGAGGCAAGTTCTTCTGTAATGGTCTCTGTGTCAAAGGTTGGTTTAAGTTTGTTAAGTGAATAGAAACAATCTTCATTAAACAAACTTTTGGTAAACAAATAAATTAGTGTTCAAGAAATCAGGCTTTATTTCAAAGCTCATGTTTATTTTGGCCCTAATCGTAACTTGCTAAACCAAAAGTACAGTTGGAGCAAGACAGTGAATTTGAATATGGTGTTGCAAATTCCCTTGCAAACCAGGAAGTAAGAACGCAAATTGCACATAGTTCATCTGCTGGGAAGTCTGCTTTGGGGTGTGCCTTGGTACATTGCTGCTGTCTGTGAAGGAAGAAGACTGACAAGGGGGTATGCAGGGTCCCTGAGTGTGGAAAGCTTAGGTGCTTTCCTGGG
The DNA here is from genome assembly GCA_013397775.1 of Eulacestoma nigropectus. Classification (NCBI taxonomy): domain Eukaryota; kingdom Metazoa; phylum Chordata; class Aves; order Passeriformes; genus Eulacestoma; species Eulacestoma nigropectus. The sequence goes on from VZTE01002905.1 coordinate 509,399, forward strand.
ATGCTGGGAGTGCAGACATGAAGAGATTTGAACTGGTGGTAAGAAACACAGGCAGATGAAACACAGGTTAACAAGGTTGTGTTTAGAAAGATGGACCAAGAGAGACTTGTGACCATCTTGATGAGGAGGAAGAGCGATACATTGTTCTCCCTTGCTGTGCAGCTGCCCAGGAACTTTGCTGACAGCCTCTGCTCAGTTTAGGCAGGAACACTTAGAGCCACATTAGAGCCTTCTCTTCTCTGGGCTGAACAGCCCCCAGCTCTCTCAGCCTGTCATCCTTGGAAAGGTGCTCCACCTCTGAGGTCATCTTCAGTCACCCTTTAACAGTCAGCCCTATAAAACGTAACAAAATGCATCACTGAACCATTCCCAGTGAGGAAGGTGGAAGAAAAGATCCCGCAAGATGCTGGATGGAGCAAATAGGTTGTTTGCAAAATAGGAGTGTTTGTAATAATTAACTTAATTAAATGAAGCATTTCTAATAAGCCCTAGGCTAACCTAGAGAAGGTGATGTGTATCTCCACCTGTGATGATGTTTATTGCATGTTACTTTTAAATTCGTTGTAGGCACAGGAAGATTGTGACATAGGATTGGCATCAAAGCCTGTATATGATAATAATTTTCTTATGAGATTCTTGTAATTCTCTTGAGCTGCATTCTTGCATCTGAAACCCTTTCTGTAAATGTTTTTATGTTCCATTTTCTCTGCCATATATAAATAAATACCATTATTCCTTTTTTCTTTTTTAATTTTTCTTACCCCAGGGAAGCTTCTTGCGCCTGTATTATCCAGCATGTGATGCCACAGATATCGAAGAGGCACGATGGATTCCAGACAGAGAATACTATCAGGGACTCTCTGACTTCCTTAATATGTACCGAGTTGTAGGAGAAAGGCTTTTCCATTATTATGTTGGTAAGACTGGTTCTGGTTTTGTTCTTTGCCTGTCACTGCCTCAGTGCTCCATGAGCAGGGTGTTACTGCTGCAGGGCTGAAAACGAGTTTTTACCAAAGAAGTGTATTTTTGAGGGATGGGTTTGTGTAATGAGGCTCAGTGCTGAGTGTGACCCAGTTCTCCAGGCAGTCCCTGACTGCTGTGGATAAGAGTGTCTGGGCAGTTTACTCTAGGTAAGCTGCACCTGTGTGTTGGGATTTAAATCCCACAGGGAAATGTGCAAAGATATAAAAGTCAGAGGGATTCTGAGGTCTGAATACCAGCAAGACCTGGATGCCTGATTATTAAAGTTTAAGAGATATGTACACCTTGTGCCAGGCTGTGGATGGGAGGAGGAGAAGGCAAGTATCTTCTGCCAGTATAAAGTATTTTCAGAATCAGATCCATATTTGCCTTCTATTTTAAAGATGAGACTTGGTACCTTATCTTTAGGTGATTGCTCTGACATCAGTGGTCACCACATTCTTGGGATCTCTCCCACAGGAACAAACGCTTTCTCTCATTTCAGTAATAATGACATACACTTCTGTTTTTATCTAGGTTCAGTGACCTGTCCTGCAAAGTCAAATGCTGCTTTTAAGCCAGGAGAAAAATACCCACTTCTCGTTTTTTCCCATGGACTTGGAGCTTTCCGGTAATTTTAGAGTTAGTTGACAAACTGGGTTTGTTGTCTATGGAGACAGCCGTTTCCAAGGGTGCTTCTGAACAGATTTTCAGTAGGGGGGTGAGATCCTTGTGGACCTGAAACAGATTTGAAGAACAGGCTGCTGTGTGTCATTATGCCTCCACTGAAACAACAGCAGGGTTGGTGTATGGTTGGTCACAGAATAATAGAACAGCCTGGGCTGGAAGGGGCCTTAAAGATCATCTCTGCTGTGGACAGAGACACCTTCCACTAGACCAGGTTGTTCTGAGCTCCATTTGTGTTTTCCCCTTGTATGACAGAGGTGAAGGTATTTACCAACCTATAAGCACATTGTGAAAATTAGCTGGTTGATTTTTGGACAGCTCTTTGGAGATGCTAAGTGCTGTGTGTGCTACTTAATAAAAATGAGTAGCATTTTTCCTTCTGAATAGACAGTAAAACAGTACCAAGGTTTTGTGAACAGGCTTTGGTGCCTGGCATACAAACTCTTGCTCTGCTGGGTAGCAAATTCAAATAGAAGAAATATTCAATGACTAGTGCATACCTAGTGTGGTCAAGCATTTAAAGAGCAGTGGAATTGAAAGAATGACATCTCACCAGAGTGTGGTTTTTATTGCAGGACAATCTATTCTGCTATTTGCATAGAGATGGCCTCTCAGGGCTTTATAGTGGCTGCTGTGGAGCACAGGTGAGTATGCTGCACATTTTGGAGTTCTGATGGAAAGAAACTTTCTCACATTGAACTGAATGGTATTTATTCTAAAATCTTTAATCTATTCTGGATTTTTTTAAAAAAGAAAAACTGACATTTCTTTTTCAGCCCTGCCTCCATTACCCATAGCTCAATTCTTTTCTAAACAAAGGGAATTTTGTTTAGATAAGCCCTAGAATGAAAAGTCTTGGGGTAGATATCATTTGTCATTCTTCAGATATGCTATTTGTCTCTCTCTTATTATTAGAATATAAAGTAGGTGAAGAATATAGAGGAGGTGGGAGTTTTGGTGGGGTTATTGCATTATTTAGAAAGTCTGTGCACACTGGGTTGCAATTGCAGCAGCACTGGTTGATAGCTGGATCTCTTCAGACGAGTGAAATCTAAAACTTGTGCTGACTTCATCTCAAACCAAATGGAATGCATACCCAGAAATAACCTCCTCTTGGTATTACAGAGATGAATCTGCTTCAGCCACGTATTACTGTAAAAGAAGGTCTGTTTCTGAGTCACAGGAAGAGTCTACACCTACCATGGAGAAGGAGTGGATCTACTACAGGAAACTGAAAACTGGAGAGCAAGAGCGTTGCTTGCGCCATAAGCAGGTGCCTGGGCTGGCTCTGTGCTCTGGGAAGTGTGGCAGCAGTGCTGTGTTTAGGACTAGCAGGCTCTCCCGTTGGCCAGGGGAGCAGTCTTCTGCCATGGCTTGGGGATATATAAAAATGGATTGGGTCCTGTGTCCCGTGGAACAGCCAACAACAGCTTTCTTCAGAGCATAAACTGCTCCCTCAACAAAGCTTTTTCTTGAAGTTGCACTCTTGAGCTGAGTCATCTGTTTCTCCTCTGGTTCCACTCAACTTTCTGTTTCTTCTCTGTGTCTTCATACTTTTACTGTCCAGCTCAGCCTAAAAGTGACACAGAGTTGAGCTCAAGTGTTTGTGTGGCCTTAGGCTTGATTTAGCTTTCGTTTACTGTTCCACAGTAGGATGAATCATGGCTGCTCTGAGTGGGATGTTTGCTTTATAGTCTTTACCACACTTGAAGGTGTTTTTTAGCAATGTAAACAGTGCAGACTTCCAGTTTAGAATAAGCAGTATCCATGCTAGATGTAATGTGGCCATAATGACAAGCTCCTCCAAGCATAATTTGACCTTTAAAATATGGGAGTGTTTTTTCCAGCTAATGAAAACTGAGCCAGGGAGGTGCTTCTCTTTATCTCCCTGGGCCATACAGACAACAGCACAAGAGTCATTTCCTGTATGTGTACAACGTCCTACTTGTGAGTGTCAATGTCTGAGCTTGGAAATAACCTCCAGAAGCCACTGTCTGCAAATTTCACAAGTAGAGAAGTCGGGAGATTGGGATTTATTTGAAATTCAGTGATACACAGGTATCTTGCTGGCTGCCTACACACTGTGGTTCCCAAGATTACTATTCTTCCTTTGTTCTTGAAGCTTTTCTTTTACTAACATGTCAGTCAAAAACTGTTCTTATATGGAACAATGAAAACCTTTATTTGCAACAGCTTCACTGCAGTTTTCAGGGATGAGTATGTATAGAAAATGGCATGGGCTTCTTTACTGTTTCTTAATTTGGGTTTATCCAGAGTAAAGACAGTTTCAAGGCTATTGTCTGATGGGGCAAGTGATGGAATGACATTTGCTCATCCAAGTGAGCCTGAGAAGCATCAGCGAGTCAGCCTTCCTTGGAGTTGTGTAACTCAAGCCTTTGCACATCCCAACAACCCCTTTTCTTAAGCAGTGACAGGACAAAGGAGTTGAAGGCCTTTGGTGCATGTTACAGGGACAAATTGCTCTGTGTGCAGAGTCTTGCTCTACGCAAGAGCTTCAGCTCTTTACACCTCCAAAAACCAGTTTTGTTGTTCATCAGATGGCTCCATTCTGCAGTTCAGAATAATTTGTATTATTATCAGAAACTTAGGCGGGAGAAAAAAATCAGAGTAAGTCCTGTGTCCAAGGGGCTGTCAAGCCTGGCTGTTGTCTGATGATTCCTTCCACTGCTCTGCCCCAACCTCTCTTTCTCCCCAGGTGCAGCAAAGAGCACAGGAGTGTATCAAAGCTCTCAATCTCATTCTTAAAATCAATTCAGGAGAGGAAGTGACAAATGTACTACATTCAGACTTCGACTGGAACAGCCTAAAGGTGAGTGAAACGTGGCAGCTGTGTTTTGTTAAACACCTAATAATGCTTCTGATTTCCCCCTTCCATTTCTAAACTGGTTCCTGTAAAGTATTCTGAAGATCAGACTGTAGATCTATGAACATATTCTCAGGTCATCCCAAATTGGATAGATAGTAACAGAGCTGAAATGATGCTCTACCTACTTCAGTAGGATCTATTGCCTAAAAAAATTACTCCCTTTAAAAAACTAAGTTTGGGAAAGAAAGTCTCTTACAGCACCTGGATTTTTTTGACAGGATTCTGTTGATACTAGCAGAATAGCTGTGATGGGACACTCTTTTGGTGGTGCTACAGTTATTGAAAGTCTCAGCAAAGAAATGAGATTCAGGTAAGTATGCAAAACGAGGCCAGAGACATTCGGCACTTGAGAGGTCTGGAGCAGGGCACTTTACATAGGATCCCCTGACTACTAATTAGCTCCTGAAGAAAAGTTTTGTTTGGCATGTCTTGCTTTCTCTAGCCATGCTTCTTCCAAGTGTGGGGGTGTGGTGGAACACAATAGCCACATCTTATTATGTGGGACCCTGCAGTCCAGCTGCACCTGGCAGTGGAGACCAACAAATGGCAAGAATGGACTAATTCTCTTCCCCCAGCGTAAAGATAATTCTGAAACAAAATTATTCATTTACCTGTTCAGTATCAGAGAGACTTTCTCTTTCCCATGTCTCGTACAACTCAAAGCATGCTCAGAACTTCCAAGCTTTCTGCTTTCTGTGCCAATATCCAGATGTCTTTGGCAGGTGTGGCATTGCCCTCGATGTATGGATGCTTCCTGTAGGTGATGACATTTACCAAAACAGCGTCCAGCAACCGCTGCTTTTTATCAACTCTGAAAAATTCCAGTGGGCTGAGAACATCTTAAAGATTAAGAAGCTCATCTCCAATGACACAAACAAGAAAATGATCACTATCAAGTAAGTGCCCAGGATCCATCATTTCCGTGGTTGAAGCCCTTGTTGGAGCTGTGCAGTTACATGTAAGAAAGTTACATGCAGAAAGACAGTCCCTAGAGCACAAATCTGATGAGGAGCAGCTGAGGGAGGTGGGGAGGCTCAGCCTGGCAAAAGGGAGGCTTGGGGTGACCTTCTCACTCTCTACAACTCCCTGACAGGAGAGGGCAGCCAGGTGGGGGTCAGGGTCTGCTCCCAGGGAACAAGAAGAAATGGCCTCAAGTCGCACCGGGGCAGTTCAGATTGGCTATTAGGAAATATTTCTTCATTGAAACAGTTGTCAGGCATTGGACCAGGCTGCCCAGGGAAGTGGGGGAGTCATCATCCCTGGAGGTGTTTAAAAGACACGTAGATGTGGCACTGAGGGACGTGGTTTAGAGATGGAATGGCAGTGCTGGGTTAATGGTTAGATTTAATAATCTTAAAGGTCTTTTCCAGCCTAAATGATACTATGACTGTCTCTCCTCCTCGCCTAGGTTTTCACTGCATGTTTAAATTAGCCATACATCCCCCACAGTGGGGACAGAGACCTCTCAAAGCAGCCAGGAACCCTAAGTTTAAGGGTTATTATCCAAGGTGTGCATTCCTGCCATGGGGCATAAGCTTTGTGCTGAGCCTCGTGCATCACCTGCATTTGAACTCTTGAAACAGCCTTCGGGGGACAGTTCTGCAGCCAGGGGAGGGATGGCTCTATCCTGCACCACAGAGCAAGGAGAGAACCTGATTTTGATGCTTTGCCAAGCCAACTCTTTATTGCTGTTGCAGTTACAGTGACTTGCAGCGAGCATGTACAAACCTTCCTCCTTCCTGTGGTTAGGGCAGAATTTCCTGCTCATCTTGCATGCTTATGAGATTAACCTGTTATATCTTCTCCTAAAGACAGCACAAAGACACGTGACTGAAGTCTGTGCATCTTTTAATCAGGCAATTTAATGTATTCTTAAAAGCAAAAGTTGATAATTTTTCTCTTTGCAGGGGGTCAGTACATCAGAGCTTTCCTGACTTCACCTTTGTGAGCGGAGGAATCATTGCAAGATTTTTCAAATTAAAAGGAGAAATAGATCCAAATGAAGCTATTGATATCAGCAATCACGCTTCATTAGCCTTCCTACAGAAACATCTGAGTAAGTATCTGTTTACAGCAAAGTATGAAGTTAACTAATACTTAATTCCTGTGAAGCTTTTTATATAACCATTCAGTTTAAAACAAGATCCAAGTCAGTGTGTCAGGAGAAAAAATAAGTCAGACTTTTTGTAGAGGTTTGTCAGTTACTTTTGTACTCTTAGCAACTCAGAGGAAAATTGCTAACATTTTGTTCTGGTACAAGAAAATCTGGTGTATCATTTTTTCCTCCTTAAAACATTTTTCGTCCCCTACTTTGCCACGTTGATTTCATTATTCAGTGTAGTTTTACAAAAAGCTGGTTACTTAACTCATGGCCACTTGGGTTTTCCTTCCCCCATCTTATAGGTCTTAAGAAAGATTTTGATCGGTGGGATCCTCTTGTGGATGGCATAGGACCCAATGTTATTCCTGGAACCAATATTGACACATCTCCAGCTGAACCTGAATAAGGAATACAAAGAAGTACTGAAAATGCCATGGACAGCAGGACACTAATATTGGCCAGACATTGCAGAGACATGTGGTGGCATTAAACACTTACAAAGCTGTTGGAATCTGGAACAAAAAAAAGACAAGGCATTAAGTTACATAATCATAAAAACAGAGGTTTTCAAATGAGTTAGTGGGATACTCTGAAATACTGCAACAGAGTAACTTCTGCTTTGTAGGCAGCTTGGGGGAAATCACTTGATAGTAATTTAAATGCCCTTTCTGGTTTTGACTTGAGTCAAGTTTTGCAGAGAGACAGACTGAGCTCCAAGGAATTCAGCTACAGGTTGGTTTACCAAGCCTTTATTGGAGTGTAAAGATAAAAATAAAACAAACCAAAACAAAAAAACCCCAAACAACCACTTTTCTATTTAGATACTAAGTATTTCAGCTGTGCTCTGACACAGCTGGGGCAAGTTCTTGCTCTTTCTAGTCAGAGATGACTGTGGAGGGTGCTCTTCAAAACTGTCTCTTATTAAGTCACAGGAAAAGCTACAGGAAAGAGTTCAGCTCACAGCAGAGAAAGTCCAGACACAGGACTGCTCACAGGAGCTTAATCCACTTAAATGTAAGATGTGTTTAGTGCCATAGCTAGAGAATGATGTTTATATCCCAAAAGCTTCTGAATGGGTCACTCTTGTTGTAGCAACTGTAATTGCCCGTGGGCAAAGCTCCAGCAGCTCCTCCCTTGTCAATGTCTGTGTTACCACTACCATACAGTCAGACTGCAGGGGAAATTACAGATGTGGCACCTGTACATCTCCCTTTACATGGTCCTTGTTAGCACTGCTTCATCTCCTGAGGTCTCTCCTGGTCGTAAATGCTCTCCAGACACTAATCTTTGTCCAGGTACTCACAGTGGTCTCTAGGTGACACAAGAAGCAGTTGGCTCCCACTGACAGATACAGACAGCAATGATAGTACCTAGACAAAGATTGTCAGCAACCACCTGGCTGGCCTTGTTTAAGGCTCTCATTTTTGGATCAGAACTGCCTGAAGCTGCCCCATGGAACGGTGTCTTCTAAATTCTGTTCATTTCAAAATCAGGTTACAAACAAAACCACTGAAGCAAACAGAAATGAAGAAATTAACAGTGTAATCAAGTATTATACATAATCTGTGATCTTAAAATGAGATTTCAATAACACCTAAGACCTTTCTTTCAGATTTAATTAAATTCTCCTCAGCCTACTGCCGTGGATGGTCTTTATTAAGCAAATAAACACGTTTGTCTTACTGAGTCAGCACTAACACTTGGCATCTACTGTGAGATTCACTATCAGCCAGCTTGGGGTCCTAAGTCCTTGAAAAATCCACAGCTTCTGAAGGGGAGGAAGCAGCTATGCTATACAGGAGCATGGAACACCACTATAAATATAGATATAGATATAAAATAGAACCCCCTTTTCAACACTTGAGGAGGAGAATAAAAGGCGAGATCTCCTTAGAACAGCTGCAGGTCATGTCCTTAGCACGTTGCACTTGTGTAGCAGCAAAGCCATTCCATTGGGTCTTCTTCGTATTTATAGGAAAAGCTTCATCTTTCATTAGTGCAATTGCAGCAAGTTCAATTAATTAAGTGCAATTAATGTTTCAAAGCATTCACCATAGCTCACAGTGCTCCAGAGAGCTGGTTAGGGTCAAAACACAACCAGTGACTCCAGAACAGCCCTCACACAGCATTTGGGCTTCTGCACAGGAACAGACACAAGTCATTAAAACACATTAACAAAGCAGTATATGCCAGCAAAAGCTTTATTCCAGCTCCTTCCATTGCTTTAGAACAGCACCAAATGCAAGACTTCAACCCAAAACAACTATGTTCCCCTATGGAGTAAAAAAATACTCCTCACCCCTAACCCCCCCCCAAATACCTTCAACTTTTTTTTTTTTTTTGAGAAAAAAAAAACACTTAACAATGCAACTTTTCCAAAAGCAAACATCAGAAAGCAGTGCTGTACAACACAGTAGCATATACAGAAACTCACAAGAAACCTTTGTTGAAGAACCACCCACCAAGAACTCCAGACAAGTCAGTGCACCCCCAGTCAGTAAAAAATGCCAGTCAAGAGGCAAATTCTTATTTAGGAAAGTACAGCTATAAGAAACAAGCTAACAGTAACAGTCTAGCAACAACAGATGTAAGAAATCAAGCTGACAATAACAGTCTACCAACACTATTCCTTTACAGGGAAGTTCAGTAGTGACAGACATTTGGTCAGTTAGGTAGCAAAAATACACCACTCAATGCTTTGCTTGTATTTTTGTTCCCACAAACACATTTTCATGGGAACATTTCACACACAGGCACTTGTTCAGTTTCACGTGGTCAACATGTCACTTGGTTTCAGCAATGCTGGAGGACATGAGGATCTTCAGCTAAATTGCTACTACAGCCAGTTTGCTTTTCTATAAGGAATAAACACAGATTAGACCCATCAAGATGTTTCTATAAATGTGTATAAAGGCATTAACATCAAAAGTCAGCTCTACAGGGCTTCAGACTAAATACTGTTGACATACTGGACCATATTAAAAGGCTACATTTACTATACCAAGATAAAACAGCTGAAACAGAAGAAGTGCCCAAGAAGATGAAGCAGCAGTGGTCCCAGATTTCAGTTATGAGTTCAAGTCACTCCATCCCTCAGTGGGCTTGGCATAAGCCACTGCAGGAGTTTTTGCACCCTGTATAGCTCCTACTCAAACTGCCTTTCCAGGCAGTGGCAGTGTGTGCAGCAGGATCCAGCTCTGTGACACATGGGTGCATGACCCTGACTCACCCTTCCTGTCCTCATGCTGAGGGTGCATACACTAATTCCATGCAAAGTGTTCAAAATCAGAAAATCCACAAAATCAAGAATAATCCTGCATTTGAGTGATGGAATGAGGGAGAGTTTGTAGATTCATCATTTTAACATTTTATCAAATTCTTCTAACTACCCTTTTTCTTGCTTAACAGGCAACCTGACCTCTTTTGCAGGCTTCATTATTTGTTACCCATAAACCAGTACAGTTATATTGAAATAGAATTACCAGTTAATCCCTGAAAGCACAAATGCTATCTCCACTTCAACTCAGTTCAGTCTTCATCAGGCAAGCACACAAACAAATTGCTCAGACAGGTTTAGGAGTCTTCATTCTTGGACAGATTCCAGAACTGGAAATAAGGTTCTTAGCAACCTGAGGTAGTTGGCCCTGTTTTTACCACCAGGAAAGGCCCCTTTCAACCAGAATTCCTCTACAATTCCATAATTATAAAAATAGCACATAATCAGAAAGAACCTTTACTATTTATTTGGTACACTGAATAGGTGTTCACCAGTAACACTTCAAAATTTTTAAGTAACAGTAAAGATGTACATGTAACTATTCCCAAACTATCCTCAAAACAACTAAAATAGTGTTATTATGGGTTTAGATTTATAGGTTATGGGACTGGAAATTCCTAGAAAATTAGAAAGCATTCAAACACTGAGTACACAACCCATTTGGGGGGCTTAAAGTAGACTTACCTTGAAGTAAGGACTCTTCTGGAAAGGACTGCAAGTTTTCTGTTGCAGGGGTTAATGCCTACACAAAAAGGGATCCTGTTAGGAAGCTGGCACTATTGCCAGGACTTCCACTGAGGTGTTTCCTTTAATACTAGAATAATTTCTTACATCAGCACTACTGGACTCCTATTTACCATTGTTTTCCCCCCTTAAAACTCACTACACATTAGTCTTCTACCCACTTTTCATTTTGATGCAAAGACTGCACGTGAAGAATGAACTGGAAATTCATCCTGTTATCACCAGCAGCATGGCTGATGACCTGAGTTTTGGGTACCAGACATGAGTTTTTCATCCACTGGGAGGTGCTTCATGAAGAACACTGGTGAAAACTTTACTATTCTTTCCTAATTGCTCCATAATATAAATATTTTTCATGATTTAGCAGTTAATTAGCACCCTTTCTAAAAACCAGTACTGTCCTGCCCAGTCTAGTATCACACTGCCATACCTCGGAGGATCTGCAAGCCCAGTCAGGAATTCCGTTCCAGACGTTCTCAGGATGCACAATCTCCTCATTGCCGCTGCAGAGGTTCAAGACCTGTACAGACAGAGCCAAAGTGGATCTAGCACAGCAGCAATGCACTCAATAAATAAGACACAGCTGTAGGAAAACGGAGTTGAGGACTCTGGGCCTTTGAGGTGGTGTTGAAAAGTCTGGATCTTGCAAAGAGGAACAAGCTAATCTCTAATAAAACTGAATATAGTTACTGAGGCTGCTCAAGGCTCTTCTGGGCTCTTAACCCAAGCATAGAGAGAAAAAGGCTGCAAAACACCTCCTAGATCAGAACCAGAAGGAAGAGGATGAATAAGGCTATCATTACATGATAATCTCTGACACTGGCACTCATCTAAATACAGCTGATTTAGTTTCAAACACCCAAGCGATCTACCAGCAGAAGAGCTGGCTTCCACCATCTCAGACATTCAATCTTCCAAAAGGATGCTTTTATGTAATGATCTTTTGGATTTTCAACCTTAAATTATAACTTAGAGGTCATTTTATATAAGTACAATGTCTGTGCATGTGTGTACATCGATACACACTCTCCCTGGACTGAAGGAAGACATCTCATTCATCCCCCAGCTTAAAGAGCAGTAGAACAAGGCAGCTCACTGGATTATCCTCTACTGTTAAAGTTAACTCCCACCAACCACTAATGCAATACACATTTCACTGAAGCAGGAATAGTTGTGGATTCGTTATTACTTGCACTATAGTTTGAGTTTCTTCCCAAATTTCTACTGCTCTAGCTCTAACTCCACAAAACACCAGTAAAATAATGTCAAGTTTCATGAGTATTTAATGGTAACAGAGCTCCACAGCAGGACAATAATTTGCAGGCCAGACAGAACCACACTACATATGTGTGTCTCAGACTGGAGCCAGATCCTTCAATAATCTCAGTCAATAGAAGAGAGTAAGATGTGAAGGGAACATCAAGCGCTGACGTGTATCATCCAACTCAATTTGAGACACTGCTATTTCTCCCTAGTCTACAAATTCAGAATCAGCCTTTGCAATACTTAAATTCTGTAAGACAGTTCTTTAAAATATTCACAGTTTAGAGAGACACCAAAGAAGGACCAGATCTTAAGAATGCAGAGAGAGTAATCAAACCACACTTACCTTCGTACCCTTCTCAGATACCTCCAAAATACGAGCGTCACACCATTTGAGAGAGGTCCACACCACGCATTTGGAACCAACAGCAAAGCCCTTCAGATTACAAGGATAGTCATGGTGTGCTACAAGAAATGATGACTTATCAATGAAGGAGGAAGAAAAAAAAAAAAACCAAACTCATAAAACCCCACAAAAATCAACTCTTAAAAAAACCTGAGATGCCTCGAAACACTGTTCCCCCACCCCCTCCAAACTACTTGATATTTTAAAGTTAAAAATTGTCATCCCAAACAGTCTTGCAAATGTGCTTCATGTTCAGAAATGGATTTGCACTCAAAATCATTAATCTTCCCAAGTAAGACTCATTGCTGTTAGACTGTCACATTACCCATGAGATACTACACTTGGTCTGCTGTCCTTAACCCATCAAAGTATTAACACTAATACATTAACTTACTAGGGAATAAAAGTTAGGTTTTCTACAAGAAAGCTATTCTCATGTTTGAATGTGCACAACATTTTGATTATTTAACTCTTTAAAATCAGATACTTTACCTGCATTGCAGTCAGCCAAGCTCTTGTTTTGCTTTTCGTCTTCCCCAGGCTTACAGCCTAAAGACTGAACACACATATTGCCACTCTCTTTAAATGAGTCAGCCAAGTCTTGTTCCATCCATTCTTCCACACAGTCATCTTTCTTCTTCTGCCACCCCTTACGTTTCTCAACTTTGCAGTCACATGACTTCACAGAGAAAACAGGCCTCTGATTTGCTGAGTCTTTTGAAAGAAATGAAAATTGACTTCCACTATTTGCAGAACTCTGCAGCACAGCATGTTCCAGCCCTAACAAGTCCTCCTCCCTGTCTTCCTGAGGAGACTGAACATCAGGCAGCACCAGTTCCAGAAAGGGTTCAAATGTGGCTCCTAGCATCAATTGCTTGTCATGCATTTTCTGGTGCAGTTCTTTCTCAGGTCTACCACCAGATGATGACAGCCTTAGGGAAGGAGGGTCTGCTTCCATCCAATCATCTACTACAGCTTCTGCCTCATGAATTCCAGACAAATTTGCTTGCAGTTTCTTGGTCTTCTCTCCCAAAGAAGGCTGAACATCAGCTGCAATCAGCTCTATTGACTTCTCTCTGTCACTAACCGAAGGCACCAGGTTTTCTTTCTCATTAAGTAATGGTAAAATTTCAAGGCAGTTCAGAGCTGTCAACTGCCCTGTCTCCTCACTCACAACTGGCAGCTCCAGCAATTCCTGTTCCAACACCGTCTCTCTTGCTTCACTGCCTGACGCTGCCTGCATTTCAAGTGACTTTGCTTCCAGTGCTTCCTTTGTTCCTTCACCAAAGGAGGACTTTCCCAAAAGTCCCTCTAGCTCCTGCAAGAGCTCGTTTAGATCATGACATGGTAAGTGCATTTCTAATGGATCCAGTTCTAATGTCCCTGCTCCATTGCTTGCAGACTGCTGTGCCTGGAGCACTGGCAATCTCTGCAGTTCTTGTTCTTTTCCTAGGAAAGGGCTGGCTGCTGGAGCACTGCCTGTCAGTTTTGCTTTCAGCTCAGGCTCCTCTCCAAATGTTAGTTCAGGTAAGTCTTGTTCTGCAGCTTTCATTCCATTCCCCACAATATGAGGGCTGCAGCTTCTCATTGGTTCTAGTAACATACTGTTATCACTGTCACCTTCAGATATAGGTATCTCTTTATCAAAACTGTTCTCACACTCTCCTATTTCGTATCCCTCATCAACCTTCCCACTGGCAGCTCCTACTGACACATTTGCTTCCGCAGTCTCTAAGCACTCAGAAGTTACACCCAGGAACGGATCAGAACAAAACAAAGCACTTTCACTTTCTTCTTGAGCCAATCCACAAACAGCAGTAGTTTCTTTGTCGAGACAAAGACTCAATTTGCTGTTAGAACTTCTGTTTTCCTTTAGGGGGTTGCAAAGGTTTGAGAAAGCACTGTCACCAGTTTCTTTATTAGCCTTCCAGAAAGGCTTCATCTCTTCATTAATACTATTGCCAGAAGCTTCCAGCTTGACAACACACAGAGGGACTTCAGAATCTTTATTTTCCCGAATTTCTACTACTTCAGCTCCTAATACAAGGTTTTCAGTCATATCATAAAACTTCTTATTTGCTTCACTAAGCCATGAGCCCTCTGAGGGACTGAAACCTGAGAGACAGCAAGCAAATGCTTGCCCAGGTACATTGAGCAGTTCACATGGCATCTGTCGGATCATCTCCAGGCTGATGGCTTCTTCGCTTCCGTAATCCACGTGTCTAACAACTACACTGTCATCTTTCACACTGCTGATCTGAGCTCTGTAGAACCACCCGTCTTGACTGTATTTTGCTAGACAAGTATCACCACTTTTAATACAAGACCTGCCATCGTTCAGAGAGCTTAGCCCAAGCTTTTCAGCTTCCTCTATTTTTTTCTCAATGTAGCTCACGTCTTTGGTATCAGCACGGTGACACCAGAAGAATCCTGGACTATTTACCACTGTGACATAAATTTTTAAAGTCTGACCTGCCTCTGGAAATTTCCAGATAAATGATTTACAATCACTTACACAGGAAATCTCATTTTGTACCTGAGGAGGCAAAGGCTCACAGACAGTTATCATGTCACTGTTCTCTCTTTCATCCATTTTTTTCCTTAAGAAAAGTCTTTCTCTACTTGCAAGATCTTTATCAGCTAAATCCACTGTTATTATACCTTGATGGTCACTGAGAATAACTTCCCATTTATCATCAACCTTCTTTACAAATTCACATGACAGCAGGATTTCACTTGTTCTCTTGGTGAAGTAAAACACTGCTTTCTCTGTCCAGTCTGCATTATTTTTGCATTTAAGTCCACCTAGGAAGCAGTGAATGCTCATTGCTGGAATAGATGACAAGTCCTTAGGGAGCCTACACACTTGATCAACACTGATCACCGAAGTATCACCATAATCAATATAATGCACCCTTATCGAATTGTCAGAAGTCTTCTCTTTTACTACAGCTCGATACCACAGGCTGTCTTCTGAATACACAGCACTGATTAAATCTCCTGCTTGGAAAAGTTGTCCACAAGGGTCCTTCACTGATTTCCCATTGTTTAAACTTTCCAAAATATTGTTAAGCTGAACCTCATCACTCCCTAGTTGAACATAGAAGTCCTGTGGGTCATTGACGTACGACACATACACTAAGGTTTTAAGAGCTGGCACTATCTTCTGTGGTGGTAGATCAGATGCATTTTTAAGCATTATACACCTGCCTTCAGCATCAGATTTAATATCTGACAGTGCATCCGTCTGGGAAAAGAGCAGAGACTCCTCCCCTGCTTTATTCAACAAAATAGCATCCTTACTGCTAAGCATCTCATCAGGTTCTAGTAATCCAGCTGCCACATCTCCCTTCACAGAGTGCTGTAAAAGGTTTACAACTTCTTCTTTGAAGTGTCTTCTGCTCCCTTGCTCTTGCTGGGCTTCAGGTCGACATTTTCTTTCAAGAGGCCTACCTGCATTTAAAGGGGACTCTGCAGTCTTATCCCTCTCATTCACATCTGTATTTCTAGAGCACAAAGTCTCTTTGTGTACATGACTACATAGTCCTGTACTGTTTAGGCTTAGCTTCTTCAGTTTTGTATTAATCTGAGTATTTCCATCAAACAACTCAACCAGCAGTGTATTATCAGAGTCCTTTGCTACCACTATTGCTTTTAATCTCTTTTCTAGGACAGCTTTCTTAAACCATGTTGCAGCTTCTTTGGAAACAGACGATACATCAGACACAGAACACTTTACGGCCTGCATTGGCACAAGCAAGATATCAGAAGCATCACTGGGTAAAATAAGCAGATCATCTATCTCTATTGTCTCTGTGTTCCCAAAATCCACAAAGAAGACTTTAGCCTTAAGTTGTCTTTCCATAATTACTCCCCTATACCACTGACTGTCAGAGTACCTTGCCAGACACAAGGTCCCAGACTTCCCCAAGGTTCCTGTGCTGGTCACTCTCTCACTCAGGCGACTGATGTTATCAGCCAGCTGTGCCAAGGTATCTGCACACCTTTCAAGTTGGCAGTAAAATGTCCATGGATTCTCAACATGCGTAATATAAACGTCTTCCTCACTCCCAATTTTGATACCATGACTAGAATAATAGAAAGAGTGAAGCTGGACCAAAGATTCCAGGCGCTTTTGAGGAAATAAAGGTCTGGCTACACCTCTCTCAGTGAGAAACTGGCAAGCACTCTGAAAAGGTGTGATTAAATCTACAATGTTAAACAGGTCCCTATTTATTGAAGCCAAGGCAAATATTGTACACTTCAGATCAAGGTCAGATGATGAATCAACAACAAACTGCCGAAAAGTCTGAATCGCTTCTTCATCCCAAGCAAAAGGATTCTGACCATTGGGTTGGATTAAGTTGTAAAGGCTGCACCTGAATGCCTGAGCCTCTAACCTAAGGAAGCGTTCACTAATTGCACGTAGTTTTGTTAGACACACCTGCTCTCTGTTGCCATAGTCAACATATATGACTTCGACTTTTTCTGCACAAACTTCTTCACTAACTATTAAAGCCCTGTACCATTTTTTATCCTCTGAGTACTGGGCTAAACACACAAGATTTGGCCAAACACGTGGCTGGGATGAATTCTTGCAATGCTCCTGAATTTCATCCATTAGTACCTCAAGGTCATGGAAATTTCTACTTAACTGACACCAAAAACAACTAGGATTTTCAACATATGACAAAATAACACTAACTGTACTTCCCACTTCTAAGTGGCCTCCACAAGGGGAGCCTGGCTTAATTTCCACATAGTTCTGTTTCAAAGAAGTGTGCAGATTTTCCTTACCCTCACAGTCTCGAGAACAAAGAGATGCACTACTTTTAGAATTGTGAATGGCTGCAATAGGGCTCTCTCCGACCATCACACCCACGTGAGAATCAAGCACTCTATTGCTGCTCTTCAGATCACATTCTTCTCTGAGCCTCTTCTCTGCATTCATTTGGCTTTTCTCTGCAGCACATACTAGGGAAGAGGCCTGTGTCATAGACTTATCTGATTTCTGGGAAGTCTTGGGTATTTCATACCTCTGGTATTTAGCATAACCCCCCTGGGCCATGAGTTTACTTACTCTTCTCTCTCCTAACTGGGACTGGTCAAAAACTTCAACCATGTATTTGTCACCTTGCACACTCAAAAACCGAACCTTTAGTTCCTTGTTCAGTACCATCTCCCTGAATGCAGACACAGAGACTTCACTCCAACTCCCTCTCAGAGGGGAGACACCTGCCAAACAACACTTCAGAGCTAAAGCAGGCAGTTCCCTGAACTGAGGGAGCAGATCCTTCACAGCACACAGACCCACAGTTTCGGTACTGCCTCTGTCCACCAGGTGTATTTCCACCCCATTGTCCAGTACCCTGGTGACCACCGCTCGATAAAAGACACCCTCATTCCCACTGGCACAACAAAGGGATCCAGGCTGTGGGTCCCACTCAGCACCATCCAGCTTTGTGGAATGGGAATAAAAATTCCACATGCACTGCCTCAGCTGCCTGAAGAGCTGGTAATGCTCATGGAGCTGCAGCCAGAACTCCAATGGGTCTCGGAGGTGGGAGACCCGTGCGCTGTAGAATGTCCAGGTTTTCAGATGCACACCAGCTACAGCAGCAGCAGCCAAACCTCTGTGTGTTAAAACAGGAAGTGCTTCTGGTGGCAATCCCAATTCTTCAACTAAGGATTCCTCTACTTCCAGCTGCTCATGAGCCTCAGTTTGGCTTACAGGACTGCTGACCAGGCAGCAAGCCTGAGATCCGAAAAGATGGTTCAAATCAATGCTGTTTTCCCCATAGAGGGTCACATAATAGAGATGCTCAAAGGAGTTAAAGGCTTTGATGTGAGCACTCACTCCTCTGCCAAGAACCAATGCTTTCAGCAAATCGACCTGAAACGGGGACCAGCCACAGCCCCCATCTGAAACACCCTGAAGAGCACACACATAAGTGACCACAGGCATGCGAAAACACTCGGCAGGCAAATGGCGCAGGTTCGCTCTGGTCACGGTCTCCTTCCTGCCGTAGTCCACAAAGATCACAAGAGCTGCATGCTGGTCCTGCTCCTCAGCAATGAGCTCCAGCAGAATGGCACGGTACCACTGACCATCCATCCCACGGGCAGCACAAGGTGAACCCACTTTGGGCAATAAATCCTGCTCCCACCGGTCGTAAGCATGGCACATGGTATCAGAAAGGCAACAGATCTCCTCAGACAGGCACTGCAACTGGCAGTAGATGTGGTGTGGGTCAGAGACGTGAGTCACTAGGACAGGCTCTGTCACACCCAATTGAAGCTGAGGGTAGTAGTAATCCAAGGCAGGTGACAGAGGCCGGTACGAGAGCAACATGTGGACAAGCTGCGGAACTGCTACAGTTCCAAGTGAACACGCTGGAAGCTGCTGACAGAGCTGCTTCTTTAATTGACCAAAAGGTAGGCAGCACCTGAGTACCTGGCAGAACCAGCTGGGAGACACACGTTTGGCCAGGCCCAGCTGCTGCATCTGGGCCACGAGCTGGGGCAGCTCGAACACGATGAGCTGTGGTGTTATCACCTCCTGCACTACACCGGACACCTCCTTGCCATGCAGGAAGCTGAGGAACTCCATCGCCTCCACGGTCCACCTGGACACTGGTGAATCCCCGCATCCTGTTCCCTCGTGACTGTGGGAGGGCATGACATCAGCCACAACACAGCCCAGCACCTCTGGGGGCAGCTGGAACAGCTCTGAGCAGCCCCGTGCCAGGTAATGTGCGGATGTGGCCACCACGTCCCCCTCGTCGAGCAGGAAGACACGGTACCCCTGGGCACTGCAACTCACCACACAGCAGCGGTACCAGATGCCCAACACCTCCACCAGTGCCAGCTCTCCTGGGCACAGCCTGGTCCCGCTGGCCTCTGGCCCGCTGGGCTCTGGGCGGGCTGCCAGGCGCGGCCCGGCCGCTGCCTGTATCTCGCGGTGGAGGAGGGCATAGTCAGCCTTGCGTTCGCCCAGCAGCCCCCACAGCCGCAGGATGGGCACCTCGGGGTAGAGCCCCACGGCGCTGACCCGCAGGGTGACGGTATCGCCGCGACCGAGGGACCCCGGCCCGGCGCTCATCGCGAAGCCGCCTCGCCCCGCTTCCCCCTCCCGCACGAGGCGAATGAACGCCCCTCCCTCGGCCTCATATAGGGCACGCGCCGCCCACGTGACACACAGGGAGCCGTTAGCGGCTGCCCCAGCGGCCGAGTCCATTTTGATCCTCTCGGGGGGGTGGGGAGCGGCGCGAAGGGAAGGGGGAAAAGGAGGGGTGAAGCGGGCTGATACATGGGGCCGCTCCTGCTACACCGACACTGCGCGTAGGCGCCACGAGTAAGAGGGTTACGGAATTATGGCCGGGGCGCCGCGGGGCTCAGGACAGAGCCAGGCGGAGCTGCCCTCGCGCACGGTGGAGCGCTCCACGCCGGCTGAGCGGCGGCGGGGCGGCGGGGCGAGGTGAGGGGGAGAGAGCGCCGAGCCCGCTTAGCTTCTATTGGTCAGAGCGGCGCTGGGGGCGGGACACGAGTGCGGAGCTTGGCGGCTATTGGCCAGAGCGGCGCCGGGGGCGGGACACGCGTGCGGAGCTTGGCGGCTATTGGCCAGAGCGGCGCCGGGGGCGGGACACGCGTGCGGAGCTTGGCGACTATTGGCCAGCGGCGGCGTGAGGGCGGGGGCCGCCGTGTGAGGGCAGGGAGCTCGTACCGGACACCCGTCAGGAATCGTTAATAACTCACAAAGAGATTTATTAAGAGTTAAAGAAGTTCTTCACTACAAGATTTTTACAAGGCATTTTTTTATTTTTATTTTGAGCTGTCCCTCAAGGGTCCGTATTGGGACCAGTGTTATTTAGTATCTTCATTAATTGCATAGGCGAAGGGTTGGAGTGCACTCTAGGCAAGTTTGCAAGTGACACCAAACTGAGTGATGCTGTTACAAAATCGTCCGAAATAGTTGGGATAAATAAGACCATCTAACACTGTCTTTTTAGCGTTAGCGAGTAAGGCATTACTTTATTTTTGGCCAGGAGGTGGGGGTGTATGTGTGTGTGCCTGTGTGTGTGCGGCTGACAAAATTCCCAGCCTCTACACACATGCAAATACAGAACTTGTACATTTACTTATAGATGTATTTTTGGCAAACAAATTAATATTCACTGGTTCTAAATTACAGAATTCTCTTTCATTAATTAGTATTCTGTCCTCTATTGGTTATTGATTTCTCATTTCTCATGCAAATGAGTATGTATTTTTCAGTCCTTTTATTATCTTTTTCACAGGTAGGGACTTTCCAGCACACATACTGAGTCTTTGTTAGTCTCTTTTTTGTCTGCTGTCTTCTGCAAAATGTCCTTGTGGTCCATAAATTGTGCGTTCCTTGTATCCAGTTTCAACAATAGACCTCTCTTCTTCCAGGCTTTGTTCATTGAAGCGTTTCAAGGTTATTTTATCAAAACTTAAATTTCAGTGATTTTCCCAAGCTCTGTGCCCATAAAAGTAGCTTATGGCAATTTTGATAAATGCTGGCTAAAAGTGGTTTACATACATATTGCTTATAATTAATATCCTGGTTATGATGATCAGAGAGATTGGCAACTGTTCTTTATGGAAAGGCTGAGAGAAGTGGGATTGTTCAGCCTGGAGAAGAGAAGCTTCAGGGTGACCTAATTGTGGCCTTTCAGTACCTGAAGAGAGCTGACAAGAAAGATGGAGAGGAACTTTTTACAAGGGCCTGGAGTGACAGGACAAGGGGGATGGCTTCAAACTGAAAGAGAGCAGGTTTAGATTGGATATTAGGAAGAAATTCTTTACTGTGGGGATAGTGAGACACAGGAACAGGCTGCTCAGAGAAGCTGTGGATTCCCCGTTCCTGCAAGTATCCAAGGCTAGGCCAGATGAGGCTTGGAGCAACCTGGGATAGTGGAAGGTGTCCCTGCCCATGGCAGGGGGTTGGAACTAAATGATCTTTGATGTCCCTTCCAACCCAAACCATTCCATGATTCTATGATGAAAATACTTACTCTTTCTCAATAGAAAGGTAAAGCTGTGTATCCATCACCAGGGTTATCAGGGTAACAGGATGGCAGGCAGGACTGCTTGGGATGTAACTGAAGCAGCAGCTTTGCTGGTTTGTCATTCCTGGTGTTGGAGTGCAAGACGGAAAGGACTTGGATTAGTTTCTCAGGATGTCAGCTAGAAAAATATCAGGATTTCTGAATGAAACCTTCGGACTGACGCACAGGAGGTTCCACCTGAATATGAACTTTCCCGTGCAGTGACCAAGCATTGGAACAGACTGTCCAGAGAGGGTGTGGAGTCTCCCTCACTGGAGATATTCCAGAACTGTGTGGGTGCAATCCTGTGCCCTGTGCTCTGGGATGACCCTGCTTGAGCAGAGAGGTGGGACCAGGTGACCCACTGTGGTCCCTTCCAACCTGCCCCATTCTGTGATTCTGTGACTCCCGCATAATGGTGAGATGAATGTTTTCCAAGCTGGAAGCGCACCCTCAAATGCATACAGCCACAAATGAACTACAATACAATCAGAAAGTACAAGTGCAAGCCAAGAAGACACTCAAACTGTTTAATGAGAAACTGGCACATTGGAGACGCTGGTTGCAAAGACTAGAAGAAATCCTGGGTATTTATTCACAGAGCCAAGTCTTATACATAATTCCATTACTAGATATTACTAAATCAAAGCCAGCTTTGTTTTATCTACTCATAGCTGCTTTTAATATTGCATTTTTGCCTCTTGATAGCCAAAGATGAACCTAGTGACAAACAGCACTAGCCTCCTTCTCTATGAAGTCAAGAAGTCTGTAGGTTTAAAAATAAATAAATCACTCCTGTCAAACATTTTCTATCATTGAAGAGAACGTTATATTCCACCGAGATTGAAAGTGGGCAGAATGTGTGTTTCCATGGAAAAGTGGTACCTTAATGACCCAGTCTGCCACACTGGCACCAAGATTGTCATGGGACAAGTAGCCAGCTTGGTCCTATGGAGTATCCCAAGTCCATCAAGCGGGGCAGAGCAAAGTAGTCTTTGGATTTCCTGGGAACAGGACTGCATTTCAACCATTATCTTACTCAAATAGTTGAGTGGGGAGGTCAGGCAGTCTCTGGGAAAGTAAGAGGAACACAAACCCTTCCACTTTTTGTGCAAAGCAAATTTGGCATCAGGTAAATTGCTTTTATCTTTTTCAATACCTAGCACTACAGGCTTGGTTTGCTGAGACATCAAACTAATGAGGTAGTTCTTTATCTATGTGCAAATGCGATTAATAACAAAAATTCCCAATAATTTTATAGATGCTTAGCCATAGAACGTGTTCAGTGCATTGATCAACCCGCTCTTGTCTTTAACAATAGGAACTATCTCAATTATCAAACAAGCAGACAGTATTATGTTCTATTTGCTTGGTAGACTTTTTTTTAATTCCTGTTCGCTGCTTCAGAAAGCTGACGCTGGCTGCTAATTGAAGTATTATTGTGACAATTTTATTCTGTGGATAATAAAAATTTCATGTAGCAGTCTGACAATCAAATAGTATCCTTAGGTCATGGCTGCTCCTAACCAGTAAGGAGTGGATTTGGAGCAACAAGCTATACATGTGATCCTACTACCTTATGGAATGAGAATTCAGCTTTTTTAGTCTTCTCTCTTTTGTGAATATTGAAGGTTTTAAAAAGAACTAACTCCACACATCCTTCTGATTTGTTCATATGTAAGCCAGAATACCAGTGACCAAGGAGCCTGAGAAAACAAACACTGAAGTTAAGAGGGTTAAAACAGAAGTAATCCAATAAATAAGCCCATTAGATTAAAGTGTCTCCTCATACAAATCATACTAAGTTCAGTCCCATACTGCTCTGGTTCCCAGAGAGGTTCCCAAGCCTGTCTGCTCAGAGAGGCTGTGAACTCCCCATTCCTGGAAGTGTTCAGTGCCAGGTTGGATGGGGCTCTGAGCAAGTGGAAGGTGTCCCTGCCCATGGCAGAGGGTTTGGAACGAGATGATCTTTAAGGTCCCTTCCAACCCAAACCATTCTACGATTCTATAGTTATGTCTTTTGTACAAAAATAATAATATTACACAGGGTTAGGGCTGCATCCACACTCCTCACATTTTAATGCTAATTGTTCTTATTTAAAGAGTTAAAAAGCACGTACCATTCGCATCCAGGTTGGTATAAAGCCTTTGTACAGCGACATAAACCCTTCACCCTGGACAGTTTGAATCAAGCAGTCCATGGAAGATTTATAGAGCAGACCTCTAGCAATGTGTAAGGAGAACAAACAGTGTTAGGATTACAAATAAACAATTTTTTAAAATTCCATCCCCCTCATAAAGATAATTTGTAGTTGATATTTTTCTAAAAGCAAATGCTCTTTTGTAAGCTCCCTGGAGTCTAATCCAGAGCTGAAATCCACTGATTATGCTTAGGTGGCCATCACAACAACACCCCCCAGACATTTACTAAATCAGTAAAACCATCACCAGAAAGATGAAGAGCAAATTATCAACTTAGCACTTCACTCCAGTGCAATCAGTGAGACTCAGGGTTTCAATTTGCTGCTGAAAAGTTGGTCTCCAAAGTGTCCATTACCTTCCCTGCTTATCTCTTGGCTGGTTCATTATCCGGGTTTTGACCACGTCGGCAGGAGTTCCCAGAACAGCCGCTACCAGCCCAGAGCAGGCACTGCCAACAGCAAAAGATACTTTAGGAAGAAACCAAGATGTATCATGACAATTTTAGCATCCTAACTCCAGTTCTTATAATAAAGATATATTAAAAGTTATCATAAGATCACAAGTAATAACTCATAATATAAACTTGGTTTGGGAGGCTTGCTAGGACTGCTCTTGCTCACATGTCCTCCCAGTGCCAGCTGCCCTCATGTCTGTGTGCAATTTTGAGTCATGGATGAAGGACCCACAATAGGCAATTCATAATATTGTTTGTATAAAGTAGATTTCTTCATCATTTAAGGGAGTAAAAGAGGTTGTTCTGCAGCGGTTGTTATCACTGCACTCCCACAGATGAGAGCAAAGGCATTTAAATGCACCAGCAAGGCACTTCTAGTGAGGGCAGTTTTGTAGCAGTAGTTGTATCCTTTCTCTTGTGTCTTCTACAAAGTGATGTTCTCTCAGGAAAAAAAAATAATTCTAAAGTTGCATTTCATCGGCAGTATCACAATCAAAGAATGGGGTCTTCTGCTGGCACAGAGAGGCAGATGAAGACAGCAAGGCTGGAAATGCTCCACAGTGGAAAAGGGGTAATTGGAGAATATGGCACCTGCTAACACTGTGAGTCACACTATTGTCCACAAGTGTCGTGTTCAGAAGCAAAAAGTGTTTCACTGAGTCATAAGTGGTCAGATCTG
The DNA here is from genome assembly GCA_013397775.1 of Eulacestoma nigropectus. NCBI lineage: Eukaryota > Metazoa > Chordata > Aves > Passeriformes > Eulacestoma > Eulacestoma nigropectus. The sequence continues at coordinate 534,130 of VZTE01002905.1, forward strand.
TAAAGAGGATAATGAGAAAAAACAACACTGTCAGGAGTGAATGGTGTCTGTGCTGTTCATGACACAGGATGTCCATTTCCATTGCAGCTCCTGCCTTTGGCACGCCTGGAACTCTGCCCCCAGTTTCTGATGAGGGCTGTGGCACCCGAGTCCTGTCTTTAGAAATGTGAGTACATTCTCCTTTCTGCTCCCATCTGCTCTGATTTACCTTACAGATGATGCTGAGCTGTGTCTGGGTGACCCTCACCAGCCCTGCTGCTGGCTCAGCTTCCTGGCTTGGCTTCAGACCTGCCTCATCACCACACACTTCCCTGAGGATTTGGATCTTGGTGAAGCCTGGCTGCCTTCCCTGGCTCTGCCCTGCTCACCTCACCTGGGTACTGGGTTGTGGCTGGTGAAGTCCCTGCTTTGCTGGCCGTGGGACTCCTTCAGCTCCCAGCCCACTTTTCCTTAAGCTCAAGTAAAAACTATTACTTTTAAGCCATTTGATTTCCACAGGACCAAAACACAGGTGCACAAGGCAGAGGTCACCTGCAGCATGCTCCAAACAGGGCCCCAGTGTAGGTAATCCAGACTCTAAGACCAAAGGAGCAGCTGAACTCCTCTTTCTTAAAGCTTTTGGTGGGGCCTTAAGTGCTGCAGACCAAATTATTTCACTTACCTCCCATGTTGACCAATGCAGCTCTTTGGACATTTGGTACCCATCCAGCCCAAAGTCCCCTTACTCCTCCTTCAGATAGGATCTTCAGAAATGCATGGTGCACACCCCGAAACCTGAAATCAACATGCAACTTGTGGGTAGACAGCCCAGTGAAATCTTTGCATATTCCAGCACTTTGCTGCACTGAGTCCTCACGTAAGATTAGGAATTTATACCTACAAGAATCTGGCCCTCTGGATCTGTTTTTGGATCCATCTTTGACTTTCATACCACAATATTTTACCAGAGATACTGGCTGCCTTGCAAAGCAGTGATCTGGTCCCTAACAGCTGATAACCCTTTGATTCCACACTGGGTTGCAATACTAAATGCATGCGACACCAAATGATGGCAGCAGTTTGGGATGCAAAGAGCAGCGTATCCTGGTATTTGCAGGAGGGTCTCAAGCCCTGCTGTGTGCCAGCCTTCCCTGTGCCTGTGCATCCTGCATGAGCCATTTCCCTCATCCTTTCTTCCATCTTCTCATCTTCAGGAAGCATCCTTCCCTCCCCACAGTACAGTGCTGGCATGGACGTGCTGCAGCATGGAGGACGGATTTGTGGTCCCTGGGACCAATAAATCAAAATAAAGAAGATGAGTATAAATGGAATAAGGAGGAGGTCTTGAATCCCCCCCCCTTCACTGCGCAGAGCTATCGGGTGCTCTCCCCCTAAAAGGGCACAGAGCAGCTGGGGAGAACGGGTGGAAGAAAACAGAGAACCACACCCTGGGCCAAAGAGTGATCAGTAATGGGGGAAAACCACCAGCTCTGACAGGAACCGACCGTAACGGTTTTCCTTCCAACTTCCTTTTTCCCTCCATCTGCATCTGCACCTTCACCAGATCAGCTGGGCTGGCAAAAAACTGTCCAATGGCACCTGCAGACATGCCTCCAACCACAGCTTTCCTGCCAAATGGAGAAAAATGGAGAATACACTGAAAATCTTCACAAGTCACAGTGCTCGAGCTGAAGAGTTCAGCAGCACAACCCAAGTGGAACAAGTGTAAATGGTTATTCCATATATTAACAGCCAAAATGAGGGTAATAATTATGATAGCTGCAGGTTGTTAAAGTAGTCAGTAATATTACTGTTAATTTTAAGAAAGAGTTAAAACTTACCTGGGGAAAAAATATCAAGGTTCCATTATGTTCCTCGCTTAATATTTAAAGGCAGGATGGCAAAGTATACAAGTAAGGGATGATGCTCCATGCATTATAACTGAATGCCCATCTGAAATTCCAAACTGCTTGCTGAGATATATAACTTTCTTTATCTCCCACTGCTACTAGATGAGCTGTGTTGATTTTATGGGTCTATTTATTTTCGTACAATCAGAAATTTCGGTATTAACTGTAGTTCTCCCTCCCTGTAGCACAATGAATGACAAGTATTTTGTATGAGATTTATCAATCCCATTCTAAAACCAGATATATTTTGGACCTAAGATTTGGCTGTACAACTCCTATAGTAAGGACAAACCCCAAGCAAGCAATAAAAATATGCATGAATATGCAACATTACCAGAGAGGAAAGCTTTCACCCTCAGCCCTGCCAAGCACGGAGTCACGGAGATGTTCGTAAGTAACCATCCGAACACCAGTGTATACTGTGGAAAACAAAAGCAGGAGACAGTTCTTGGGTCTGCCATTTCTGGAGGTCACACTGTGAGAGATCAAGGTGTTGATCTATGACACTCCAGAGCTCACCTGGGTCAGCTGGTCACTGCTCTCACGTTTGTGATCAGAATGGGGAAAATGAGGGGGTTGCCTGGTGTCAGTGGGAGAGCCAGAGCGTTGTAGCATGACAAAATCTCTCTGGCTGAGCCACAGGTCTGCCAGGAGGCAGCACAACTTTGCCTGCACCCTAAGGAGATGGGACTGCATTGCTTCCTTCTGGGCTGATGCCAAGCACAAAACCGCCACAAGTGCTTTTGAGGTTTGTTGCTGTCACTGTATTTCCAAGTAAAGCACAGAAAGCTGTTACTTGTGGCTAAACCTCTAATGCGTTTCTTCTAGCACTTGAATTCTTCCCTCGTGCTTGCAAACTCTTCTTTTTTCCCCTCTTTTTTCCTAATCTGTCCCCACTTCCCTCACATATCAGACATTGTTCTGAGGACTCTTCAGTGCCTGTTTGTGCTTCCGGGACAAGACCTTCCTGCAAAGATGACAGAGAACTTATTTTTTGTTTTCCCAGAAGCCAGAATAAGGCCATGAAGGACTGGTAAGGGGACGGAAGAGACGATATTCATCTGGAATCTCGTATGTTTCACAGTGGGATTGCAGGCTAGACTGAAGAAGTCCTCACAGATATATTTGAAGTACAAGAAAATACGGCAAGCTCACTCCAAAAGACTATTGGCCACAGAAGGCAGGACCCAAGCTTGTCCCATCACAAGCAGATAATCACCTATGTGGCGGTAGACGGCCGGCGTGGCTCCTTGCCAGAGCTTCCGTACCCCCTCCTCCTGCGCGATTCCAGCCGCCGTGCGCAGCATTCCGCGGTACGGGGCCGCCTGCCCGGCTGCAGCGCCATCGCGGCGCATGGCAGCTTCACCTTGGATCTGCAGTCGGGTTTTCGTGAGATCCAGGGGAAATGTCACTGGGGGAAAGGGCCAGGAACACACGTGAATACGAGTGCGGCTGCGGGGAGACCTCCCTTGCCGGGAACACCTGCACCAAAATGCCCTCCCAGGGCCCAAGGGGCTGTGCAGGCACCGGCAGGGAGCAGCACCTGTACCCAACACGGTGCAGGAGATCCCTGGAGGAGAATTCACATCCAGATCTGTTAAAAGTGGCTCTGAGCACAAGTAGCTAAATTGCATTCCTGTCAAACACCCGGTCTTTCTCCCATATTTAGTTTTGCAGATTTCTTAGGCAATATGTGTCCCTTCCGAGGGACTCAGGATTAAAAATCCTGTTCCAGTTACTCCCCTGAATAAAGACCAGTCATATCTCACCATCGATCATGTGGTCTCTCCACACACACAGCACAGTGGCAGCACATAGTCAGGAACAACCCCACGGAGGTCATCATAATGCAGACACACATTCAGGTTCACCTACAAATTTAGCTGCGTATCTGTCCTACAAACCACCCTAAAGCATGCTGCTTTTCTTATGCAGGCACTCAAATCATGTCTAGCCTGTTATTTCTCTCACTGAAATAACGAGTGGCCAGTGAAGGAGATCCAAGTTGATCTCAGCTTCCCAGGGCTGCTCCTGAAACAGTATAGATACATACTGTGCCCCTGATTTCAGTTCCAGGCCAACAGTGCCTGGCGATGGACCTTCCCAGCCTGTGCCCAGGAGCAGGGTTTGTCTTTGTTTTGATACCTCTGTGACACACCAGGGTCTTTCCAGAGCAGGACTCAGGTGCCAGGGGAAGGTAGTCACTGCTCAAAGCCTCAGGAAGTTTATAGTCTATTTGTGCATTAAGTTTGGTATTCATGTTTAAAGATTAGCAAAGATTGAGAGGTTACAAATGATAAGGGCAATGTAACTGATATGCATGTAAAAGCTTGTAGAAATTATAAAAGTCATGCTGAAAAATATTCAAAATAAGTTACTTGGTCACAAAGTAGTGCTATATAAGTGCCAGTGGGCTTCTATTCCATGTTTCACCTAGCAGTTTTCCAACTCCATTTTTAAAGCCATCTCCACTGTGATCAGAAACGTAAGAGTTGATTTTTCTTTGATTAACCTTCATTAACTATGAAAAGTAAATTCCCGAAGGAACCAGGCCTTGCTAGTAACTTAGGCAACAGATCTGCCTGCCTCTTTAGTCTTTTTCTGGAAACCCAGCCAGTGCAAAGCTTAAATTAGTCACAACTGCATTGAGTTAATGACTGCAGTCCTTCGGTCTCCGAGGCAAAGATTTCATCCTGAAAAATCCTCCCTCCAGCCACGGTCAGGTGGTATAAAACACTTGCAAGGCTTAGATTAAAGCCACGACTAGCACAGTGAAATGCAGATTTGCTGGAGCAGAACACTGAGGAATGAGGCATCTGGGGACTGATGTTCCCCCTGCCCCCCGTAAGTAAATCTGACCCCCTTCCCTCTCGGAAAACCACGGTGAGTTGTACCTAGTTCTGCCACAGCCGCTGCACAGGCTGATAGAGCGAATTTGCTGGCTCGGGGCCATCTCTCTGGAAGAGGTAAGCTCCTCTCTTCTTCTGCAGGTGACATCCAGCATCTCACATGAACCGAGGCTAACCAGCCACCCTGCCCGGGTCTGTCTGCAGCAAGAGCGGGCTCTAGCGCAGATCAGCTCTGGGTGGTTTAGGAGACAAGCTGCTGAAGGTCACGTTTCTCCAGCGCCAGCACCGAGAACTGCAGCACCCCGAGTGGCTCTGCAGAGCTGGACGGTCCTTCTGCAGTGACACAAGGGACTCCTGCGCAACAGGCTCCTGGGAAATGTAGTCTGTCACCAAGGCTGCCCTGTGCCCGGAAACCGGCAGTGCAGGTACAGACACACGCACAGTTTTGTCCATTATCTACATTAAAAAGAGTAATCGTTAATGAGAGCTCAAGATTACGCGTGGGGTTTGTTTGCTTTGCGGGGTGCTGCCATTGGCAGCATTGCCTGGGGAGCCCCAAACTGTGTTCCCGTGTCAAGCAGCTGCATCCGGGACGGATGAATTGATCCCGATCTGGTTTAGTAAGAGCTGCATCAGCAACAGCTACGTGCCGAGCTGGGGCTGCGGATTAGGCATGGAGCAGTGCAGTTTGAACAAGGATCCCAGCAAGCCTGAGATGGCAGAAGCCGATCGCTGCCCAGAGCCCCGTAAGTGAAAAGTTTAAAGCTTTTCCCAGCTGAATGCTGAAGTCATGTTGTGTGCCAGTCCTAATTTCTCTTAAATTATCATAGATATGTTTAAGTTCTTATCATGAAAAAAAACCGGGAAAGGTATGTGCTGTTCAAGAGAAGCTTTTCATTTATCATTAAGGCTCAGCTGAATCCCTATGTTAATCATTAGCCATTCATTAGTCAGTAATCCTCATACTGATTTGAGGATTTTTTTAGGTCACAGAAACATATCCCAGAACACCTCCCCACATCTTTGTCTGACTGTCTAAAGCTTTGTCCTCCATCTCAATAATTCAGACAAATTAAGGGAGCATTGCAGGTGAGATATTCAGTTGAAGTTGGATGAATCTCTCTCATTGGTCACCAGTAATTGGTATTACATTGGATCCTTCTTGGGGTTAAAATTCATTAGAACTCATGCAGTGATAAAGCAAACTCCTGACAAAGCTGTGGTTAGAAGTGGGGAGAGGGCATATTGCAATTTAATGTAAATGTGCCTGGCTGCACAGAAGGTGTGAGTGGTTCAGCGCCTTTAGAGAGTTAACGCAATCTGCTGTGGCACTTTGTGCCTCCCTCCACAGCTGTTCTGTGGGCTTGGGTCAGCTTGTGCCATGCTGTGTCAGCCTGTGTATCATTGACTCGTAATGTGGGATAGAGAGGACCTCTGGGGTTCATCTGCAGTCATCCTACAGTCCTCTGTCACAGCAGGGAGAGCTTCAGAGTTACATCAGGTTGCCCAAGGTCTTGTTTGGTCCCCTGAACACCTCCCAGGATGGGAGTTTCACAGTCGTCCTTTAGCTGTATACCTCTGGGTACAGTCTCATTCTGTTTTCTCTATGACCATGCTTTAGGGAGTGGAAAACAACAACTAGAGCCCTCCTTAAAATAAACCCCATAGCATTGCAGCAGCCTATGGAAGGAGCAGCTCTGTATGGTCATTTTTAGCCTGAAGAAAGAGGTTCTTTTTTAAAACAGATGACTGGGGGATGGCAGTAAAGAGAAATTTTCTCTTTCCACAGGATCTTTGAAATGAGCCTGACTAGAGGCAGATGCTTGCATGGACAGCTCTGTGATGTGTGGAGAAGGGCCAGAACTCATGGACGTCCATCAAACACTTGGAGTTCCTATATCCCCAGATCCTGAGGGAGACAGCACCAGCAGAGAGGACCCTTCCTATTCATTTATTTCAGTTCTTGGTGAGACGGAATTTTTTGGTTTCTGTCCAAAGCCAGTTTGACCAAAGGCTGCATATGTGGGGAGGGAATGTGGACGTCAGATGGGGTGGAAGCACAGCAGCGGGGTCTGGGAGAGCTGTGTGCTACTGGAGAAAGGCAGCCAGAGTGCCTAGTGCTCTCACCTGTGCTTCTGTGTTAGTTAATTTGGAAAGACCATTAACCATTCACCACTGCCCAAGACTAGGACCGAGCCTGAGGAAAGCTTGGCAGTGACCGTTGCACCACAGACTGGTTGCGTCCTCCTCACAACAGTGCCTTGCATCTCATGTCCGTCACCAAATCCTGCCCTAAAAGCACAAGCTAAAAAAAACCAAACAAAAAATAAGCCCAAACAAACACAAAAGCCTGTAATGAATGTCTTCACAGAGGCTTGAGGGCTTGTCTTACTGTATACGTAGATCACTTTAAACTCACTACTCAGTGAGTTAACAAAAATATACCGTGCATATAATGAAAATATACTCCAATATTACAAGGCCTTTAGCTCTTGTATGACTTTAGCCCTTTATAAGAAGAGAAATAATTTAATGGATAAAATAAAACCAGGAAATAAATGTATAAAGAGCTGTGATAGCTAAACACAGAAGTGTAGTAATATCAGAGTTAACAGTGATTTATCTGTTTGTTCCAGACAGTTTGCAAAATGGAGATCAACACCCCATTTGTCACAGTTGACGTATATGGGCTTCTTCTTCTGCACCTATGACCAACATGTAACATCCCAAGGTATTTCAGCATGACTACTTAAGGAAGGACATACACCTGTTTTTCACAGCTCTTAACTTCCTACTATCAGGTGTATTTCTGCTGTGCTACTTTTACTATACTGCCTACCTGTGCAGGTACAAAGGTTCCTGTTTGTGCACCTATTTCTGTATAGAAAGGGAGTTAAACTGCATTTGTATCTGTATTTGTTTATGCCCAGTGCCTCTTGCTCTTTCACTGGGCACCCCAAAAAAGCCTGGCTCTACCCTCTTTGTACCCTCCCTTCAGGTGTTCACACACACCGAGAAGATCTCCCTGAGCCTTCTCTTCCCCAGACTGAGTTGTCCCAGCTGCCTCAGCCTCTCCTCAAATGACAGATGCTCCAGCCCCTTTTTGGCACTGTACTCTTGGCAGAGGATCACCTCCCTCAATCTGCTGGCAGCGCTTTCCCTGATGCAGCCCAGGGTGCTCTTGAGTGCAGAGGTACATCTCTAACTCGTTTTCAACATGGTGTCCACCAGGACCCCAGATCTGCAAAGTTCCTGTCCACCCAGGTGCCCCCTCAGCCTGTACTGGTGCATGGTGATGTTCCTACTCAGGGGCAGAACAAGGCACTTCTCTTTTCTGAGCTTCATGAAATCACTTTTTTTTTTTGCCAGGAAAAGCTGGACCAGGGGATCCTTGAGGTCCCTTCCAAGCTGTTATTCTATGATTTTGAGATAAGTCTCTGTCTGCCCATTTTCCAGCCTGTTGAGTCCCCCCGAGTGGCAGCACACTCATCTTGTCTGTCAGCCACTCCTTCTGGTTTTGTATTCTGTTCAAACCTGCTGAGGGTGTGTGGGGGTAGGCTCTGACAGCACTTCCTAAGGGTTTTTTATACTTAATGTATTCTGTAAGTAATTTTGGTGTGCCACTTTCACACATGCAAAGAAAATAATCTGACCTCTCTGAAACCTTGTCTTCTGATATGGCACTGATATAATAGAGGTGACCACCAAGTTTTGAATTGTCAGTTCAACCTCAGAAGTGTTTCCCTGCTCCTCTGATACTGGACACACACCTAGCCTTTAATGAGATATCTCAGGCAGGTGAGAGATACCTTTCTTAAGGTTTCTGCTTCAGGTGTTGCCTGCAGAAGTTTCTTGCCATCTGACTTGCTGAAAGCTAAATGTCTGCGAATCACAGGCTCTCTGTTTTGTAATCTCAATATTACAAAAAACCCTTTTTTCTTTTTTTTTTTATTGAAGAAAGCTCTGCACTGCTTTGCCAGTGTCCCTGGCCGTGTCCCTGGCTGCCTGGGTGGCCTTCCAGCAACTGGTGCAAAGTCCAAGGATTTGGCCACAGCAACATCTAAGTTTTGCAAGCGGCAGAGTTGGTCCTCATCCCAGAACAGAGCAGAATTGGCTCTGCCTTTTCCAGAACAAGGGCTTGTGCCCTGTGCTGCTCAGTGCTTTTTGACATCTTGTCCCCATTGCAGTGCTCGGCTGGCAGGGCCGATGAGAGAGGCCCCTGTTGATGAACTCGGAGGCCAGCCAGCGCGGCCATGCCAGGGCTGCGGCAGGCGGAGCAGCTGCTGGGGCTGGGACAGGCGGCAAAGAAGCAAAATGGATCTCGCTCTGCTCTTGGCAGCACTCCTGGGACTCCTCATTGTCAAGGCTCTTTTGTTTCAGCTGAGAAACCCGAGCTTCCCTCCTTGCATTAGGAGCTGGATCCCTTGGTTTGGAGCTGCGTTTCAGTTCGGGAAAGCTCCTCTGGAGTTTATAGAGCAAGCCAGAAATAAGGTAATGCGTGTGCTGGCGTGCCTGCTCGTGGATGCGTGCTCAGGGTGGCTGCCTGTGAGGGGAAAGGCAACCAGAAACTTCTGCCTTCAGTTTTGCCCTTTCCTGTCACGTTTTATAACGTCAGGAGCATTTAAGTGGAGGAGAATCGGCTTAGTACCTCCAGCATGGCTGAGCTGTGGATCTGATCCAGGCACGATTTCTGCGGTGTGATCATCCTGCTTGGACCTCTGCTGTTTTGCCTTTGCAGTCTGGCTGTGTGTTAATCTTGGTTTCAGATAATGTGGAAAGCTCTGTGCCAAGTACTGAGACCAGGAAACTACTTATTTGCGTGCCTAAAGTTAGGTGAGATTTTTGAGTACCAGCTGGTGTCCCTCAGCATTCAGGAGAGACACAAACATGCTTGGCAGACAAAGTTTTCCATCCTAAAAAAACCAAACATGAGGGTCGAGATTTACCCCCTGGACTTAATTTTCTTTTTCTGTGTCCATTAGATAGAAAAAGATCAAATTATTAATTTAGGTAAGATGCGTGATTTCTAGACAGCTAATAATAACTGACATAAACCCCAGTTTCCCACTTTCATTCAGAGATTATATCACCTGCTACTACAATGTAGTCAGCCTTGAGTGTTCCATACTGAACGATCACACAGCCCACGGCTTGCAAAAACTAGCTAAAAATGAAACCCCTGTAGCATCCTGAAATTTGAAAAAAACTCCACATCAATAAATACTGGATGTTTTTAAAGTTTGCCTTCTCATTTTGAAAGGCTAGATTTCATATTTGTATTTCTTTTTGTGTTGTTATAAACTCATGGTGTTAAAGCAGAGGATTAAATATGATCTTTGAGAACAAGAGCTGTCAGTCTTGTATTAAAGCACATTGGGTGCATTATGGGGTAAGCTCATAGGTATGATCTAGAGTTTCTTGGCTTCTCTGTGCTTGACAGGCCAGTTTTTATTTTATATTGCTATGTCTTTCCTGTAGCTTTCATCTGTGCAAATGCACACTTGGTGGCACTGGGTTAATTAATTTTGGTGTTCATTTGCCTGGAGACTTTAGACTCCAGGTCAATGCTGTGGCAGCTGCTGACACATCTGCACACACCAGAAACACCTGAAGGACTTCATAAACCTCTGGTTTTGTTGGGACAGAAACTAGAACAAGAAACATTTTCAGTGGGAGAAAACTCAAAGAAGGAAGAGAAGGCTTTCTTACATCTCTCCCTTTACTGTATGTTTGCTGGTAGGACCTTTCCTTTGACTTTTAGTCCAGCAGCTCAGCATCCTTGTGACTTGTGACCTCTCCCTGTGGTCCCCCTGGGCCAAGAGGGATGTCTCCATCCATCTCTCCCAGGTTGGCTGGCTGCCTGCAGCACCATCACCTGACAGTCTCCCTGTCCCTGAGGAGGGCCACTTGTTTGTTCGCCCCTTCCTCTCCTTAAACCCCCCTCAGGCACTGAAAGTCTCCCTTCCTTCCCACCTCCCACCCTGGCACAACTGAGCTGAGGCCAGGAAAAATAAGCCTTTTCCTGCCTGCTCCCTTTTAAAAGAGTAGGCACTGCTGCAGAGTACAGCCAAACAAAACATGTGCTGCTGCCAAAGGGGTGATTAACAGGCACTACAGGGCTTGCAAAATACATCTGCAATAATTCCAGGCTCCTTAATAGTGCCAGAACAGGGTTAAGTGTCCTTAGTATGAGCAAGCTGCCCTTGTAAAAGGTGTTGCAGGAACAGGCTTTAGGCAGTGTGAAACCTCTTAATCTCTGTAGGGTCATTACTTTCTGGCAAGACTCTTGCAATGAGAAAATTCCTCTCCTGGATTATCCTTCAGACTGTCAAAGTGACACTCATCTCCTTCTTCCTTTCTTTCTTAATTTCTTTCTTTCTTAATTCCTTTTGTGTCTATCCTTCACTGCTTTTTCTGTCAAGGTCTGGAGTAACACAGTAAAGTTCCACTACTTCAAACCTGCCCTTTGCTTGGAGTTTGCTGCTTCTATTTTCCTCCTATGGAAGAACACGTGGGCTGGAAGAATTGTCTCCTTTCCGGAACTTGTCATCACTGGGACTAAGAAAAGAAAGTTTCCTGCTCTAATAAAATATTCAATCTCTGGTCTAATAAAAGATACCGCCTCTTCCTCCTAAAGCTGCCTGGTGAAAGAAGTTTTACAGGCAGTCTGGGAAGGGCAGGGGGAATAATCAGAGCCACCATGCAACATAAAATACAGGGAGAGCTGCTTAATGAGGTTTTCAAAGGATGTGGCTCCCCGCTTTGCCTGGCAGACATGGTAAGGGTTAGTAAGGAATTTCAAATTTTTCTCATCAGTTTGCTAATTAAGCAAACAGGAGAAGTTCAGTTAAACCCACAAGATTGTTCTGCACTATTGTAGGGACGTGTGGGATCCATACATCCCTCTCAGAGAGAATGCTGATTTGGGACAAGGTGCCATGTTCCAGGACTCTCGGCCTTACTATCTGTGTGTGGCTGGGCGAGGGATGGCTCACTGGGTTACACTGCAGGGGACATGAGGAGGGGAACAGGCTGGAGAAGGCTTCTGGTGGAGCACTTCCATAGTCAGTGTCCACAGCTGAGTCACTAAAGGTCTGTGACTGGTCCCAGGCGTAGAAAGAGACCAAAATGCTGGAGTCCCTGAGCTAGAGAGGGGACATGGCATTGACCCTGTGTGTGTGTCTGCAGTCAAGGGAGAGGAAACCCACCCTGTGCTCCCAGCAGGACTCTTGGTGCAACTGCAGCTGTCTCAGCTGAGAGTGGTTGCTCCCTGTCAGCGTCCCTGGGGAAAATGGCTGTTGCCCTGATTTCCTTTGGGATTTTGGAAAACATCCTTCTGAAGTTTTTGTTTCTCTGGAGTGTTACTTTCCTTAGGCTCGAATCTGCCTCTCACTGTGGCACTGAAGTGTTTCCCAATCTTTGGGAAAAAATTAGCTTTCATGAGTGAAAGCAGTAAATCCTAAGAGGATTTTTGTTTTGCTTTCTGTATCTCTGTATGTTATGAGGTCTTCTTAAAAGCTATTTCAGAGCAGTAACTTAGGATGCAGTGCTGGCAGCAGAGCCTGCACTCCGTTGGTACCTGCCCGTAACACAAGTGCAGAACTGCCCCACAGCTCGTTCCAGGAGCTGATTTTATTGGAGTGTAACATCAGTATAATTACACATTTTGACAGATGAACAGTCTGCTTATTCAGGTGTCTGTCTGGGACAGCAGCCATTAGGAGATGCTCAGTAACAGGGAGTAAAGGGCACACGCAGGTGAGAGTATGCAGCCTCCTGCTTTTTCTTCCCAGCTCCCAGTTGAGGGATTTGCTAGGCTGGAATTTGCATCCAGATGATTTGACCTAATCTCTTTTGTTACCCTGTATATAATTTTGGCTTCACAGCAACTCACAGTAGTCAATCTATAATTTAATCATGACCCATATGAATAAAGTATTCTGTCTGATTTAAAACTATCTAACTCCTAATCTCAAACCCATTAGCTTTTACATTATGAGAAACTGAGAATAATGATTATATTTTTCTCTTTTCCTGGGATCTAAGTCCACTTAATCTCCTTTTATTGAAATATTCATGCATGTTGTGCATCTCTTTGACTTTGACTAGCTCAGAATATCCTGCTGAGATAGAATGGGCAGAAACACAAATTAAATTGAAGATGCAGGCACAGGATGGGTTTAGAAGTTTGTTGTCCTTTTTCCTCTCCGTTCCTAGCAAGATAAGAGCTCCAGATTAATTAGAATGGTTTGGGTTGGAAGGAACTTCAAAGATCATCTCATTCCAACCCCTGTGCCATCACAGGGACACCTTCCACTAGACCAGGTTGCTCAGAGCCCCATCCAGCCTGGTCTTGAACAATTCCAGGGATGGGACATGCGCAACTTCTCTGGGTGACCTGTGCCAGGGCCTCACCACTCTTACAGAGAGTTTCTCCCTAATATCTAATGCAAACCTACTTGCTTTCAGTTTAAAGCCTTTTATTACCACTTGCATAATAGATCTTGGAGTCATTTCAGAGTATCATTATTCTGAGCCTCTTCTGCGGTCTTTCTAGGTCTTCTCATTGTTTAGACTCTCAAATGACTCCAGATAACGAGTAAACTTTTAGTTCTTCTTCCAAAGAATGAATTAGGAAAACTTCTAATGCTACACAACCTTATGTCTCCCTAAAAGCTGTATTAGGCTCTTTTTCAGTACATCCTATTTGTCCACTACTAACCCAAATCTTTAATAACGCTTACTATAATTTTTTGAGTACTAAAATGACTCTTTGAGGCTTCCCAGGTCCTTCTGGCACCATGCTTGCCTGTCCATCCTCCTGTTGCTGAGGGTGATTTAACAGATCACAGTAGGGAGTTCTGCAACTTCTTATTTTAATGCCTTGAGAGTTCTGAATTGAAATATTTATCACTGTTTTACCTAGAACTTGTTTAAGTCTATTCCGCTCAATACTTCCTTCAAAACAAGATCTCAGTCCATCACTCTCAGTGAAAGGCTCCAGGGTGGGACTTGTCTGACACTGATGTAATCCCTAACTCAGATTCCTTCCCCGCACAGTTTCCTTACACCTTGAGTATTTATCCGGCTCAGCAGCACACTGGGAGACTTCCTGCATCTGGTGTGTTTGGAAAAGTCTTTACGACTGGGGGTAGCAAATTGCCTTTATTAGTTTGATTCTCAAACCTTTTTTAGTAGTTTAATTTTGCATTGTATTTATCAAATGTCATATTTATTTGGACACAAAATTCTGCTTTCTGAAAGATTTGTCTTTCGATGTCTGCTATCACTGTGTTGCTCAGTGAAGCTGACTTGTTCTGGAGGAGGCCATCTATGGAGCTTTCATATTTCAGTTTTGTTTAGCATTAGTGTAATTTTAATGATTCTAAATTGATTGCAGGAAGTTGGATGAGTTTCAAACCCAGATTGTTTGTGTGAGTGTTTGCAGGTTACCAGGATGGTCAGTGGGCACGTTGTCAGTGCTATTGCTGGAGTCCCAGGGCAGTTCAGCTCCCTTCAAAAACAGATGTGCAGGAGCTGGTCTGGTGAATTGGTTTTTAGGATCCCTTGACTGCACGGACTTGATTTCTATTGTCTGTTATGGGAGCTCAGACATCTTGCTCACATGTAATCACCTAAAATAAAGTGTTCCAATCTTTAATTGAGTGCGACCTTAATTGAATAATTAAGTGTTATTGCAGGTTGCTATTAGTTCAAATTTAATTTTATTTTAAAATTAGTTTAAGTACATTTTAATGTTAATTTAAAATTTTAAAAAACTAATTTAAAAACACGCGTGATACAAATTCACTGATTTTTATCCAGACTGATGATGAGGACATGGACATCAAAAAGCAGTCTTAGAAATTTAACTGTTACAGATTCATAGAATCACAGATTGGTTTGTGTTGGAAGGGACCTTAAAGCTCATCTTGTTCCACCTCCTGCCGTGGACAGGGAAAAATTCCACTGGACAGGTGCTCAAAGCCTCATCCAGCCTGTCCTTGAACACTGGTAATTAAAACAATATTTTATTTATTATCACCCAGAGAGTTTGAACAGTCATTCTTTCTTTAATAATTTGCAGTTGAAGGACACAATCAAAATTCAGCTGATGCCAAGAGGAATCTTTTACTTGGCTTCAAAGAGCTTTTGATGAAGCAGGATTTACACTACAGACACAGACAGCAAAAAAAATGGTTAAAGTTAATGGCATAAACAATGTGAGTAAGGTAGAAAGATCTTTTTATGCCTGCCTACATCTGACAGACAGTAGATATTGCACATTTGTTTTCTAGTTTAGAGTATTTACAAATATCAGGGATCATTTTAATAATGTAGGAACTCAGAATTGAATGCCTGTTGCTGAAAGTTTCGAGAGTTTCTAGGATATTAGATTAAGGGAAGATGAAAGAATGATTTATGGCATGAAAAACCTTCCCTGAATGTCAGTCAATCTGTTCTGCTCAAAGCTTGTTAGCTATTTTGATATTAATCTTTCAACATCTATACAAGAAAGTAATCATTGGTTATTAGGAGAAAGGACAGGAAAGGAAAGGGAACCTGAAATATTAAAAAGATGCAGGAGAGTGGAGTTTTTGCTAAAACAATGTAGACTGAAATAGGTAGGATTATGGATTTTTACAATATTGGTACTTTGCTGTGGCAGCCAAGGGATGCAATAGATAATCCATCCCTTGGGTTCTCTAATACAACCACGTAGGTTGTATTGTTTGAACTGCAATGTAATTCAAATGTAAAGTGTTAATCTAAAGAGAAGGAATCTCTTCTACTCTGCAAGAGGTCAGGCAGGCACACATCCCATTCCCTTCTGGTCCATAAGTCTGCAAATTCGGTCTGATTCATGTTCATCTTTTTGCAGTTCTGAGCCAAGGTGTACAGAGAGCAGGAATGACCAGGTCCTCCCTTCTGACCTCTCAGCAGCACTGACGTCATGCTGGGGCTCCTGCAAAATGTGTTAACAGTGTACTGACAGGAAATCTTTGTTTGTTCCAGCATGGACCTGTGTTCACAATATTCGCTCTGGGAAAACGGTTCACTTTTGTGACTGAGGAAGAAGGAACTGAAGCATTCTTTAAATCTGAAGACTTAAATTTTGAACAGGCAGTACAACAAGCTGTCAAGAATGCAGGTAACTGAGACCTGTCTCTTTTTTAAAGGAAACCAAATCTAGTTACCCAGGAACATTAAATCCTAACCAAAAACCCATTGGCTTCTTGATCATGCCTCAAATGTTTATTTTAAATCATGACCATGTTATGAAATGAAGGTGAAATTCAATTTCTCCATAAGGATCCAGCTCTGCAAGCCAAGGGATTTGGATTCAGTCTCAAGGAATCAGAAGTTTCTGATCCAGGGACTGTTATTTTTACCATCAAGCAACCCCAGTTTGAGATCAGGTCCTTTTCTGTGGCTGGACACTTCACCTGTGTGTACCTAGTTTAGAGCAATAGTAGGCAGTCCTATCACTTCATTGGGAAATCAGCTTGCACCAATAATTAGTTGTTACACTTCATTGGGAAATCAGCTTGCACCAGTAATTAGTTGTTACCCTGTAGTCCAACAGTCATTAGAAAAGGATGAAGTGTTTTTGAGGAAGTACTACTATAGCATGGAGACACAAACTGGTTTTTTCTTGGGATAAATTATTTTTCACCTCATTCAGTTTTGTGGCGTGCCTGCACATCTCTCTACATCCCACTGCAGGGAATCTCTGGATTGTTGATTCTGGCATTGAAGCTTCATGAGGCAGGAAGATGCTACATAGACTGAGAGAAGCAGCGGCATTACCAAAATCTTCACATGGTTACAAGGAAGCTTCCAGGGAATTTCGCTTTAGGAAAATGAGGGTTAAGGCATTTAAATTAGAGTCAAAAGTTATGTGTTAAAATGTTCACTCTATCTTTCAGTGAAAATCTACTTTCCAGAATGTTTCTGTTTTGTTTTGTATTTAGTCTCTGTCCCTGCAGAAGCATTTTATCAGAACCATGGTAACCTCTACAGCATGATGAAGGGGAAAATGAGTCCCTCTAATCTGCACATGTTCTCGGGCACTTTGTGTAAGGAGCTCCATGAGCACATGGCTCACCTGGGCACAGAGGGCACAGGTGACCTCAATGACCTGGTAAGGTAAGGGAGTTTTGCAGGACGTCTCTAACTCAGGGGTGTCCTACATGGGAGAGAAATGTTTCTGTAAAGCAGCTGGAGGAGCTCAGGACTCAAGTCTTACAGAAGTGTTATCAGGATGCTCATCACAGACGCATGGTTTCAGGTGGCTCACAGAGTGGACAGGGTTTCATGTAAAGGTGTTTCTCTCAGTTAGGAGAAGCATCTGAATTGCCTTTTTGGAAGAAAAAAAGAAAACACAGCATCTTCCAACAAAACCCTGTTTCCCAAAAGACGGGACAAAAGCTTCATGTGTTTATAAAGAACTTAGGAACAGACAAAATGCTTGATCTTCAACAGGTTGAAAACCTTTCATGTTTGAGCCAAGCCTAGTTTGAAGCTTAACTAAGACCTCTGCAATTGTCTTGGCTGCAAGAACTTCATGTAAAAAAAATTTTGTTTCATGTGACAGCAACAAAGCTTTTAACTCCTTGTTTTTCCTGGTTATCTGGGACAAGACCTATATCTTGTCTGTTCATTTGTACTATAAGTTGAATATCCACAGAATCACGGAGTGGTTTGGATTGGAAGGGACCTTAAAGATAATCTCATTCCATCCCCTGCCATGGGCAGGGACACCTTCCACTAGAGCACATTGCTCAGAGCCTCATCCAGCCTGGCCTTGAAGACTCCCAGGGATGGGGGCAGATACTGCCTTTGTTTTGGACCTAACACCTCACATTCAGATCGTCTTTTGCTGCCTTTTTCTGCATAATACAGTTAAGATACAGCTATTACTGCAGTTAAATCACTTGGCACCTCTCACTGCCATTACTGGAAAAAGGCAGTTAGATTAACTGGTGGAAAACGTGGGGGAGAGGGGCTTTGAAATATGGTAGGGGGTGATCTGTTCTGCTTTGCTGAACAAGGCAGAGTAAAAGTATTGGAATGTGACATTCTGAATAATTGTTCTTTAGCTGCCTCGAAACGAAATCCATAGAGCCACCAGATGGCCCCCTCTTCCTTATTATCAGAAAATCAGAAAAGTGAGCACTATTCCCTGAAATACTCATTTAGCAGCAGCTGGGACACAGCAAAGGCTGCACAAGTTTCTTGGAGTACAGGAAAAGGGTCTGAGGAAGGAGCTCAGAGTTTGCAGGAGCAAACAGAGGAGCAAGCAGGGAAAGAGTGAGATGAAAAGAAACCAAAAAAACATCATCTGTCCAGGAAAGCTGCAGCCAGAGGAAGCATGTTTCAGGGTGTTTGGTCCAGAGGGGTTTGTGCAATGCCTAGAAGGTTCGTGTGGGTCGACCTGAAATGAGAGGGGTGGTTAATGGGGAGAAGGAAACCTCTGTGGCCAGAGCCTTTCTGCTCCTGCTCAAGTGACCAAACCCTGACTGGTGAAGTTCAGCCATGTGCAAAGACCAACCTGAGGTCTGTGTATCTCCTGCCTCTGCTTAAAATCTGAAATAAGGATGTGGGTGAGGTGTGAGCCTTGTTCCAGCCCTTCCATACTGGTGCAACCCTTGAGTCCTACAGCTTCCAGTGCTGGCAATCCAGCGTGCTGCATCCTGGTCTAAAATTGCTGCTACAGCTTCTCTGTGGCCCCTAAGTCATGGGCATCTTGTCCTTGCAGGCATGTCATGTATCCAGCGGTGGTGAACACCCTGTTTGGGAAAGGCATCTGCCCAACCAGTCAGAGTGAAATCAAGGAGTTTGAAGAGCATTTTCAGAAGTACGATGAGGACTTTGAATATGCGTCTCAGATGCCCGAGTGCTTCCTGAGGTAAAGGGGCAGAGGTGATGGTTCTGGTGTACCCACTACAGGCATTTATCTTGCTGCAGTGTGGGAGACATTTTCCCTGGAGGATGATGTCCAGCCTTTATTGATGGTGTGTCCTTAAGTGAAGCAGGCTTTTAGCTAAATGCTTCAAAAAAGTTCTGACCTTGTCTCGTGCATTTTCCTGTCTTAAGAGCAGAAACAACGTGGCTTAGGTGAGCAGGGCTCAGCTTGGACCTGTCGGGGAGCAGCAGAATGGGGTAAAGGGCAAAGGCCTGAGCCTAAATGTGAGTCCCAAGCTCAGGGGGCCTCCAATGAGGTGTCTCTCTGCTCTTTTCCACACCTCAGCTGTTGTCCCAGCATACCAATCCCAGGTTATGTGGCTTCACTGTCGCAGAATTGACCTGGCGTAGAGACAACCAAACCCTGAGGAGTTGCTTCCAGACCCTGTCAATGCTCTCTTGGTCATCATTGCACCTTTAGCACCTCAAAATACCTTCAGAAAGGATTGAGGATGCTCTAAAAAAATGGCCTCGATTTTCTTCAAGAGGATCATTCTTGAAAAGATTGGCCTAAGCAGTTTGTCCAAATCCACAATGGATATTGTAATAATAAATTACTATAAATACTATAATAATATAATATAATATAATATAATATAAACATACTATAAATTACTACAAATACTATAAATACTATAAATACTATAAATAAATAAATACTCCACCTGTAATAAAAAGGTATGAAAATGTAGAAGTGTTGCAGTCCCAGGTCATGGCTGCAAGAGGATGTCTGGGCAAGGTGAAGGCCTTGGACGTGCTGTTCTTCATGCCAGTCACCACTTTTGTTAGTCAGACTGACACTTGGCTGTTCATCAACTGATTGCTGCCCAGGGGCTTTTGGAAAATGACCCAGCGAATGCTTCTCATGGAAAAGGAAATGTTGCTTTGTGCTGCCTCAGTTAAGTACTTCTTGTTTGTTGCATTTCTTTACAGGAACTGGTCCAAATCCAAAAAATGGCTTCTAAAATTATTTGAGAAAGTAGTGTTGGATGCTGAAAGGACCAACCCTTCAGAGACTGCATCCAAGGTAAACATCCGAGGCTAAGAAATGAGATGACTTTGTTGCATATTCTGACTGAAGCGATGTTGGGCAGGAATTACTTCAGTACTGGAAGAAATAAGTCAAATATGTCAGCTTTTCTAGCTATACCAAAATGTTCCAGTATTGCTGTCACCTACAGTAGGACAGACCCATAACTTTGACTCCTGTTCCTCCATTTAGTTTATTTCAAGCAATTCTGAGAATTCACATCTTCCTCTGGGGAATTTTAAGGCAAGGGTTCAGAGCTATGACCCATCCCCAACCTCCAGTATCACACTGCAGGGAGCAGTTGAAAGAGGTGAGAGAAGGACCCTTCAGTTGTTTCTCTGAGGGCACCGTGCTGTGAAACTTCAAAACCTTACATGTGCTATTTATAAACCCTGGTGTAGAGTGAGCAGATCCTTCAACAGCCAGACTGGTAGAAAATAGCAGATTTCTGGATTGGGAGCCAAGTACCCTAAATATTGATTGTGTCAAAGCTGAGATAAGTTGTTCTTCTGGTTATTCTCCTCAGCTCTGGCAGGAATTCTGCCGATAGGGCTGAAAAACATGACGGCAGACTGGCCTGGGAATTTTGATCTACCAAATGATTGTAGAACAGATCACTAAACAAAACAGGTTTTATTTAGACTTTAAAAGCTTTACATACCACAATTTCTTTAATAAAATAAACCAGATTAGCAGAAAGAAAGAGAAGGCTGGAGAGGAGCTGGTGGGAGGTAAGAAGGTGGAGGAAGTAGGAGGCACGAACTCGGTGTCTTAGATTAAGTGGGAATTTGGAAAAAAGATGTCATTTTTAATTCAAGGTTGCCCTTTTCCCCTCTAAAAAGTAGGAAGGAAGCTTTGCCTCAAGTGCATGGTTGCCCTGCATTTAAGGAAATACTATAAACAAAAGCTGATCCTAGAACATTACACAGTTGCTATAGTTTCAAAGAATATCAACCCATTGAAGTCACTGCTTAGGTCACCAACAAAGTGCCTGAAACTGGGGAGTTTTCTGATGTATTAGACCATCTCTTAATAACAAGCACCCTTTCCGCATGAACAGAGAACATTTTCTTCATTTCCATTAATTCAACTGGCTCATTCCCATTTTCAGGTTCTTTAAAGCAGAGGTATAGAGCAGGGATTAGAACAGAGATTTCTTTTTTTCTTTCTTCTATGTATAAGCAACAATGGGGAGTGAGGGAACCCAATCCCGTAAAATTTTAAGGAAATGGAGAGCGGTGAAAGTATTCAGGAGGGATTCATGGGGTGCCCTGAGTTCTCCCACTATGTGAGTGAGTCCCATTTTATCTAAACAGCTGTCATTTCTACATTGTGCCTTCCAAAAAAGCCATAACTAACATTACTTCTCTTTGAGAAATTAGTCCTTGAGTTCTAGTAAGCCCCACCCCAAACTACATTTTAATATATTTTTGGAAATACAGATTATTATCTTTTCTTTTTAACAGACACTTCTACAACATCTCCTGGATAATTTGCAAGGAAAACATCTAGCTCCTAATTATGGTCTCCTGATGCTCTGGGCTGCCCAAGCAAATGCTGTCCCCGTATGTACAGCAGCTACAGAAACACTTCTCTCTCTCCTGTTCCAAAGCCTGTATTTGGGAAGGAAAGGCTTTGAAGCAGAGGTCACACACACACTGTATGGATTCCAAAGAAGGGATTATCACGCCCACATGCATCACTACAAATATACCCAGGCTGCAATGTCACAGAAGCAATGACAAGAAAAGCTCTTCTTGTATTTTTCCTAAATTATGTTGTCCCTTATCATAACATTTCAGGAACATAAGCCTCACAGCTATTAAGATCACAGTCTTAAGCTGTGAAGAGCATTTAAGTGTGTTTTGAAGCACTGTGGCTCTATTATAAAAAAGACTATTTCAGATACCCTGGTGCTACCAATTGTAAAGAATATCAAAAGCATAATATAGAGTAACTTCATCTGTGTGTAAATCCTTGAGTGAATTTGTCTCTTTCATTTTTGGGGATCTGCTGTACAAACGCCAGTGCAAGCAAAGAATGGTTTGATTCTAGAGCCGTTAAGTTTTGTCCGTGTTAGAAAAGGATTTGCTGGATTAATGATACTGATATAAATATGCTAACAAGCCCAATATATCTAACACAGCTTAGGCTGACCAAAGACATTTATAGGAATTTCTCAGATGAAAAATCCATAGCAGCAAAAACATCCTTTATTTACCATGACTACTAAGCTCTTCCCAGCACAGTTATGTCCATTACCGATGTGTTTTAGAAAAACATGATAGTTATTTTTGTATGTCCCCCTAATGGATATATCTGTGTTTTTTGAGATTGGATATTAACTGCAGTTTAGCCTAAGGGAAATTCATCCATTTCACTGAGGTTTCTGTGGATTCACGTGTTGGCATAAGTGGGAGGCATAGCCTGCTGTCTGTTATCAGGATAACTGACATTCCTTCCACAACACTTACTTCTGTAATATTCAGCTGTAAATAGACATACAGATATTTTTCTGTTTCTCAGTATAGTCACAACCACTGTTCTGGGGAATGGAATGATGAAAGAAAAGGCCTTTCACCTTCCAAGGGCATTTTTTACAAGCACTTTAAACCCTTTTATCTGAAACAATTCAGTTATCCCTTCTTAGCCCATGGAGTGAAGCCACAGTGTCCAAGTGCTGTACAGGCAAGCTAAGCTACCAGATTTGTTTTGCAGAAGGAGGGCTGCATCCATGTCGGTCTGTTTGGGAAATAACAGTCAGAGTTTCATCCCTCACCAGCACAGATGGCCCACGACCAGATCTGTGTGCAGGCTGCACCTCCCGCTAGCTCAGAAGAGGAGAGAGACTCCTGGCACTGCTGCCAGTCCTTCTGGTTTCATCCTACTTAAGAGGATTTTCTCCTTTCCTAAATTTCTTGATTTTCAACTTCATTGCATAATCAGTTAGCAAATTATTTCTAAAGGGGATATATTTCTCCTTGTTTTGCTGTTAATTAAAACTTTTCCTGCCCATTTTAGTGTGACTCACTATGACAATGGCCTGCAAATTATTTAGCCTCATTTCTCCTAATACTAGTATGAATTAATTTTTTTTCATTCCTGCAGCTAGAACTAATCACGCACAATGATTTAGTAGTTAATTTAACACCTAGTTATTTGAAAAAAAGGATTCTGTGTTTCAAAGCTCAAGGCCAAAGCTATATAATGTTCACTAAAGATAAGTACTCAGCAGATGACTAGACATAATCTCCCAGGAGCTGAGCCCTTAGATATGGATTTATCCAGGAAGCACAGCTCCCTGTGCATCCCAACTACAACAGGCACATACAAAAAAAATGCAAATGTTTTTACCTGCCTCTGTGATTTTGCTGAAAAGTCATTGTCATTCTGTTCCATATCCCTAAATTCAAGGATTTCCGTCTCCGTTTAGGTTGCATTTTGGACCCTTGCTTTCATACTCTCTAATCCTGCCATTTACAAGAAAGTCATGGAAGACCTGGCTTCTGTTTTTGGCAAAGCAGGTAATAAATCTGATTGTGTCCTTCTGGAAGCTGGAAATTACTTATCCTATGTTGGCCCAGCACAGGGCACACTTGGTCAGTGGCTGGGAATAATGAGTGTTTCTCCTAAGGGTGCTACCGATAACATAGAGTCCAGCTCTTAGGTCTTTACCCAGGATATGCTCAGGATGTGTTTTTAAGCAAAACCACCTTTGATGTTAGCAGAAAGAAGGTAGGAAAAGAACAGTATGTGTTTCTTTCTTCATTCCTGTCATTTAAACTTAGATTTGTATTACTCAGTCTTGTGCTTTTTCCAGGCACCTACAATAAGGTCAGATGAGGTCTTTCAGTTTAGGTGCTTTTTCATTGTGTGCTGTTCACCAGAGTTACAACTATTCATGGCAAAAACAGGCCAGGAACTGTTCTCCTTTCTGTCATCAGAGGCAAATTTTTCCAGCATGCTTCATCCCCCATGACTAATCTCCTTCCCTCAAAAAGCAGTCACCTACTGGGAGCAGTCATTCCCATATGCAGTTCCCTGAACCACAGGTTAGACTTTCATGGAAGACTCTTTGTTGACATGGGTCAAAACTGTATCAAGAAATATGTCAGTAATTAACCAATGAAGAAAATAATGAAGCAGAGCTTAAGCCTTTCTCCTGGCCCCATTTCATTTGCTAATGTTAACAGAGCCCAAGAGCTCAGCCTTGGCTTCTTGTCTTGGTGCCTACAGTCCCTGAGATTTCCATGCAGTGTCCGATGAAAGCACAGAAAAACTCCAAAGACTTTTAACTTCCAACGTGACTTTGTTTGGCCCTTTCTGGCCAACACAATATCTACACCTTCCTTAGAGTTATTGAATTATCTTCAGTGGCTTTTATTAAATTTTACTGATTTGGGTCCATTTATTTGCTTTGAAATATAAAGACTATTTTTGGGTGTAAACAATGCCTTGAAGTCTTGAAGTATTTCACCCACAGTTCTAAAGCAAGAAATGTCAGCCTGTATCAAAACAAGTATGAAATCTAATTTTTACATGGAGTCTTCTTTCTCATGCCATAACAGGTAAAGATAAACTGGAAGTCTCTGAGGAGGACCTGAAGAAGATCCCTTTCATTAAATGGTGCACTTTGGAAGCCATACGGCTGAGGTCTCCAGGTGCAATCACCAAGAAAGTCATAAACCCAATTAGAATTAAGGTGAGGTTTGGTTGTGAGTTTTTTTCCCCCCAAAGCATGCTGTGTGATTTGTCTGGAAAGGGTCCTCCCAATAGATCTGGATAAAATTACAGTGGGAGAGATATTCCCCAGCCTCACATATATATTCTTTTTATAGATTTATTCATCATCATTGATTTACAAGTGGTTTGGATTCTCTGGCTCACAATCTTGCCTTCAGTTTTGAATTGATTTTAGATTGAATTGAATTGAATTAGAGATACTGATGGTGTGTAAAATAGCAATCAGACACAAGAAGCATGGTAGAAGGGACCACATTTTAGTAACTGGTAAGACTCCTTCACTATCATTCAGAAGGGAAGCATCAGCATTCAGTAATCTGGCAAAGAAATGTTTGGGAAAAAACCCACACTCTTAAGGAATCAGTGCTCATGACTATTTAAGATTACTGATAAAATTACTAATGTCTACTATCATAGAAGGCTTTATTTCAATTTCTTTGCATTGAAGGAAGTGTTTAACAAAATATTTAGAAAAAAAAAAACAGCTCACATGGTAAATTAAGAAGCAGGAAAGACAGAAATAATGTTTCTGATCTTCTAATACCTAAAAAAACCAAATTAGAACACAAATAATCTTTCCACCTTCCCCATTGTGTAGGTTTTATGGAAAAAAATAGCAACAGCAAGAAGAAACCTCGAACATGTAATATGGTCACCATGGCTTTATCACCTTCACTTGTCTTCTCTTAGGACCTTCTGCTGATCCAAGAGAAGTACCAAGGAGGGACTGTTTTGTGAGTTTAACCATTTAGCTCTTTTCTTAGAGATTTTTCTCCTTTTCAGAATTTCACCATCCCTGCAGGTGACATGCTGATGTTGTCACCATATTGGTTGCACCGGAATCCAAAATATTTTCCTGACCCAGAAATGTTCAAACCTGTAAGTTGTCGCTCTTAGTGTGGATATTTTGTTGTCTTTTCTCCCCTTCACTTATTTTAAAATAAAAGCACATGGACAAACTTGCTTAAATTTGGCTGGAGAATGGCCTTGAATACAGAGAACAGGTGTACATAAAGGAAGAGCCTGTAGGAATATGCAAGACTTTTAAATTCAGTGGCATGTTCCAGGTAATATGGTACTACTTTATATCACTTTGATCCTGACCTTATCTCTCTCTACAACTCCCTGAAAGGAGACTGCAGCCAGATGGAGGTCAGTCTTTTCTCCCAAGTAACAACTTATAGGATGACAGGAACCAGCCTCAAATTGTGCCAGGGGAGGCTTAGATTGGATATTAGAAAAAATTTCTTCACTGAAAGAGCTGTCAGGCATTGGAACAGGCTGCCCAGGGAAGTGGTGGAGTCACCATGCCTGGAGAGATTCAGAAGATGTGTAGGTGTGGCAGCTGGGGACGTAGTTTACTGGTGGATTGGCAGTGCTGGGTTAATGTTGGGCTTGATGATCTTAAAGGTCTTTTCTAACCTAACCAATTCTGTGATTCCAAGTACACTCCTCTCCCTGTCAGATGATTTCTGGTAGGTATTATCTCTGCTAATTCAGTAGTTAATCTAGTTTCTTGATTATTATTCCACTGCAGGTGGCTGTGTGGGCAGGCTTGTAATTGCTCTTTTTAGCACCATCCAATATAGAACAGTTTGTCTTTTTTATAGAAATATATCAAGGAGTAATTTAAACAAAACTTTCCTTCTAGCAAACTCTTCCCGAATTGAAATCCCTTTTAACAATTCCTGCTTCTTTGAAATCTGAAGCTGAAACTCTGATGCAGCAGCCTATTTTTTTAGTAACTTTATTTCTAAAGAGCAAGTTAGCTTGTTTTTTAGAATCTCACCCATTTTTTCAAGAGGAGTAGGTGAGTACCCCTTGGACATTGTCATTCCAAATGTATGATCTCGCTTCATCACCACTGAGGTTTTTTTCTTTCTTTATTGGATTTTGATGCTGACAGGCTTCCTCCTCAGAAAGCTCTAAACAGCCTTAGCTGAAAAAAACTCCTAAAATAGGTAAATGCAAGATTATGTCTTCTCTGGGACAGCTCCATCAGAGGAGTTCACCACCAGAAGCTTGACAGGGTGTTACTTGGCAGAGTAGCACTGAGTTTGTGGAGGCTGGTACAGTTTGTCACCCAGCAGTCATGAAATTTGCTTCTCTCAGTGTCACCCACCAAAACTTCAGCCCATATTGCCTTGTTCCTTGCGTTGTTCCTTTCCTCTCAAAGCAACTTAGGATGGAGCAGGGATCCCTTTGGGTACAGACAGGCTGTTTTTTGTGGAGAATCGCTCAGTTTCTCACACACTGGCTTACACCAGGTAAAGCTCATAGACTTTGCATTTGTCTGTGCAGAGTGTCTTAGAAATGTTTTTTGTGCAAGATGTGCGTGAGCTATTTGTGTGTCATGACACAATGTTGTGGCTGAGGCTTCCCTCAGTACTGGTTGAACATTTGCATTTGTATATATATTTAAAAAGAGAAGGTTGCATTTTAATAGCTCAAGATGCAGGATTTAGGAAATGGGGAGGTATGGGAAAATTGCTTTAGGGGTAATTTTGAAAACCTCACCAGCATTTCAAGGCACTTAGATATATTTCAAATGGGACCTTCATTTCTTCCCCTGATTGGGTGTTGACTTTTGGATCCAGACTCTAATACTAACAGGTTGAATGCAAAAAAAATGGCATTAGTGCAACTTTATATTGAGGATTAGCTGTCCAAGGTCATTTTTAGCCTGGAGAAATAAAGTTAAGCTTTATTTATATAAGGCTGATTTGGAAAAAAAAAGTTTCTTCCCACAGGATCGTTGGAAAGAGGCAAATTTAGAGAAGAATGCTTTCTTGGACAGCTTTGTGGCATTCGGAGGAGGGAAGCATCAGTGTCCAGGAAGGTCAGTGAAACAGCTGGGGTTTATTTATTCCCAAACCCTGCAGAGAACAACTCTCTTGAACTAGGCTTCTCTTGCACTTGGAGATAAAGGGTTTGCTTTGCTCCTTGTCACTCTGCTAATGTTCGGCATCATCTGCACCTTGTTTAAACTGATCTGAAAGTGGTTTCATTCCTGGAAAAAATAGGTTAAGTCACAGTGAACAGGCAGAATCTGAGACCAGTGTATCAAGGGATATTGCCCCCAGCCCAGGGAGGAAAGTCAGCCTGGCTCTGGCTCTGCCCCTGCTGAGGTGTCTTTTCTTCAAGGGAGAGTTGCTCCACTTCCAAACACACCATTTTACAAAGTTATTTAGGTTGCCTTAAACCAGTTCTAAACAAACCTACAGAACATTTCTCTGGTCTGAGACTCTCTTTCCATCCTCTGTGATGCCATTGACATCTCTGCTGATCTTCAGGTTATCTTAACTGGCTCCTCTGTGTTTGAATCTTGTCTTTGCATTAGGGCCCACAGAATTGTATAATGGCTTAAATTGCAGATCCTGTCTCACTTCACTCCTCCAGCAATGCCAGCCTTGGTACTTTCTGCATTCCTTCTGCTGTTTTCTCTGCTGTCCCTCTTCCTGGAACAAGTCCCAGGGAGCCAGCTGCTCCTCATTCCTTTGTTAAAACATCTCATGCTCAACCCTCTCCCTTAAGAACCTGGTCTCCTCTGAGACAAAAGTGACCAAAAATCCTTAAGACCACTCATTTTATCTCAAGTTCCATGTGGAGCAAGGAATCTGGAGGGTGGTGCAGAGGATCTGCATTCTGGAATCTGCATCCTATGGCAGGCTAGACATGAGTGCCAGATAAACTTTGTGAAGGCATTAAAGACGTGAGCAAAATGAATAAAACTGCATTCACCATTTAGGTTTGCCAGAGGGAAGTGCTCACTCACTGCTGTACCTTGGTGGCTTGTACCACATTCCTGAGCTAAATCTGAGCACAGCCTCATTCCTAGCAAGGGCAACAGCAAAATTCACAAGAGGCATCTGCAGGTACAGGGAAAGCTGCAAAACAACATTTCTGAAAGCTGCTTGTTTATATATCCTGACCTATATCTTTGTTCAGGCTGTTCTCTGGACTCTGATAACATCTTTAAAATAAGTTTTTGTTCAGAAAGAAAAGTATAACATTTCTACATAGACAACAGATGGAGAATCTTTTTCTTGCTGAGAGACAAAAAAGCCCTTTCAGACCCTTTGGCAGGCCACATGGTAACACACACCTTCAGGTTTTTCAGCAATAATTGTAAAAGAATAATGTGATGGTCTTGGAAAAGAAGAAAATTAAATCAAGGGTTGTATCAAGGATTCCAGGTTGCAGATTTCCTTCATATGACTGAATGAAACAATTATATTTCAAGTTTAAGATGCATTTTTATTTATTTCAGTATCGAGGTTTATAAATGAAATGTATGAAACATTTAATTTCTCCACTGCAAAAGTTCAGTATAAAATTAAAAGGTAATTTAATCAAGCTGAAAGCTAGCAATAACTTACCTGTCCCATATTCTAGCAAACTGATGTGGGAAGAGGTCCCAAAAAGCCATTTCTGTGCCATATTTTTTACCTAAAAGAAAAGTTTTATGTAAGTTTGACTACTTTGGTTGAACCAGGTGGTAATTGCCTGTGTGACTGTGCTTGTCTTGCACGGCTCTGTTGTCCCCTCAAGCACTGGGGTCCAGGGCCCTGCTGTGCAAACAGGGCTGGGACTGGAAGGACCCATCCTTGCATGGTGCTGCAGGCTTGGAGCTTGGGCTACATCCCGCCTGAGCTGGGCTAATAGCCATCAAAATATCTCTGCTCTGCATTCCCCCGAGCCAAGGCCACCAAAAGCTCAAAGCAATTCCAGTGTGAAATCACAGGGAAAATTTGGGTCTGAAGCTGCGCTAAAACAAACAAACATCTTCCCACTCCAGAGCCCAGGGCAGCTCCATGTGCAGATCCTGGTGGCTCTGCAGGAGTTACCTGGGGTCTGTAAGGCTTTTTAGCTTCCCTTCACACCTGCCAGGCCAACTCCATATGCAGTCATGTAGCCTCCTCTGCTGTGAATTCCCCCATAGCTGTTTTATGCAGGTTTTCCAGCATTTCTCTGTAGAACAGCAAGGTAGTATTACTATTTTAACTGGGTGTTTAAGACTTACATCTAAACTCTGCAAGTGAGTATTCCCATGACCTCGCATAGGTGCACAGTGGTGAATGCAGAAAGCTCTTGTACACAACAGCATTAAAAACTGATAGCCTGGAAGAGTTCACCTGCAGTTATCCAAAATCTTCTCTGGTCTAAGAAAGACCTTTGGGAGAGTGTTACAGAAAAAAGAAATCATGCCCCTGGGTCTCCTACTGCATCCTAATGCTGATGCATTAAATAATAACTCCCACTGTCACTGCTCTCTGATGTCACCAGGCTCCCAGCTGCATTATATAACTTTATATAGCACGATTAGTCATATGGCCTTTTCTGTGTTTGACTGCCTTCTCACTGCTAGGAAGTTATTTCAAGTCAGCAAGTGTTAGGAGAACATAAATGTTTATACAGTGGAAAAATCCATAATGATAAGGGGTTGGTTTAAAATAGGAGTCAGAGGGATACTGTTGGTCCAGGGTTTCACTGGAAAGAAGGGGCAGCCAGCACATTCGTGTTCTTTGCCGAGTAACAAAGCTGAACAAGCTACAGCAGTTTTCCTGTGGAAGATAATCTTCAGGCAGAACTAAAGCAGGGAGCGTCAAATGTGTCAAAGACACCCTGTTTCTTACCTGATGATAACACACATGTGATGGTCAGTCTGGAGGGCCAATGTTTTCCTCCCGTTTCTTGCAGATGGTTTGCGATCATGGAAATCCAGCTGTTTGCTGTGCTGTTCCTGTACAAGTATGAATTCCTGCTGTTGGATGCAGTGCCTAAAGAGGTAAGAGATCCATGCATTCGTGCAGCATTCCTCATCTTTATACCCTTCATTCATCAGGTTCAGCTGAACAACCATGCTCAACTGTGGTTACATAAATTTTGAGAAGAGCATTACAAAACATGTAACGAACAACTTGATCTTTATCTCAGAAAATCCAGAGTAATTCCAGCAATTCCAATTAGTGTGGTTGCACTGCCTATACAACAAAGTGCTAACAAGAATGTTTTGTCTCATCGTTGCCTAAACATTACCAGTGATTTGATACTTGTTGCTCACAAAAACAGTGAATATGGAATGGGATCATTAATACTTTAAAGATGTGGAATCAGATGCAGCACTCATAGTCTTCTTCCACTCCATATTCAGGGGTGGAAGGTAAATGATTAGGGTAAGACTGAATGAGCAACTCTGCCACAGAAAGGTTTTACCATTAAGGCAAAATGGCACAGTCTCCACTTCATTATTTGAATATTTTGAAAGTATTCAAAACTGTGAGAGTTTGTTAAAAGCTCATGTGTCATCCTGACAGAGTCACTGGAATAAAAAGTAATCATAAAGGCCCTATTCAATGGCTTTGGCAAAGCCAAGAAATAATTCTTGGTATTTGGTCTTGGTTCTCTAAGACCAAAGATGCAAGAATGTTTATATCTTAATGCTAAAGCACAATGGTAATTCCATTAACTGAACTAACTGAAGTGTTTTCTCTGATTTTCTTCTGTCTTCAGAGCCCTTTACATTTGGTGGGGACACAGCAACCCATGGCACCGTTACGGGTCCGGTATAAATGCCGGGAATGAAAATTGTGCAGCATTGACCTTTCCTTGCCAGCCCATGCTGGATGGATGGACCACTGAGCTGCCTCCCACTCCCACATCTTCAGACAGGTTCTCTGCCTGCAGAGTTCTTGATTTCAGCTTTCGATGCTGTACATTGTGCTGTGCTAAACCAGTGCAGTTGTACCTGTGCTCCTCCCCTGGCTGCCCACCTCCCAGTGCTTCAGTCCAAGCCCTCCTGCTGCATTCATAATTCGTGGGTCAGTTATTCACAGACTTTGCAAATCTGATATACTAAACTTGCCAACCAAACGTTCAGACAAAAAGCTACAGTGTCTGGAAATCCTGCATGGAAGCTGTGCCAGAACCAGCAGAGAAGCAGCTCCCTTGGGCCAGGTCACTGCTTCCTGCAGGGCACTTCAAACCAAGGCCAAAGTGGTGCCTCATGCTAAGAAATCACATTGGTAACAACAAACAGCTCCCTAGTGCTGGTGTGCACAAAATCCAGGGCAGTCTGAGCAGAGACCTCTGGATCAGCTCCACATCCTGATAAACTGTGGTGACTTGTGTGTCACTGCCTGTGTGGGCAGGTGAAGGTCTGGCCTGCTCTGCCTACAACCAGTGCCAACTTCTTGCAAATAAAATGCATTTGTAACAGAAAAATTGCAAGCATTTGGGATCTTGTTCCACTGCAGCACCTAAAATTTCTGCTGAGCTTTATTTTGCTCCACAGGATTCAGAATCGGTCCTTGCATGAATTTGCAATGAAAGTTTGACCGTGATGTTTGGCTTCCAATAAAAAGCGATCATGAGGAAAGCTGTTCCTGCTCATGAGACTGGTTGTCTAATATCTAGAACACTTTTGCTTTCCCTACCATGTGTTTTAGAACAAATTGCACAAATCTAAGAATATTTAATCCTATAAAGAATACCTAGTAAAAGTTCTTTGAAGAAGCTGTCAAATAAGTTCAGATACCAACACTTTAACTGCTGTCAGATTTCATATACAATAATAGCTGGCATGTATTTTTAGTCTTAGAAGTAAAGATTATTCATCATTTTAAAAGTATTTGCAAAAAAAAAAACCTCACACAAATAGACTTTCAACAACAGTAAAAACTATGGGAATAACACATTGTGTAATTCATTACATGAATTCATTACATGGTTGGCTTACCTTTGTGATGGAGAGAACAACTTCAGTCATTTATATGCCTGGAAAATGATTCATCCAACTTTTAATTTAGCCCATAACGGTTAACTGTGTAAGAGTTGCAATCATAATTGCTGTTCCAGTGTCTCTTCCATAACTGAAAGCCATCCCTTGGATTTCACACATGGTATTACCTGTAAGTGTATATTTTAATTTTAAAATTTGGAAATGTCCATAATATTTGTAAAGCCAGGCTGGATGGGCCTTTGAGCAACCTGGTCTAGTGGAAGGTGTCCCTGCCCATGGCAAGGGATTGGAACTGGGGGATCTTTAAGGTCCCTTCCAACCCAAACCATTCTATGATTCTATGATGATTTTTATAAATATTTTGCACTCACAGACCTTCACCCTGATCTGCCAGAGCAGGGAGCAGGATGAGGCCACTGGTGCTGTTTGTCTGAGTGCTCAGTGTTTCTGTCTGAGCTGGCCACTGGAACCATCAGTGCGCGCACATTTTACACATTTGTGGATGTGTCTGCTGGACCCAGGGGTGTGGAGCTGCAGCAGCCTCACCTCTGTGGGGCTACTGGATTTAGCAACTCCCGATCAGTCAAGAATCAGCCATGAAAATACTAGTCCTGAAAGGCAGGATATGTTTTCATTAGAAGTGGAAGCTTTTGGCAGGAAAGAAATACCTGTTCATGGCAGAGGGATACCAAACAAGCAGGTGAAGAAAAGTGGGCCTGGCTGTGGGAGTCCATCACTGCCCTGTGGTGGATGACAGCTCCAGGCACTCACTGGGCTTTCCTAGGTGGAAAAAAACAAGGGAGGTGGATTAAGAAAGCAATGTGGTGGTCAAGTGATAGAGCTAAAAGGGGTCTTCTGCCTGGAAATAATCCAGAAGCTTCTGGGGGAGGGAACAACTTTCCCATGGGACAGGGTTAAACGGGCATTAAAAGGTCATCGCGATATCCTGCGCAGGAGTGGATTAAGAGTATCTAAATTATTCCTCTTCAAGTGCTTGTCCAATCTGCTTTTAAATACAGCAGTGCCAAATTTCCATGGGGGATCTGTCCTCTTACCTGACCCTCCCTGCTGTTAGAAAGCTGTCCTACATATCAGTAGCAGGAGTCAGAAAAAGGTTTTATCCATGCCATTAGCACAAGACTGTAAGAAGCAGAAGATTTTTAAGACCACAGAGAAATAAAATGTATTTCAAGCGTTTTTATTTCTACCTTCTGTATGAAGTCTGGATGTTAAAGGGAAAGTAGTGAAGCATCCCTCAAAAATCATCTTAAAAAATGTAATTGTTCCTCCTCCAAACATGGCAAAGGCCAGATCTACCTGATAAATTCCAGTGTCTAAGACAGTGAAACAATGGTAGGAGTTGTCTTAATGAGACAGGAAATCCAGCATTACGAGGAATGAGAAATAAAACTCTGTTAAATCAATTTTCCTTTAATAATTGTATATCAAAGAAAGGTTTCAGGGGGAAAAAAAACAAACAAAAAAACCAACAAAACACTAAGGAAACTAACACATTCCAGCCAAATCTTTTTTGATACTTTTGAAGAGAGTATAAACATTTTCCCTGAAATCATGAATTTCCTGTGGAAATATAAAACTCCTGAAAACAATTTGAGCTAAAATTATTGCACTCCTGCAAGTGAATCTTCTCCACTCAGCACAGTGAAAAGATCTCCCACAGTACCAGCAGCCACCTCCCAGAATAATCACAACTTCTTTCATGTCTTCCCTCTAATGAGCCTCCCCGAAGGCCCCTCTCAAGTCAAGTATTTCAAGGGATCTTTCTCTCTTCTGTGCCACTGATTGTCACAGAACCCAGAAGTTCAGGCTTCGCACGTACACCTCCTCAAAATAGCTGTCTGAGGACTAAAAGATAGGGCTGTGGCCATTGAGAGGTGGGCTAAAAATAATGACTTCCTCTCAAAAAGAAATTAACTTTAAGGTCCTCGTTCTGTGCCGGGCTTCAGCACTGTGCCAAGCAAAACTCGACTTAAGCACGTGTTTTGCCTTAAACAAACACTTAAAATGGATCTGGGGAATAAGAATGGATTTTGATTTAAGCACAGGCTTAAGTGCTTTGCTGAACCAGGGTCCAAAAGCCTCAGTCTCTAACCTGTTGTTTACAGTTGGTCTTGGCATCTGTGTTGTAATTTTAAGGACATACAAAAGTTAGTGGAAATATTG
This sequence comes from Eulacestoma nigropectus, assembly GCA_013397775.1. Lineage (NCBI taxonomy): Eukaryota > Metazoa > Chordata > Aves > Passeriformes > Eulacestoma > Eulacestoma nigropectus. Next base: position 568,534 of record VZTE01002905.1, read on the forward strand.
AAGTGGCTTTGCTCATTTTAGGTGAGCCTGGCACTCATGAAAGGATTTTAGGAAGCATTTGTAGCCCAAACCAGGAGGCTTTGTTGGCAACAAGCATCTTTCCCAGTTATTTGGTACATTCTAAATGCGTGGCTCATCACACTGCAAAAAGTACTCCCTGTCCACCAGTATGTGGTAGAAGGGGAATTGGACACAGGAAAGGCATTCAAAAGATAGAAAGCACTTAATTGCAACAGCCAAGGAGAGGCTTTCATCATGTGGCCATTCTGGATGACATTGGACATGCGACTGATTGGCACAGCATTATTTGGGTTTTTCACTTTGATCATAAAATTACCAGGAAAGGCTTAATGGAGTTATAAATATCTTGTTTCCATGAGAGTCCTGGGAGGATAATTATAGCACTGAAGTCTTTACAAAGATAGAGCATTTATAAAATATTATCTGAGGTTTCCAATGGATAGTGAAGGGAATTCTGCACTCTATTCCCAGCTCCCCTATTGACTCACTGTGCTCTTTGGGTGAATCACTTCATCCGTTTCCTCACACTGGGGTAATAATGACAATTACCCACTGCTGCAAAGTCTGTATGGCTTAAAAGCTGTAAGTGTTGCTCCCCCTCATCAGAGCACTCGTGCCTGGTTATTGATAGCAATGGCTGTCTGAAAGGCTTTGGATGAGCTACATGTTTTCCTGATGTGTGCTACTGGTAAATTACACTTCTTGTAGAGTTACAGTCAAAACACTCAGGAGAAATATTTTAGATCACTTAATTCACAGTTTTTAAGAGGATGACGAAACGGCTGTACCCCACAGTTTTCAGAAATACTTTGTCTTTAATGCAAAGCTTGGCATTTAAAGACTATGGACAAGTTTCTTGTTGAATGAAAAGACAACTTCCTTTCATAACACCAACCCCTACGGAGGAGCATCACCTAGAAAGTTGAGTAGCATCTGTCTGTGAGTAGGAACTACACCTATACTCTACTTTCCTAAGCTGCACTAGGCTTTTCCTGCTCTAGAGACTCCATACATCATCTTTCCAGCTCTGAAAAAGGCAAGTGAGGAAGGAGTGATGGCTAATAAGAATATTATTGGGCCTGAGCTCATGTGGGATACCTCACCTGAAGGGCCTAACATGGATTTTGGTTACAAAAACCAGAACTTCAGTGCTAGAGAGGAGATCCTACATCTGCCATCAATAGCACTGTAACAGCCCTGGCTGTGATTGCAAATGGCTCCTGATAAATTTGAGAGAAATCAGAGCTCTCCAGTAGTGGATGGGCCTTTGGAGCTTGCTGTGCCTTTTTGCAGTGGACTGAAAGAAAAAGGACCATATTCCTACCTGGAATGAGGTAGAACTGCAGATCAGGAAATGGAAATGTTTTAGCAAGCACTGAAATTACATTTCTGTATGAATAGTCCTGACAACAAAATTGTCCGTTTTTCCAAAAGAGAAGCTCTTGATCGGGAGTGGGTGCATTCTTGGTGTGAAGGGAGGAGGAAAAGGCAACCTCACTACCTTTCAGGAATCTGCAAAACAAATCAGGAGAGTCTGAAGACCTAAATTCTCTATATGGGCATTTTGCTTCCATAAAGCAACTTTTAGGTAGTCTATAACGGCAGAAAACATCTTTTCTGAGTGCATAATACTCAGATCATGTAATCACAGCTGGGCAGAGAAATCTAAACCTAAGGAGGATCATGTTCTTCACAAAGCATCTTTAGGGAATGGAAAGACTTGGCATTCCCTTTTTCCTGGGTCCTTCCTCAGAGACAATTACCAGTGATTTCTGTGAAGATCTGACCCAAATAAGAGCCAAGAAAGGCTCTGTGGATGTGGTCCCTCAGCACTGCATGTCTAAACTACTCTTGCTGTGGGGTCTTGGACTGGTAAAGCAGGATCCAAGCTGAAGATGGGGCTCTGTCACACCTTCCCCTCAAAGGTCTCAATCGTAGCCAGACTTGACTCTTTTGAATTCAACACACTGGATTCATAGTGTTGGTCTTTTTAACTGCTGACACAGATCTACAGGCAATTTCAAGGCACTGGCCTTTTATCCAGCCTTTATTCTGACGACCATCAATGATCAGAAAAGCATTAAGTGTGTCCTCCTGTTTGCTTGACACCACAAAAAAATCAAGTGATTTCTGTTATTGTGACATGGCTCCCTGAATGTGATTCCCAGGTTAAAATGGATAAGTAGTGCAAGATACTCAAAGAGTTCTGCTCTTTAAGTAATTCAGTACAGCTGGAGATATTGCCTTTGATGCTCTTCTGTGCAAATCTTAGTATTATAATTTACTATTTTGAGCTTGTTTATAGAACTGGAATACTACGCAGATAAAAAAGGATAATTACTAGGGTGTTTTCAGGCATTAAAGCTGAGGTTTGAAGTTCCTTTTTCTGAGAAAATAAACCAAAGAATGTTTTACTATCTGAAAACCTGGCAACTGGTCTTTGCTTACCCTGAAGTGAAATCAAGCACCACTTTGCTAAAAGCCAGTTTCATCACAATGATCTGGTTGTTCCTTAAAATAATTAAAGAGGCCTGAATCAGCAGGAGATGATTTTATTCTGTCCTTTGGGTATTAATCAATATATCCAGCTAAATTTTTCCAGTGGACTCTGGCCTTGCAGGCTGGTTCAGAGGTTTTGTGCGCATGCACAGTTTACAATTCAGGCATGTGGGTCTGTAGGAAATGAGTTCTCGACACACACACAAGCGAGGACAAATCCAAGTGATTTGCTGCAATCACATCTGCCTTGAGTTGCCACACCCGCACCTGGGAAGGTACATTTATCCCTGCACACAGAAACATTCCAGCATTGGCATCTTTACAGGGGTCAAAGGTGGAAGCTGGGCAAAGGTGGGAGCTGGGGCTGTCCTGCCTGCTGGGCTCTGAGCTCTCACAGCCTGAGAATGTGCCATGGCACTGGATGTCTTGGGCTGGCTAAACAGGACATTCATGGCACAGCAGGCTGCTCCCCAAGGTGGCCCTAGAGCAGCAAAAAGGCACAATCAGACTAGAGGCCCTGCTTCATCTTTCCTTTTTATCTTCCATTTACTGTTTCCATCCTCCCTAGGAACTTCATGAGTGCCCTTTCTCCCCCCTTCCCAGCTCAGCTGTAAACTCAGTTTACATTTTCCTTCAGGTTTTTCAGATATCCAGGCTGCCAAATACCTGAAAAGCTTTAAGCTGGAGTGCAACACTGCAGGGGTAAGCCTGGCAGATCAGTGCCTCGGTAGGAGATAACTCCTGAATGGACTGGCTATCCCTTCTGGAGGAAGGGGCAGAGCCTTCCCTCTGGCTGATGTGGAAGGAGGACACTCCTTAGAGGTTGCTCTGCCGCAGTGACTCAGTGCTGTGGAATCTGTGACTGCCCAAAAATATCTGTGTCACCAAGACCAATTCCATTTTGCCATCCCCAGTGTTCCCCTTGCACAAGGGCTGGCAGGACAGGGGCACTGGCATCATCCACTGTCAGTCACTGATGTGATCTCTAGAAAATCAGTGCTGAAATATATAACAGCAATCATATAAATACAAGCATACACAAAGATAAAGTGTGTAAGCAAACTGTGTCTTAGTAGAAGTGTTGAAAAATTAAGTTTTCACTTCTAGGCACAATTCAGGCTCAAAAATATAGTCTCAATTGTTACTTACCTGCTTGAGCTGCTTATTTTCTATTAACTGGATGTGTATGTGGTGTCATGTGCTGACTAATAACACAGCCCTTTGCTTCCCATGATAATCCAATTATGCCTTCAGTAGTCACTTAAAAGTGTCAGAATAATGAATGAAAATTTCAGAGAAGAAAAAGAAACACAAGAAGCCTGAAGATTATGGATCACACTTTAAGAGACTGAAACATATGAACTTTTTTTAATGATCTCTCAATATAAACAAAGCTCATTAAAATGACATTTTGGAAAGCCTTCCTGTGTCAATCTCCATAATTAAGGATAAAGATTAATAAAAGGCAAAGAAATCGTACAGTGGACTTCTCCATCAAACCTGTCTAGCACTGCTTCAGAACTAGGGCTCCTAAATTCTACTTCTCAACAATCAATAAACATTAATTAACACACTATTTGCTTTATAGGAGTAAATTGTGTCTTACAGTGAATTACGCTCCGTGGTCTTCTAATTAACACATATAAAAATAGAATTTCTGGTAGCTTTGTTTTCTTAGTTGTTTACATTCTGAAGCAAATTAAATAATACATTCATAAGCTCAGTCTGTATTTAGATACCTAAATAAGCATCTTGATTTTTTGGAGCACCTACAACTCAGAGTCACACAGTGCTTCTGAAAACCAGGCCATTTATTTAGGTGTCTATATTTAGGTACATGAGTTTGAAGCGTTTGGCTTGAGGTCACATAGCTATGGCTCATTGCATTTTTTTATTTCCATTTGGGTCACAATGGGCAAGTCACTTCTAATAATTCTCATCACAAATGTAAAAAATAGCAGGAGAGGTGGTAAGAATTACTTAATAAAAACCATCGTGATGTTTAGCACTTCCTCAAAATATATGGAGTTTCCTTCATGGAGAATTAAAATCTAAAAAAAGATAGAAATCAGTGCATAAGAAAGGTAAGACAGTGTGTTTAGAGACTGAACTTATGTTGTGGTTAAGCTGTGCTCATTTCCTGGATTGAATTTTCTGATATCTTTGTCAATGCCTCTAAAACCTTGTGACCATTTTGACAAGCCAGATGTTTCAGCTTCCTGTATTTTGACTGGGTAAATCCTAGAAACCAAGTGCTTCTACTTGTTAACACATGGCAGCAAACCACAGTTTATTCTTGAGGAATTTGGACTGACATCATCTGTCATGCTCTTGAATTGTGGCTACACCTCCAAGACTGCTTTTGAATTTGCAGAGTAGCTTGTACAGGCCTTGACCTTAATGAACCAATTGTGAAATAAACAGTCCAGGACTCTGCTGAGAGAAGATCCCTTGGAAAAGGACATCAAGAGTAAAACACAAAATTTTAAAGAAATAAGGAACAAAATGAAAACCTTGTATTTCAGCATCCTCATTCAAATGTGAGAATTTGCATCTGCCCATAATATTTCAGATCTGAGAGCTGCACTTGTACTGTAAGAATGTTGTTTGTTACAGAACAAAAGGTTTGTGTTTTTCTTTCTTGAAATGGAGGTTGTTTTAAAAGTCAATGAAACCTGTTTTTCCCCTTGATCTATCATGGATCTAGGCTGAAAAAACATCTCTTGGTTAAAAATATTCCTTCAACAGAAATGGGGACGTGCCATTTCTGTTGTCTTTAAAGCTGAGTGTTAGCTCTAAGATAGTAAAGCTCTGTTTTGTGGGACTTTATGTTGGATAGGGAATTTTTGCAAGGTGAAATCAAAAAGCCCTTTATTTTTTTCTGACAGCTCTCACTCTCTGAAGTAGATGTAAAATGGAAAGATTCTTTGTTCCTGTTCTCATTGCCTTAAAAGACACTAGCTCCTTGTCTGACCTCTGTCTGCTCCTGAAGATGCTCAGAAACAACAGGGATATGCCTAAGAGGGGATTTAGGGAGCAACAGAGCCAAATGCAGGGGGTGTCCCACTGTGAAGGTGGGAGCTCAGGGGTTCCAGAGCAGTGCCACAGGTTCTTATAGAATCACAGACTGGTTTGGGTTGGAAGGGACCTTAAGGATCATCCCATTCCATCCCCTGCCATGGGCAGGGAAACCTTCCACTATCCCAGATTGCTCCAGGCCCCATCCAACCCGAAGTTGAGCACTTCCAGGGATGGGGCATCCACAGCTTCTCTGGGCAACCTGTGCCAGGGCCTCACCACCCTCACAGGAAAGAATTTCCTCCCAATACTTAATCTAACCCTGCCTTTCTTCATCTTAAGGTCTTTTTCCTTGTTCCACCACTCTATGGCCTCGATAAAAATCCCTCTCCAGCTCTCTTGTAGTCCTTGTAGATGCTGGAAGCCCTCTCTCGGTTCTTCTCCACACTTGCCTGACCCCCACACACCAGATTTGGAAAGAACAGACATCCCAGCTGGAGCATGTGCTTCCCTGCATCTCCAAGCCCCCAAAGGAAACAGCTCTGCTCCAAGATCAACCTGCTCGTGTAGTAACGTGTACAAGGGCACCACAGGCACTGAAATTTTACGGAAGGTGAAGGATAGTCTCCTTTCCTGTAGGAATTTTTAATTTGTGCAATTATTATTCCTGTACCCAGATCTATATAAAAGGCTCTGTAGATAAAAAGCAGAAAGAGACAGCATTTGCTTTGCACATTTTTGCTTTGCTTTGCACATTTTTGTTTTTCTCTGTAATATGTTGCAGCTAAGCTGCTCTGCAGTTGCTGTGCACACACAGACACTGGAGAGGTGTCAAGGCAAAGTTGTCTCACTGCCCTGAGTGACTGGGTGATAAACTGGCAGATGAAGTTCAGCAGTGATAAGTGCAAAGCAATGCACAGGGGAAAAAATAAACCCAACCGCACACACACAGGCACTGGTTCCAGCACTGCAGGAGATCTGGAGACTGAAGTGGAAAGCCCTCTGGAAGTGTCAGCGTGGGGCTAGGAAGTGGTCAAAAAGGGGAACTGAATGTTAAGAATCAGTAGTTCCCCCCTTAGATGATGAGGGGACCCCCAGAGTCATTGGACTCTTTAGCCCTGATGCTCAGAGTTATTCAAAGTTTCTTGGCCAGACAGCTCTTACCTATTCCAGATCCAGCAAAATTCAACAGCCATTTTAGCAGAATCAAAGTTTCAATGTAGTGTTTTCTTGTAAAATTAGAAAGGCTAGAGAGGATGGTGATAAAGTCTCCCACTGAAAACAGAGAAAACCACATGAAACTGAAAGAGGGATAGCTAAAGGGAAATCCAATCAAAGGCTAGAAAATGATCACAGAATAGTTTAGGCTGGAAGGAACCTAAAAGATCATATAATTCCAGCCCTTGCCATGGGAAAGGACACCTTCCACTAGACCAGGTTGCTCCAACCTGGCCTTGAACACTTCCAGGGATGGAGTATCCATAGCTTCTCTGGGCAACCTGTGCCAGGGCCTCATCACCCTCACAAGGAAGAATTTCTTCCTAATATCTAATCTAAACCTGCCCTCTTTCAGCCTAAGGTCATTCCCCCTTGTCCTATAATGGTGGTGAGAAGGTATAAACAATAAATTTACTGCCTCTGTAACAAAGGAACACTTAAACAGGAATAAGACTTGAAATTGTTCTTTACACAGTGAAGACCTATCCTGTCACAGCACATTGTGGAAAACAAAACCACAAATGGGCTCAAAAAGAGATAAGAAAAACTAGAGAACAGGACCACTGGTAGCTACTAAGTAGAGTAACTTGGATTCAACCATGAGTTCCAGAAATCCCTACCTCCCTAGCTGCTGGAAAATTATAAGGTAAGTGGGAAAATACAGAGCCTATTTTTACACTGATTTACTAAGCATCCAGTCTTGGCTGCTGGAGACAAAAGACAAAGCTAGATGTATCCAACTGTGCTTTTTATATTCTAAAAAAGTAACAGAAACAATCAAGATTATAATGCTGATAGAGTCAACATTAATTTTACTTGCTTTATCCATTCTAATCTCCAGACTCAACCATTTGCAAGAAATCATAATCCATATCTGGCCAAAGAATTTGGGATTATCCCAGTGAGCAGAAATGTAAAAGATGAAGAATTGACTTCTTCAGCATCTACAGATTTTCAGGCATTACTTATTCGTTTCTTCTGAAAAAAGGAAGATTTGTCACCAAAACGTCTGCAAAGGCTGCAGGACTTAGCCTGGGTTTGTATTTTGATGATCAGAAATCAGGGTAACATGGGGGGTGGCCAGCAAAATCTTTTGGTTACAGTGCTTCAGTTGTGTTGAAATTCCCTGTGGCTGCTTCAGCACACTTGAGAGGCCACTTTTGCTTACAGATTAAATCTGGAGATGGGAAGCAGGTGCAGACTGAAGATAATGAGCAGCTCAGGATTTGGAGGAGACGGGCTAAGCCTGTGCTCTGGGATATCAGTAACAAACTCCCACTCAGTTCTGTGGGATGAGCTCACAGCACTGCTTGTGGATCCTGCAAGTAGCAGCTGTTTTATGCCCTCCTTTGGTATCCTTTCCAGAATTACAGCTTCCTCCAGGTTTTGGCACTCTGCGACTGCTTGGGTTGTGGGAAGATGGCCACAGCCTTTAGGAGGCACAGGGTGCATGGCCTGAACAGCTCTGGGGTAAAGAGTGGGACTCCACAAAGGACCTTCTCTCAATTATTCTTATCCTGTTATTTTGGCAACACCATTTTTCTGTGTCTAAATAATATATTATTTTGTGACCTTTCCTAGTAGAAATCTTTAATGCTTATAACAGGGGGTGTTAAAAATCCTGCAATTGTTGCCATTCTTATAATTAACTACTTTGAAGGACATTTTACTGCAAACAGTGGAATTTAGGGTTTTCTTCTCCTTCATCTTAGCAATAGTACCTGGATGCATATAAACCCAAAGTGCTGACCTTGGCTTTTCTGATTTTTCTTGAGCATGGATCAGCTTGCTTTCAAAACTGTAGAGATTTCTATTTTACCACAAAGAAAACATTCTTCCCAATATGAAAATTAATAAAAATTGAGACACAAGACACAGTTAGGAGGATGGAGATAAGAAGACACGAGGAAATTGTATAACATAAAATGCAGGACAGAAAAAGCCCAGTGGATGCTCTTCCTACTCAGAATATTAAAATAACACACCATGCAAAGGAAACACACATAAATGGAGACAAAGGAAAATATCTTACCAGGTTTAATTCCCAAAACAAAAACCAACAAGCAGATAATTTGATTTAAAAGCTCATTAGTTTATATGGTGACATCTTTGGTTCCATAGCTCACTTTCTTTTCTGCATAATACCTAAAGCAGTAACATCGTGGTCAGGGATTGATATTTTAGGCACAAGGGCGAACCAATGAAACTAATAATTACTATTATAAGTTACCTATTATACATTTAAAAATAAAAGTAGAACCAAAGCAGAAACCCTGAAAGAAGTCTAAACCAGATATGCATCAAGGCATAAGTCAGTCCTTAGTTAAGGGACCAGGAAGAAACTTTTCTGTTGCAAGTACAACACTCTCCAGTGCATTGCTCTTTGCTGTCTGCAGAGATGAGGTGGGATATGCTATTGATTTCATTCTTCACACCATTTATTTTCTGCTATTATTGGAAAGTGCTGCTATAAATGGCATGCATCTTTTTATATATTTTTAACTAATGGAGAATTATTCCTTACATAGATTTTTATAGGGTATTTAAAAATTACATGGGAGTATTCTAGTTCTTCATTACATTCTATAGATTTTCAAAGCCATCTTTACAGAAACCTATTTACGTTTCTGTATCACCCTATTGATTAATCCCTTTGTATTACATTCCAAAGCGAAGAGACCACAGAAAATCAGTGTTAGCCTCTGACATTTACCAGTCTCGGATGTGCAGCTGGAAGAGAGAAAATAGCCCTTCCTTTAATAAAACATGCCTTGGGGGCATCTGAGGGCTTTCTCTTCTTTTAAAAATCATGACCAGCATCAGCTTTTTTCCATTGTAAACGTGATGTTCCCTTAGAGCCCTACAAATGTCCCTTCTGGCCTCGTCCGTAGCAGGGAGATACCCCTGATTCACCTGTTAGCCTGAAAAACTGGATCCATCCCAGATGGAGCTTGCTCCAAAGGACAGTTTAGGTGTTGGTGGTCAGAGGTGGGAATGGTCTTGGGATCTCCATCCTCCAGATCAGTTAGGACCCCTACAACATCACCACAGGAGGGGCCTGAGGGGTTGTCCCTAAAACCATGGCGAGGTGCGGTTCGAGCATCTGTTCTACTCTGTCTGCATCCCACCCCACCCCTCCCCTACCTTATCCCATCCCAACACCCCTTCTCACTCCCATCCCATCCCACACCACCTCCCCCCTACTCTACCCTATCACATCCATCCCACCCCTTCTTGTTCAAATTCCATCCCATTCCACCTTTCCTCACTCCCATTCCATCCCATCCTGTATGTCCCTACCTGATCCCTCCTATCCCACCTCATTTCTCCCTTACCTTACCCTAACCTACCCCACATCTCCCTGCTCCATCCCACCTGACTTCACCCAATCCCACCTCACCCTCAGGGCAGGGGCACCGACACCTTGAGGGAGAGCAGCTTTGCTACGAGAACACAAAACACCGCCTGGTTCCTACCGCTCCCTGTGTGCTGGGGCACCGTGAGCTCCTGCCCCGGCTCACCTGTGTCCCCTCATTGCCCTGTGCCACTCATCTGTCCCGCTCACCTGTCCCCTGTCCCCCCTCACCTGTCACTTATCCTCGCTCATCCATTGTCCCCACACATCCCCTGCCCGGCTCACCTGTCCCCCCGCAGCTGTCCCCGTACCCCCCCGTCCCGTCTCACCCGTCCCCTCACGGCCCCCGCCGGTCACCGGTTCCCGGCGCGTCGCCGTGGGAGCTGGGGGCGTGGCCAGGGGCGTGGGAGGCGGGACCAACGCACTCCTCGCGTTTTCATTGGCGGCTCCTCCTGCCCGTTTTGGCGGGTGCGTTGCTGATTGGGCCGCCCCGTCCTCCACCGTGGTGGGCGCGGCGCGGGGCGCTCTGAGGGAGCGTTGGGCGCGGAGCGCGGCGGACTCCGGGTGGGCGAGGGAAGGGCGAGCGAGCCGCAGGTAAGGGCACGGCCGCCTCCCCAAGGGGTCCTTCCCCGCCGAGGCCGTAGCGCTGTCCCGCAGACCTGGGTTATGCAACCGCCCCGCGGTCCTGCCCCGGCGCCGCGCTGTCCTCGGGGCGCCTTCCACCCGCAGCTCTTGAGGCGCGGGGAATGCGCGGCGAGCCCGCGGCCGCCCCTCGGGAGGGGTCGGTGCCGGTGTCTTCCCCGGTGGGATGCGGAGGAGTTCGTGAGGAGGGGATGGTGGCGTGGGAAGGGGGTTTGCGGCCGTGCCGGCAGTGGTGGGAGCAGGTCGGGGTCGTAGCGATGCGGACCCGGACTGGGCGCTCGGGCAGCTCCGGGCTGGGCTGCGCCGGGAGCCCTGAGAGAGTCTCTTCTCCGGCTGCTTTAAACTTGACTGTGGTATCCGAGGGGGAATGGCTTTAAAGGGAAGGAAGGTTGGTTTAGATGAAATATTATGAATAAGTTCTTTACTGTGAGGCTGGTGAGGCACTGGCACAGGTTGCCCAGAGAAGCTGTGGCTGCCCTATTCCTGGAACAGTTCAGAGCCGGCTTGGATGGGGCTTGGAGCAGCCTGGTCTAGTGGAAGGTGTCCCTGCCCATGGCGGGGGTTGGAACGAGATGGTCTTTAATATCCTTTCCAACCCAAACCGTTCTGTGATTCAGTGATGCCAAGCCAATATCATTTGATGCTTATATAATAGGTAGCTCTCCAAACTTGCTGGTTTGGGTTCTTTTCCTCACGTCTCCTAGATTCTTTTGTACCTCCTTAAAATATTGTGGACCTTTACTTCTTGAGTTTGGAATTTAATGAAGCTTCTTGAAATCAAATGTTTAATGATAAGTTTATACAGCTGAAAGAAATCATATAAACGAGAATTGCAGTTTAATCAGGGGTTATACTTTACACCAGCTTCTGTCCTAGGCTTTCAGGTTTTGCCCTTGGAAATGGTTTGGTCATTGTTTAGCTAGTTAGAATGGCTGCTCTGTAGAAAAGGAAAACCCCTTCTCTATGAAAATACATGATTAGTGTAAAGAAACTGCTGCATTTATTCTTGCAGTGAAACTAAATGATATGATTTCACATCATCCCTGAACAGATGGAAGTCTGAATACTCTGAGAATATAAAACAATCCAGAAAACTGCAAACACATCTCAGTATACAAGGACAGAAGAAGATTTTCTGCAGATGATCATCTCTGTTAACCAGTCACTGGTACCTTTAACAGCCGCATCTGTCCTATTCTCCTTAAACTCCCAAGAAGTTGTCAGCTGTGTGATCTAGTTTGTCTGTCCCCTTCCAAGTATTGTAGTTTGTGTTCAGATTCAGTAGCTTGGTTTGTCATTGTTTGTGTTGAAAATGTTTGTCATTGCATTGGTGTCCTTAATTTTTTTTTTATTTATAAATTACTTGATTGTGCCAGCAGGAAATCCTTTTAGAGGAGGAAACTTTGAAATTTTGTTCATTGTCAAGTCATCATTATGTCCCAAGTATCTTCTAGGAGTTAAGCCATGTGAATGGCTCCTATTGCAGGTAGTTCTGGGTAAGATTTGGGGCACAGTCTTGAATTTCAGGTTACAAGCTGGAGGGCTGCTAAACGAGTGTTCCACTGACCCTTGTGTGAGGTGACAGCTCTGGCTGATGGCCAGTGACGCTCTAATGCTGTGTGCCCCTTATAAAACGGGCCTGCTTTAAATAGATTAGCATAGAGGCCAAGTGAAGGTAATCAGGAGGCTTGTTCTGGTTTCTTTATGTTTGGGGAGGGGTTTTTTTGTTCTTTGAATACCTTAATGTTGCCGTGGTAACTGTAGTGCCCGATTGATCAAGGCTCAGCTTCTTGACCTTAAGAACAGCAAAGGGAATCTTCGCACCTGGCATTGGCTGCTCCAAAGTATCACCTTCCTGTTGAGTAATGGGACTTGAATTTTGGCTTGGTTGGGTTCACCAATGCCTCCTCGATTATTTTCTCCAGGGCTGGAGATGCAGATGCTCAGCAAGGTGATGCTAGACAAGTCCCTTTGTGGTCTCAGGATACATCCCTGGCGTGGGAGGCACAGCTGAACCTTCAGTATGATGTGCATGTCTTGGACTGCTTGAGCTGACCAGTCCTGCTTTAGAGGAATAAAACTGAATAGTCCCTTTGGATGTTAAAAGCTTCCAAAAATAGTTCCAAAGTCTCAGCTAAATTTAATGCGGCTAGAATGTCAATGGAAAGGATTAGAACATTTGGGATTTGTACCAGTTAGCATTTAGAAAAAAAAAATTAAAATCCTCTTCCTCATATTTGCCACTTTTGTAAGAGGAAAAGTGGAGATTGGCGCTATTTTTGTGTGGTGCTAACCAAACTGGAGCTCAAATGTGAGTGGACTTCCCTGTACTGGTAATTTTGATACCTGTAAGGGGAATTTGCCCAGGTGGGAGATCAGGGGTGAAGGCTGTGGGAGGGGGTCACTATAGTCCATGTTGCTTTTGAGGCTGCAAAGGTTCATTAATCCTGTCATGTGAGGTCCAGTTCTGCCCTTTCTAATTAAGTAAAAAGCCTCTATTTAAGTCCAAAGGAGCTTTCCACAGTGAAGAATTAGCACCATTAAAAATAATGCATCTCCAGTGTTCATTGTGCAGAGTGGAATGAAACTCCAGTACTGAAGTTACTCTGTGACCTTCCCTGTCACGCTTGTGCCTTCTGACAGAGCCTTCAGTGTGGGGCCACTTGGCTTCAGCAGGAGATGCAGCCCTAGGCTGACACCACTGAAATTGGTGGCTCTGCTACTGTAAAGTCAGTGAGTATTTTAAGTAAAAAATTATTCTTTCAGTAAAATCTTATTCACTGGGTTTGGTTTCCCCCTCCTGCCTCTCCCCTGCCTTTGAATTATGGCAAAAATTTCTTTTTTGGTGCTTTTTTTTTCAGTAGGAGCCAGGATGGAATCCCTACACTTTTCCTGGACCCTTCTAGAAAAGCAACTGCAACTTTTCTTGCTTTGGTTTTTTTTTTAAATCCAAATTTTCTTAATTCCTGCAGATTGTGGTTTCCAGGTTTGCACTCAGGACTCAATAATACTTCTAGTTTATAGTGATTATATTTAAAGCTTCTATTTGTAATGTTTTGTTTGCTTTATTCTATTTTTAGTCACGTTGTTTGTCATGGCAAGCAGTGTTTAATAAAAAAAAGTAAAGTTTCCTAGTGATTTCAAGAGATATGTGCGTGTTTCTTGATGTCCCTCAGGGATTCTTTTTAAAAGCTCTGAAGACAGGAAAATGTTCACCAAGGAAATGCCTTATTAGTTTCCATAAAAACAGTGGATAAATCTATAAATGCTCAGTGATATAGAAGGCATTGGTCCATTCAGACACTTCATATACTCAAATTGTCCTCATTCAATAAAATTTCTGCTGAAGGTTTTGGCTCTGCAAGGATCTGACCTCATGAGAAGATGTACATCTTTGCCCTTTCCATTTTACACTAAATAAGTGTAATTTTTCAAAGAGAAATTTCAGTGAGCTACTGCTGTTTTCCAGTGAATATAATTTTCTGCTGGCCTCTGTTAATTTTAATTAGAGGTGTACTGTGTCTAAAAATAGTGAGGTAACAGAATGAACACAGAGCTCCCACTTGGAATCTGTACAGAGCTTTTGGTCACAGCATCTCCAGTGCTGAACACTGACATGACCTGATCTGTTCCAGTGGGAATGGTGTTTGCCTTGTGTTTGGAGCTATCCCAAATTAGAAACCTTTGCGCACCTGGGCCACGGGAGGAGAAATTTAAGGTAACTCACATCAGTGTAAAGTGATGTGCAGGGTCTGGGAGGGAAGTGGCTGCTATGGTTCTCCAAGGGTTAAAAGTGCAGCACTCTTGGGGTTCTCATTGAAGTTGAGGGTCCACACCTTACACCAAATTCAGAAATAACACAGATAACATTTGGGTGAACTTTAAATAAAGGGAATAAATGGATGTGGCAAGTGCTCAGCATTAGCTGGAAGTTAAATGAAGTTGTTGGCCTTGGGTTTGATTCTGCCTCAGTGTCCCAGATTTTTCAAGGGAACAATCCTGAAAGTTTGCTGTCATGATCCCAGTTAGGATTTTGGATAATTTAGCATCAATATTGGTGCTGGATGATGCCTGTATTACTGTATTATTTTTAAGTTTTTTAATGGCATTGCCACTTCTTTTGAAATTCTGTATGGCAACTTCTGGTATCTCAAGTATTTGAAAAATTTCCTGATTTGGGAGGGGAGAAGCAAATGCATAACTCAATTTGAACTCTGCATTTTAAAAGGAAGATAAGTACAGTTTACTATTATGTGGGGTTTCTTTGTTTTGTTTGGGTTTTTTTGTAATATAAAAAAGATCCTAAGGGGATGGAGTTAACTTATTTTGTCAGAAGCTGTGAAAAGGAGCTTTAACATAAATGGGAATGTGATCCAGTGATTGTATTATGGTTACATAAAAGATTACTTTTAATTGGGATTATTTTATATGGAAATCCAGTTCATGGATGATACATAGAGTTAATTGTTTTAAGGGATTTGAAATGTAAATTCTTTTGTTCTAAATTAGTTGAATAATTGGAAAGAGAATATTTTTTTTTGTCAGAGGACTGCCTGAAGTGGCTACGTAATTTCAAAGAAGCCACAAACCACTACCAACAACATGATACCTGAGCCTTAAGGTTTGACAGACATAATAAAGGATATGTAGTTATGATTTTGTACATATCTATATATGTAAATTTTTGTATGTGTAACATTATTCATAATATGGAAAAATGTAGGATTTCCATCTTATGCCTGAGGATAGCTTTTGATTGAAGTCTGCTAACAAATGTTGTTGATTCAAGTATGTTTGTCCCCTCTGACTGTCGTTGAGCTCAGGCTCATAGGCAGTTGATTTCTCCTGGGGAACATGTATGTATTTTATTAGTGAGGTTTCTGTTTTAACTGTGGTGCTGTGCTTTATATGGTGCAGTCCATGGCAAAGGAAAATCTGTAAAACAACAGCTGTTCCATGCAGGTGTTCTTAACTGTTCCATCATAAATTGGGCAGAGGATTTAAGAATCAGGGTATTATAAGTTGACTTGCTAGTGGAGGGAACACTGATCAGAAATCTGGGTGTATATTAGGAGTAGAAGATGCCTGTGCAGGCACAGACACGTACCTGCAAGTCTGGAAAAAGAGGTGGTCAAAAGGCCTGTGAGACAATGACTTTCTTAAAAAGACTTGGCCAATACCCAAGTCCCGCTGGGCAAATATGTCTCAATAACTGGCTGGAAAAAAAAGAAACAAGCTTTTCCTGTCCAAGAGCTCTAGCAGAGCAAAACTACTGCCACGTGATGTAAATATTTATTAATTTCTCATCCTGGCTGCTGCAGAGTATGTTCATTTTGTTATTGGTTAAAAACCTGAGCTTTGTGGTTATAACTTAAAATCCTGTTCTGTTGTTTGTCATAGTGGTTTTGCTGAACTCCTAACTTAAAAGCTTTCCTATGTAGTACTTTATTATAATACGGCTCTCCCAGGAGAGAAAAATAAGCAACTATTTAGTGAGGAAGCCTAAAGACTTTTCTGACTTCTGTCAGTAGATTGAGATTCTTTGCTTCTCTGCACACACTAATAGCTTTGTTATGCCTTGGGAAAGGAGGTATGAAACTTGTTAGCTTTAACATTAGTAATCCAAATTCCTACAACTTTAGTGTGTCAGCTTCTGTGACTCTCAGATGCTCAGAGTCTTCCCTGGCTGCAAGGTTGCCTGTTGTGAATGAAATTCTTCCCACAGACTGGCACAAGCCTGCTCTGCAATGTAAATTGTGTTTTGTAACACACTGGGCTTGAGGTTCATTTTCATAAAGCTAATGACACAGGCTAGACATGATGACAAACATGCTTAGAGATGATTGTTTTTGGAGGAGATGATTTATTAATGCTTTTTGCTAGAGAAAATAATACATTCTGATGTGAAGTTTCTGGCTGCTCTGAGGGTTTCTTTATAGTATTTCCCTGGATGTGTTTACCATGAAGTGTCCAGTAATACAAAGCTTAAGTGAGTAGGTTCAAATACCAGAGGCAATGTCACTGTGATGGTGAACTCTCCTACACTAACATGTGCTGCTGAACTTGTAGCCGTCTCCTCTGCCATTTGTTTAGGCTGCTTCTTTCCAATTAGAATTTAATTTCTAATCTGAAATTAGTTGGAGGTAGTTGTGGTAATATTGGACTGAACTGGTGAAAGGAAAGTGTGTATTCGATAGCCTGAAAACCTGTCCTCAGGTTAACACAGTACTTCTGAGCATGGCTTCAGCTTGTGTTCTTGAGAACTTCTGTCATTAGCCCCGAGACTCCAGCAATAACAGTTACTGATATTCCCATAACCTTATGTTATGGAGTGATGGGCTCCGTCGCCAGCCATATCTCATTTCAGAGCAGAGGTTATATGAAAGGCACAACCATGGCAAATTAGCTCCATAATTTAGCTTTACTGAGATTAAGTGTAATAAGCCTGTATGGTTTAATTTTGGACAGCAGTCCTATATAGTGTGTTTGAGCTAATATTTACAGCTATTTATAGAGAATAGCAAGTATGCAAGAGAGCAAGGGCAGAGCAGAACAGATGAGCACGCTGAGTTTATGTAACTCTCTAACTACTTGTGTCATGAGGAGGAAAAGCAGCTAATGATTGCATATTGTTATTGAAAGAAACAAATAAAAGGGAATATATTATTATCCAGTAAACTTCTAGTTAACTTACTGGGGCTCTGTAGAAGCGATAGGTTGATGTCTACTAAGGACTGCTAAATACCTGATTTTATACTAATTAACACACTAATCATTAATTGGACCTTGACTTACTCCCCTTGGCTGTCATGAAGCTTACTCTCATAACAACAGTAGTGATATCATTTAATGTATGGGCTCATTATGTGTGCCCATCATTTTGTGTGCCTTAAAACTACCTTTCTATACTGACGCATTTGGGATAAAGGCTCCAAAATCGGCAGGACTTTCCTAAAATTGCGGAAAGTCATTTTGAGTCCATTCTTCCCTTAACTTTATTTGCTTCCTAGTGTGATTAAGATGCAAAGAAATTGCTAATGGGCATAGAAAACCAGTGTAAATTCTGTACTTAAACTGTAGAAAAAATTGGCAGATATGTGTCTTGATTGTACTGGTTTTTGATGATGCTGTGTTCATGCTGCTTTCCGAAAGGGGCTTTTGTTTTGTTTTGCTTTTTCTTGATGCCTGGTTTAAATTTCAGAGTTATTTTCCAAGTTCTTTTTCCCCAGTGCATTGTGCTTCCTGAGCTGGCTGCAGACTCAGGAGCACCAGCAACCTTCCCAGTGACAAACATGGTTCTCTTAAACCCAAATACAGCACAGTGTTTTGTCATAGGGCAAGGGACCCTTAGGTAACGTCTCTTCTGCTTGTGTTCAGAAGCTTGTACGGAGATGTTTAAGCCTTTCCTGTGCTAATAAATGAAGTTAAAGCCAAGTCCCTGTTTGAACCTTGCTGAGACTGGTCTTAGTGCCCAGTGTCAGAGGCCAGTTCTTGCCTTGAAATAGTGTGAAATTTACTTTCCACAAACTGAGCTGCTAGACTTAAGAATCTCTGGGTTAACTTGTGGATGTGGAATGTTTAAATGCATAGTGTAACTGTGTTATGTTATGTTCTCCATGCTTCCAGGGATGAGGGGAGATTCCTACTTCTTTGGAATGCGAGGCCTTGGCCACTATGGCTGCATCCCGGAGGATGGAGGGCAGTTCCTACTCTACTCTATCAATGGAGACAACGGCTTAAAGAGATGTTTTGCGGAGCAAGATTTTCATGAAATAATTGATTTCAACGATCTCCCGAATTCTCTCTTCGCCTGTAACGTTCACCAGTCCGTGTTTGAGGATGAGGACAGTAAGGTACAGTGTCTGTTTCCATGTTTTCCCTGTAAGAGAAACCTATGCTTTATATCTGTTTATTGCAGATAGTGAAACAGTTTAATTGGTCTCGTGCAAAGAAACTTGATCACAAATACGACTTCTTTCTAAGGTGATAACAATGTTCTCCCGTGACATTTATTTCAAGAATGTAAAAGCTGAGGTCAACAAAAAATGTTTTTCTTTTGTTGAGATTTGCAGAATACTGAAATGCAGGTTTGTGTGTTCATGGCAACCTTGGCTGCAGGGATGGTGGGCATGGCAAAGTCAAACATGTGATGGCTGCTCCTGCTTGCTGATCACAGACCACTGAGATGGGAGGCTGCCTTTCTATATTTTCTCATAGCATTAGAGAATCCTTAGGTGGGCAAAGACCTTTCAGATTGAGTCCAGCCATTAACCCAGCACAGCCAAGCCCGCCACCAGACTGTGTCCCCAAGTGCCACACGTACACATCTTTTAAACCCCTCCAGGGCTGGTGACTCAACTCCTTCCCTGGGCAGCCTGTTCCAATGCTTGACAACCCTTTTGGTGGATAATTTTTTTCCTAATATCCAACCTGAACCTCCCCTGGCATGCTTTGAGACCATTTCCTCATGTCTTAATGATTGCTAATTTGGAAAAGAGACCATCACCTGCCTCACTCTAGCCTCCTTTCATGTACTTGTAGAGAAGAGAGATAAGGTCTGAAGTGTTTTAAGTTATCTGTAATACTGTGTTCTCACTGTCACTCACTTTAGATTTTCTAGATAAAAAAGACATGAGAAACTTCATGAAGGTATTTTGAAGTCTGCAATTAATCTAAAACAGAATATTGAGAACAACATGGTCTTAAGATAATAATAATAACAATTTAAAAAAATATCAACTTTTCCAGGAGGCATTCAGTTCCTGTTTCTTAGTCTGCTCTTCTTTCTGAGACTTTAGGAATATAAAACCAATAGCTTGGGGGTTTACTGTCTGATGAAATGAGTCTGAGCTAATTGTTATAGGCACATCTGAAGCTACTTGAGTGTCCTGTTCAGAATTTTCAATTCAGAAACAAGCTGGCAGTGGTGCAGTGGGTTTTGGCTGAAACTGTCTGAGGTATCCAGATAAAACTACAAAGTCACTGGGAGCCGAGCTGGCCAGAAAGGACAAAGGATTTTTAGTGGGGGAATTACCAGATGAAAGAGAAATAAAACAAAATTTCTAAGGATACAGGCTTCCTGTTAAAAGGTACTGAAAGTGGTCTGTTGAGGCTGCACAAGCAGAGTTACTTGGGTTTAGCTTTTTAGGCATCTTTGTCTTCTGTAATGTTGTCTTACGTATGTTTGAGTAATACAGATTAATGCTGTGATATGAGCTTTAAAATGGGCATTTATGCATTAAAAATCCTACACTCTTAATTGCAGTTTTTAAAAACAGTACCGTATTTTATTGAATAGGCCTTTTGCTAATAAGCATCTTGCGTTTACATTCTGCCATTTTCCAGAATTTTCTCACCATCTGGTAATGAACTTGACTAAAGTTGAAGGGGTCTGAAAAGTCCAGTTTTAAAGGAAGAAAACAGAAGTCTACCTAGAAGTAGAGAATCTCTCTCTTCACCCTGCAGAGATTCTATCCCCACTTGCTCCTGAGCTTTCCCTTTTGAGAGCTGTATTCTGGTATTTAGCTGATGGCTTAGTTAGAAAATGGAATGGGTGATTATGTAAGTATGTGGGATAGCAATCCCCAAAGACTTGCAGGACTTAAGGATGTGTCTTAAGAATAGCAGCTGGGTTGTGGAGGTGGATATTCTGTGCCTCATGCAGGTCTGCAAACGCCCTGTCCATGCTGTGGGTTGAACAGCTCTGTTTGCAGGTAAGTGGTTACTCCTGTAAGTCTGTATTTAACGAGATGGGATTACCGTCAGATTTCTCATTAAATCCAAGAACCTGGGCAGTTGATTATGGTTTTTATTATTCCTGTAGAACATGTACTTGTGTTCCCAGTTGATTAATACCCATAATCCTTTCTATTAATAACTGTTGCTGCAAGATAAGAGCTCACATGAATTCAAAATAAAATATTGTCAAGTTGCTAAGCTAAATTTTAAAATCTCACACGATCTCTATTCATAAATGCTGCTAACAATCATATCTTCAATTATATATTGATCCAAAGTATATGTAATGGTACACTAAACTTTTTAAAAGAATATACTACAATAATGGATATATCTACAATCATTTCATGGTGTTATTCATACTACAGAAAATAAAGCTTTTTATAATGTATCTTTTACTCCTGACCTACACTTTTAGGAGGAAAGTGAAGGTATAATTAGAAGTTACAAGTTAGCTAGTAAGGGAATCCAGAGAAACCTGTCATTGTAAATGTCTGGTTTGACTTGGTGTGGAAAGTTTGGAGTGGCTTTAGCATGGAACAGCATTAATGTAAAGAATTTACACCGTCAATTTTAAAGTTACATTGTCTGAAGTGTCTAAGGGGCTGAAATGTCCAGTTCAAACTTCTAACACACAGATATCTAAGCAATACACTCACTGAAGACAGGTTTTAATTTGAAGGCATTTAACTCCTGTGTATCAGAGTGTGGACTTGCAGCAGCTACTGCCAGCATGTACACCTGTGCTGGGGATAAGCTGATTTGGTTAGTTCTGAGTCTTGTGTCAGAAATACCCTTTCAGCAGTGTTGTGTGTCTGCAATCCTTCTTAGAAGGGATTCTTCTCCTGTCAAAAGCAATGATGGCACCTGCAGGGAGCCTGAGTTCGGACATTCATTTTATGAAGGTGAGGAATTCTGGCAGCTGAAGGCCGTTGTCCTTTGCAGGGAAAGACACAGGCTTGGTTTTTCTCCTGGCTGGCACCCTGAGGTCTCACTGTCCTGAGCCTGAAGAGTTGTGGACTCTGGGAAATGAAGATCAGTTTGCCATCAGGCTTCAAGGAAGCTGCTCAGGACTGACTGCCCTTAAACACTGAAGAAAAGGGGAATATAAGTTAATGCTACCTATAGCTGATGTTGCTTCGGTAACAGACCATCTGGTCAAAAAGTATTTCCCTACCTTCCAGGCCTGTGTTCTTGGAAAGAAATGTGTGCTTGGATCAGGCGAATGCCCCAGATAACTGGATTGATAATGTGGGCATCTAAGGATTTGTGCAGAGTGGTTTAGCAGCTTGCTACAGCGAGGGGAGGTGGCTTTGCTTATCTCCACTCCCATCATGGACAGCCTGCACCTTCCTATGGAAAATGAAATTGCACCTTCTTTACAGTGTGCTAGAAAATACAGAGCTTTTTTAGTTCCTAAAACCCAGCAAAGGTGTGGAGGAGATTATCCAACAGGATAATCTGTTGCAAAGCTGGGATCACATTCGGTTGTGTCCCTGTCACTGTCCTGTGTTCTGATCATTTGTTTTGGCATAAAGCCATTAATGGTAGGGGCAGATTAATTGGTGTTTTGGAGTGTACAGCACTGACTTGGTTGGGTCATGGAAGTCTTATTGTAAAGAAGCTAAAAATAAAATTACTCCTTAACCCTGGGTTTTGTTACATGTCTTGGAAAAACTCATGGGACTATTTATGTGTGAGCAAGATATGGCAGAATTGAGACTTACTTTTGGCTGGTAGTGTGATTGAATGGGAGGTGCTGCTCCTTTTAGCTTTCCTGATAAAGCAACTGTGTTGGTGAACCAAAGGGCATGACTCCGATAACTCCTGAGGGTGGGTATCCGAGTGTCTCAGCAGTTAATTGCCACCCATAGCCCGTGAACTTTGGCTAGTAACCCTTTTGTTACGCTTTTGTTATGTATGTATCGCTGTTTTGTAAAACCAACCTTTCTGTTCTGTGACTCAAACTTCCTTCAGGCTGGGACTGGTAAACATACTGTCAAAGTGAAGCATCTTTGTCTCTTCGAATGGTTTCTTCAGATGCTGTAGTGCCTCAGGAGATGCTTACACAAAGCTGTCATTATTAGAATATGTTTTCATGAGGGAAGGATGTGTTTCCTCAAGCTTTTTAGAAGCTGCATGCTCCTTTTTTTCCCATTCTTTTGGCTCAAATTGGAAGAAGCACCGATTAACCTTGATTGTTTTATTTCAGATAAAGAATGATTCATCAGTTTCTGAGCATTTTAGTTATGGTGAAGCTGCCTAGGCAGTGGTAGCCAAAGTCCACCGAGTGCTTTTTCTTGCCAATGTAATTTAAACCAATAGGAGTTACTGTTATTATTTCTGCATGAGAAAATAGTTATCAAATGTGTCCAGTTCTGGAATATCCAGCATGAGGAAGACATAGACACTGGAGGGAGGCCACAGAGATGAAGGTATGGGAGACTGTCTGCTCTGAAGAAAGGCCAAAGGAGCTGTGCCTGTTGAGCTGGAGAAGAGAAGGCTCAGGTGGATGTGAGCAGTGTGTGGACACCTGAAGACAGAGTGCAAAGAAGGCTGATCCGGGCTCTTTTCAGTGGTGCTAAGTGCCAGGAGCAGAGGCCACGGACATCAACTGAAACACAGGAGGTTCCTTCTGAACATCAGGAAACACTTTTTTACTGTGGCAGTGATACCACAGGGTGCCCAGTGGGATGGTGCAGTCTTTCTCTCTCCATGGAGATATTCCAAAGCTGTCTGGATATGGTCCTGGGTAGCTGGCCCTGCTTGAACCAGGGGTGGGTTAGAAAAGATGATCTCCAGAGGTCCTTTCCAACATCCTCCAACCTGTGATTCTGTGAACATCTGTTGAAGTGTATCCTAATTCTTGTGATGCAGAGAGCCAGAGTGGGAATGGAAGATTGGGGATTGAAGGTGATTAAAAATGCATTTTATGAACTGTGAGCTTAATGGAGGTGGGGTGGAGCAGGAAGGAGAAAAGTCAAACTAACAAGCCAATGGAAAAGATAATCCTATTTTAATAGAAGGACTTTACTATGAAAACAATTACTGTTTTCATGATGGATTCTTTCACATTACAACTTTATTTACATATATTGGATGATTGCTTGCTCTTACTGCAGAAATCTCTGTTAGACTTCCTTTGACTTTTTTTTAAGATGTATTATTGAACTTGGATCCTGAAAAATATTTAAGGCTCCCTCAGGTGGGTGCTGGAATATTTGTCCAAGGGTGATGCTTTAAGAGATCTTTGTAGCCTTACTTGTAAAGGTTTTTTTCCTTTGTACTTGCATTCAGATTTCTCAACAAAGCACATTTTCATGCTGCTATTTTTATTTTTAAGGTTCAGTGAAAGACACTGGACTGCTCACTGGTCTACTGTGTTGTCTTTAACTTTTATATGTTAATTCTGGAACTGAAACTTTCTGCTGATGCTTTGACTGAAGCAGATAATTGAAATGTGTCTGTTCAGTGCTCCTTTTAAACAAAGTGGAGCCAGTGTGTCTGCTGCCATGTGTGAAATGTTTCTTCGGTTCCCTTTTCCTACAGGCTAATTCAAGATGATGCTCTGGGAGGCTCTAGGCAGGCTTTGTGTCTGCAGGGGAAGATCTGTTCCTTTTGACGAGTTTTAAGCATCTAGATTGTGAAGTCAGAATCTCTTTGTTCATGTTACATCACTGAAGCCTCTAGGTGTTGAGTCATCATTATATTTAGAGGGTGGCACACTTCTTTTTAGTCTAATATTAGTATTCAAGCCTGGACCCAGTGGAAGGTCACCCTAGCAAAGATGAAGTCAGGCTCCAGGGCTGGAAAGGAATGCAGGCTTCACTGCCTTCCTGGTACACTTGCTGTTCCTTTGTTTTACTTTCAGTTTTTCTGCCTTTTAAGGTTGGTGGTGGTTGATATGATAACATTATCAGAAGCTGCCACTTGAAGCAGACTGTGCCTCATGTTGTGGAATCTCTACTGACTTTGCTTTGTTCTGATTTATAAATGGGATCAATGTTACTCCCTGGCATTCTGTGAAAATGGAAGTGTTTCTTTACTAAACTGTCTCTACATCTGATAAAATGAAAATACAGAGAGCTTGCAAACAGAGGCTGTAGGAACAGTGTCCTTCATGAATCAGAGCTGCCTTCTGGGAATGCTCTTCTGCGCTTTTCCCTGGATGCTGGTTTGCAGACAGCCAAGCACTGCTTTTTTTGTATGATCATGGAAGCACTAAAATAAAGCTTTAGGAAGCTGTTCTTGCTCTGAGAAATACTCAGTCCAAAGTTCTTTTTCCATTGCATTATTTTTTTTCTGTTAACTAATTTCAAATACTTTTCCTACAAACCATCTGAGCAATCCAGTGTTTTGTCTGAAAACACCTGTGACCTTCCCTGCTCTGCATCTGATATTCCATCTGACTGCTGGAGTGGTAAGCCTGACTTTTTCAGCCTCATTATGCAAGTTCTCTCTACAACTGGAAAAAGCTGTTGATATTTGGCCTTAAAATGGCCTAAAACCAAAGGAGGGTAGGCTGACATTAGATACTAGGAAGAAATTGTTGATTGTGAGGGTGGTCAAGACCTGGCACAGGTTGCCCAGAGAAGCTGTGGCTGCCCCATCCCTGGAAGTGTCCAAGGCCAGGTTGGATGGAGCTTGGAGCAACCTAGTCTGGTGGAAGGTGTCCCTGCCCATGGCAGAGGTTGGAACTAGATCATCTTTTAGGTCCCGTCCAACCCAAACTGTTCTGTGATTCTGTATTTGTCATTCATAAACCTCCCTCCCTTTAACCCCATGGTGTATCTGCTGGACCTTGTTACCCAGCTCTGTGTTGGCACATGGAATGGGATGTGGTGTCACAGCTCCTCCCTGTAGCTGTTGTTCCTGTGCTTTGCTCACAGGTCAGGTGTTCTGTTGAGGAGCTCAGATAAGAAAAACAGTAACTTCATCAAGTTGGATGTAGCACGTGAACTATCTAAATATGACTGGCAGTAAGATCCACAAAGCATCTCAGTGTCCTTACGTCTCAAGCCACTTAACCATAAGGAGCTGAGGTTTTACTGGAGAAGGGACCATAGGGAAGTTCACCTTCACTGACATTTGGGATCTGTTGAGTATTCATTCTGGTTCGGAGGCAGAAAATGAGTTAATTTTGATTGGTGTGTTTTGCATATTCAAAATGTCAATGCATATTTATAAGGAGATGATTTAAGGCTGCTCTTGTAGCTCTTAACAAAACAACTTGAATTCATGTATGTATCTAGGGTCTGATGTGATCTGCAGAATATCCAAAGGAGCTATAAGGAGTTGTCAGTCTAGTTCAGGCATTCCTTCCAT
This sequence comes from Eulacestoma nigropectus, assembly GCA_013397775.1. NCBI lineage: Eukaryota > Metazoa > Chordata > Aves > Passeriformes > Eulacestoma > Eulacestoma nigropectus. Next base: position 594,350 of record VZTE01002905.1, read on the forward strand.
CTTCTCTTGGGTTGTTCTGGAGATTATGCTGTTGGCATGCAGGAGTTACCCAGCTCTGAATATTCCTCATTTGATTCAGTGTTCAGTCCTGCTCTGAAAATGTGGTTTGGTGTTTTTTGTGGTGGTGCTGGTGTTTTTGTTTTCTTTTTAAACAAGAAAACCCCCCCAACCAACCAAAAAGTAAGTTACAAGTGTTTCTGGGTCTGAAAGGCCACTGTCATGTGGATGCTGTCTAATAATTGTTACAGTACTTGAGGTCATTTTCCCATCCATGCACAGTGTTCTTGGTAGCACAAATGCCCCTGTTTCGATGGGAGAACGTGCCTGGCAAAGGACCAACTGGGTTAAAGGTAGGCCTGCATTCCTTGCAGCTGAAGTCTGAAGTAGTGCTTCAAAGCATTTAGCTATACTAGTTGTTTGTAAATTACAAAAATAAACTGATTAATGTTCTTTCCAGAACACACAAGACAGCAGTTACTATCTGTTTTTTAAATTTGGAAACGTACTTTTTTCCTTAAGAGCAACTATGGAAAAATTCTTCTAGTGTTGGCTTTCTGTGGCTGTGTTCTACTCTGCAGTCTAGAGGGAACGTGTTATCTCAAACCAGGGTGGGTGGGAAATCTTTCCTGGGAAAGGACCATTCAGGGTAAGTATTTCCATTTTTTTTTTTTTACAGGAATTTAATTTTCTTATCAGTTCTACTAAAATACAGACTTCTGAATGAGACATTTTAACAAAGGTTTTAGTAAATCCATGCCAAGGTTTATGAGGGCCTTCTGTTACGGCATGAGAAAACTGGCTCTGGGAGCCATAGGGAATTGCAAGGTCTTGTGTGTAAGTCAGTAAAAAATCATCCTCTTAATTAATCCTTTCTCCAGCACAATGGACACTATAGGATAAACTGTGGGTAGGTTTAGATATCCCTAAACACTGTACAAATTTAGGTTAAGATTCCACTTGGCAGTTGTCTGTCTCCTGTAATAGGTTGAACTAAATTCCTGGACTCAAATGCCTTTTGATCTTTGAGGAAGTTGGATCTGGCCTGGAACACTGAGGCTGGTGTGGCTTTCCTCTGAACTCCACCAGGGTTAGCTGGAATGGGGCTTCAGCCAGGGACTTCTGCTGACAGAGTTTTGGTAGTGGGGTTTTTTTCCTTCTGATTATCCTGCTTGAAAATACTGGAGTTTGACTGCATGTACACAGAATATTGAGCCTTTCTTTTCCAGGATGATTGCAGGATATGTTTTCTGGGATGATAAGATTTATCGTAACTGGTGATACTTGCTATTCTTGACCAGTGTTAGTTCTGTTTTGGGGTTTTTTCCCTTTTTTTCCCTTGTCTGGCTATCTAAGGCGTGGCATGTTTTTGTAAAACAATAAAAGCTGAGATGATAAGACACTAGCTTACACTTGGAATAAACCACAACCATGAACTCTGCAGGAACTTCCTTGGGTCTAATTGAAACTGATGCTGGCACATTGCATATTAACGGAAGAAGTCAACCCTTCTGGTATCTGCTGACACAAGCAAGAGCTACAGCTCCCAAAGGGAAAAGCTGCCTTTATGTAATTTATAGAAAAGGCTTTGGTTTGTTCCACTAAGTGGTTCTTATCAGCAAATATCTGCTAATAATCAAACACAGTTTTGCCCTTCTCCCTCCAGCAAAATGTCACACCGAAGTCAACAAAAATCCTGTTTTTCTATGTGATAGTAATCAAAAAGTGCAGTAAAGCCATTCTAATGTGGTTAGGGCAGCAGCTGTTCTTCATTTTATTAGCATCAGAGGTCCTAATCCATCCACAAGTTCTGATACCAGTTTTCTGGCCCAAGGAAAAGGCTGCTAAATGAAGGTCAGCCTTCATTAGCAGTCCATAAAGACACTGCGTTTACAGAAACAACCTTATAGTTTAATCACATTCAAAACAGTAAATTTACAACTCTAATTACCACTTATTTAAGGGAATTTCTCAAATCTTTCATACAAAATATATGTTAAGAACACTGTAAGAGTTAAATGTAATTAATAAACTAATGCTTAATAGAGGTGTGTAAAAAATAATGCTTGAAGAGGAATGTTGTCTTAGAAAATGAGGGGTATGGGGAGGTGGTGTGAGAAAATACAGAGTGGAGAAGGGAGCAATGGCAGCTTTAAGATTGTGGCATTAATTAAGACAAAATCTGCAACAGATTTGAGCACAAAGTTGAGAGATCATAGTTGAATCAAGGTGATACGAATTATCAGTTACTCTTGTGCGTTTGAAAATGTGTTCTTCTGTGCCAGATAAATTCCTGATTCTTTTCCAGCGGGTGGAAATTTTAGCATTTGCTGCAGTAGTGCAAAGATTTCTCCATGGTTTTGTTCTCAGACCCAATCCTGGGGCAACAAGATCTGCTGATAAACTATGCCATTCCATTAGTGAGGATTTTGTTTGAGTTCTCAGTTTCCTGTGTAGTGTGCGTGTGCATGTACTTTCTTTAATTGTCTTGGTTTAATGTGATTACTTTTAGGTTATTGTCTTGTAATTCAATTGCATTTTCTGGACATTCTACCCTGCTTAAGTTACGTAACTTTTGTACTGGGCTTTGAAAGTTAATGCAGAAGCAGAGGCATTGCAGATATGGTAGATGTAATGTGTTTGTCTCAGAGGGATAAAAGAAGCCTTCGATGTGAAGGAAGGGACTAATGAGCTGGAAGTTAAGATGACATTAAAATGGGAAAAAAATTTACCATATCTCTGGCAAGAGAGTAATGAAAGCAACTCTTGCACTGCAGCAGGGTGGACTCAAGTCTCTTGTGTGATTTCTTCACCTGGCCTTGTGGTGAGTTAAAAAATGATAAAGACCTTGTAAGACTGCAGCATGCAGAATTTAGAAATCTTGCATTTCATGTTACTGGAACCAGTACTGGGGAGAAATCTGATGGTTTCATCCCTGTGTTTCCAGCGTGTGGCTGGCTTACAAGGGAAGAACAAACTGGGAACGTCAGAAGATGCAGAGGAAATGAGGTTACCAGCCTTGAATGGGGGGGAGATGTCCCCTGTTTTAAAGCCGCGATAACAGACTGGTATGTACCATGGGCTGACTTACAAAAGCCAAGATAAAGTCAAGAAACACGTCTCTTCTGTTTTTATTCTTCATGACTCTTTTGGATGCTGATTATTTTTTTTTTATTTCTTCTTGAAAGCTTTTGGTTGGTTTTTTTTGGTTGGTTTTTTTGTTAAACAGCTGGATTTTGTGGTATCCCTGACTGAAAGCACAGTCAGTTCACCCATGCTGAAATACCAGCAGTCTTGAAGCGAAGGGAATGGGTATTTCACATGGCTGAGGTTGTGTTGCATCGAGCCACAGGGTATCTAAATCAGCCTTCTGCCAGTTTGGGGACAGGAGTTATTTTTACTTGGCTTTCTTTGAGTTCCTGGGACAGGGCCATGTACAGACTGAGAGCACTGATACAGCCCAGAAGCTGCCTCCTATGTGGTATCAAACATTTTTAATGTACATTAGCAAGTTGGCACTGCTTGCTTTCACTTTTCTGCCTTTGCAAAGCTTCTGGGTGGATTCTCCCAGGAATGTTTCCTTAAGCAGAGACACAATTTGGGATATATAATGTTAGATGCTTAAATGAGTAACTTCTGGATCCATCCATTCAGTTCTTACATACTGGGGATCCTGTTCCTCTGAATAAACATGCAGGGCTGCTTCAAACTGTCTGACTTGAGGGATTTGGTCACAGACACTTCCAAATTCCTTTAAAGTCTGCTGCTGTCAACAGGAGCTGTGGAATATATCACAGAATGCTGTTATGTTGTCCTTCCTTTCTGTGTCCTTCTGTATATCCCTTTATCTTTTGCATCTGTACCTACAAATCTTCCTTTCAGGTGTTTCTTTACCTGGTGTCCATTCTACCTGCTGTGTGCTCTGTGATGCAGCTGCTCCTGTGATTGCTCCTGTTTGCCTCACAATTAAGAGGGAGAAATACAGCACAAGTGGTACAGGGGTGTTTCTTAGGAAGATAATCTATCTTCCTTTTTTTATATTCAAGTTTCAAATGATTTAAATAAAAAAGCTTATACCTTTTAATAAGTATTTCCCAAATAAACTGTTTTATTGTCTTAATCTATCACTCTTACAGTTCTGAATGTAAGTTTTTCTGACTCCTGCTGGTTTGTGACCTACATATAGCAGATGCAGTTTGTCCTGTGCATGTATTTAGATTTTGAGAATTTTTTTTTGCGGAGCTGTCACTTACTGAAGCACAGTTCTGATTATCTATTCAGAACCCTGTTGCATCACAGTCTTTCTGTTGATCTAAAATGTATGATGTGATTGACGCCATGTGGCGACAACAAAAGCAATGGCTTAAAATAGCTGGTCCAAGCTACGGGTCTGTATTCCATGTGTTTACTTCAGGTCTAAGAATTAAGTCTTTATCTGATATATGTCAATCGTGAAACAGAAGGAGATGGATGTACACCTTATCAGTAGCTTGAGTGAAGATGAGATTTTTCCATGTCTTCCATTCCCAGCACAACCCTGTATTTTTCCAGCCTGTTCTTTCTCTAATTAACGTGGGGGTGGGGGGGAGGTGGGGAAGTGTTGCACAGATCTGCACTTGGTATGAGAATTAGTTTCATGTAAAAACCAACTACTTTCTAGTGTAGCTGAAGGGGAGAAGGGGTGATGGAGTTTGAACATGAACAATAACAGGCACTGGATTTTCAGAAAATTCTTTGTAAGGTGAAAGTCATGTGAAGACTGACTTTTTTAGAATTTTAGGTGGTTTATGTACTGCAAGTATGCAGTATACAGTTTCTGGATAATGCAGTCTCCTTGAAATATTTGGTACCTGCCTTGCTTTTTCTTCTACTTCTGCATTAGCAGTTAATGCCCTCCCTACCTTATTTTGTTACTGAAGGACCTTGAGCTATCCTTTATCCACATTCTTGTAGCATAAGGACTGCTGTTAACCCCAGACCCATGAAACATGAGTTGTGTCAGTACCGTGATATTGATTTTTAAAAGAGTTTTAGGTTCTTGTTAATGCATTCTGGTTTTTTGACCTGAGTTACCACCTGTAGGTTGATATTTTTTGTTGTTGTTTTGGGGGGTTTTTTTGGTGTTTTCGAGGTCGTACCTTTGGTGTGTGTTTGGCAAGGTGAAAGGGACTATTTGTAACTGGCATTCTAACACAGAAACATCACTTCTGAAAACTGGGGTAAAAACACCGATACTGTGGAATTTGAGATTAAAATTATGAAAATGAAAATCACTGTTCCACTTCTTTCTGATCTTTCCTTGCACCTGATGATTGTGCAGCAAGTGATCTTGATAGTGAAGGTAAACTTGATTTATACACACTTAGACTATTTACACGGTAAAAAGGAAAATCCTGGCTGGTACAGAAAGAAATCCCAGACTTTCTGTGGATAACCCAGCCCACTGTATGTGAGCTAAAGGCCATCAGGGTATGTGTGCTCTGGTTCATGGGTGCCATCTGCTGACTCCTCCCTGCACCACACAGCACTTGCTGTTGGAAGAGGGAAAGATAATACATGTTAAGGAATGTAGTTTTAAATACCCTGCCACAGGAATATTAAATACAAAATACAGTTTTTAATCCTTGCTGGTTTTGTGGAGTTAGAACAACAGTGTTCACCCTAAATGTGTTTCAGTATCATTTCAGCCCTGCAAAATAGTTTTACAGAGGAATTATTATTACTCTCAGATTTCTTTTGCAGTGTTTTTGCTTATGGTGGACCTACATCTTAATTTCTGCAGCACCTGAACTCAGCTTCTAGCATTTTATCTTCAAAATTTCTGAAGTTTTTCCTCATTCCATGTGTTTATTCCATCGGTGGTATTCTGTATATAGCGAGGAAGACAGACTGAAATAGTTTCTTTGTTGCACTTGCTTGCAAACCTGGTAAAATAGGTTCTTTTGTCCCTTGTGACCACACCAGAAGCACTACCAGGTACAGTGGTATAAATAAGTGACTACACCAGATAAGAGTAGCAAAGCTGAGAGAAGGGACAGACTGGAGAACAGTTTAATTTTAGACCCTAGGGTAGTTAGAGCCCACTAATTAAATTGTTTTTAAAGGCAACTTCTGTTTTATCTTGTTTGTCATAGTTTTCTTTAAAACGTAAAATGAGTTTATTGCTTTGAGTCACTCAACTGAATGTTGGTGAGTATCTACTGAGAAGGAATTCAATCCTAATAAATATGGCATATGTAATGCCATCGTCATGGGCTGGTGTAAATCAAATATTTTTCTGGCAAGGGCTCCATCACTATAACGTGAGATTCCAGCTAATCCTCTGTCATGGAGCAGCTTTGCTCTCCATGCTGTGGAGAGGAAGCATAACCAAATGATTATTGGTCTTGTTAGGACTTGGGACCCAAATTGTGTACAGGTTTATCTTTCTCTCCTGACCAGGACTCCATTACTGTCCTACCTACTGTAGCTGGATGTTGTTGGGATAAATGGAATCACAAAGTCATTAAGGTTTGGAAAGACTTCTGAGATCATGGAGTCCAAACATTAACCCAGCACTGCTCTGGACACCACTAATCCATGTCCCCAAGTGCCGCTTGCACCCACCTTTTGAGCACTTCCAGGGAGGGTGATTCCACCAGTTCCCTGGGCAGCCTGTTCCAATGCCTGGCAACCCTTCCAGTGAAAAAATTTTTCCTGATATCCAATCTAAACCTTCTCCAGAGGAACTTGAGGCCATTTCCACTCATCCTTTTGCTTCTTACCTGGGAGAAGACACCAAGCCCCACCTGAATACAGCCTGCTTTCAGGCATTTGTAAGAGCAAATGTATCCCAGGAATGATTTAAGGCACTTAAGCCTGGCTGTTACAGGGAGCCCCTCATCATTTTTTTTTTCTATTTGGTAAAGGAGGAGAAGTACTGTTGCATTAAGATGATTAAAATCTGATCCATGTTTATGCGTATTTATTGTCTTATTTGGCAAAGCCCTACTGAAGTATATAGGATTATTTGAAAGCAAGGTAATGCGTAAGATGGATAAAGTTTCATCCTCGTTTAGATGAATGGCATCAGCTGAAATATGTAGTAGTAAATTATTTAAATACATTTACAGTGTTTTTTGAGCAAAATGAGAAGATTGAGTACTTGTGCTTTTCATAGGACAGCCTTGCTAAGGAGACTGTTTTTGGTAAAAATAAGTTGATAAAAAGCTCTACTTTTAACTCTGAATCTTCTAATTTAAGAATAAATCGCTTATGCCTTCTCCACTTGACTGTTAAGGGGTGGGGAGAAATCTTTGGTATTCTTATCTTTATGGAGGAGGTGGAATGTCCTCCAGATATGCACAGAAATACTTAGCAGAGCTAATTGGTGCCTGATGGGTACAGTCGCTATCTGATGTGAAAAGGTAGTTAATGAATGGACTCGAGAGAATGCTTCCTGAAATATTTGAATAGATCAGTAGTTTTAAATGCATGAAACATAAGGAAAAAAAAAGTGTAATTTTCAAGTCTTGTAAATAAAAGGACTGATCTTTTTGATGTGATTATTGATTATCTTAACTGTATTAGGACTGTGATGCTTGTTAGTACAGCACCTAATACAGTGTCCTAGACCGTAGAGGAATAAACACAACCAAAATTAATAATGTAACACTAGTGATGCCAGGAATGGTTTTTTTAGGTAGATATGACTCATGTCCCTTTAATACCTTAAGTCATCTTGGTGATACCATGTCATATTTATGCAACTTGGACTTTTCGGTGAATCCTATGCCAGAACATTTAATTATGAACTTCCTGCTCTAAGGTAGTAACTAAAAATGTTTTTGCTGTGTGTAGAAAAAAATTAGCATAATGTATTTGCGTGAACTGAGTGTGATCATTACTTTTTTCTGTATTCTGAGTATGTAAGAGCAGATAATAAACCTTCCTACCAGCTGAATGTTTTTGCAGTGTATGTTTTTTTGTGTTGCATGCGCATATTCGTGTAGTGTGTGTGCAACCTTCAGGAAAATAATTCTGAGATGGAAGCTCACTCTGATTTTCTTGGACTAGTAGAACAGTCAGGTAATTTTAAGAACAGGAGTAGGAAGTTTGCTTGCCAGATTTCAAACAAACGAGTTACTGGAGTAGTTTAGGCAACTCAGACTGGGCACAAGAAATTTTTTAGGTCAAGAGACAACTCATCACTGCAAGACGTACTATTCTATTTGCGAAACAGTTTGCTCTAACTGGAATATCTTCTGCTGGGAGCATGGTAGAAAAGGCCAACTAGCTGAAAGATGGTTTTGTATGCTCAGAAGCCATTGTGATGAGTTATATTGTAATTGTTTGTTTGGGTAAATGTAGTGAGGTATTTAAAATATACCTTACCGTGATATTTAAGTGGCAGTCAAGGAGGAGTCAACAGAGATTTGTCAGACAAAAGACAGAGTCTTCTCTAAGGTCTTGGCAATACAAAGTATATTGTATTATTTGACTTTGAATTTGACTTCTCTCTACTTTAGGTTTTTTTGCATGTATAAGTAAGCAGACTGCCCTGCTTTTCCTCATGCACATTATAGTTAAAAACCTGTAATGAGAAGGTCTGAAACCAACGCATTCCTTTTTGAGTCTGAGAGTAGTAACAAGTACCCATTTGCCTGAGTAGGATGGGAATTGTTTTATCTGATGCATCTGTGTGTTGTACTGAGGTGTGCTTTGTCCTCGCCAGGAGTGTTCTCCAAATTACTAATGCTGTCCTGAGCAATTAAGTTCCTGCATTGTATCTTCACAGGATCACAGAGACATGGGTTGGAAGGGATCTCTGGAGGCCATCTGGTGCAGCCTCTGCCTCCAAGTTTAGGACTGTTGCCAACACTAGTTGAGGTCAGCTCTGGCTTCTTTTCATCAGCTCTTGAAAACCTCCATGTAACTCCACAGCCTCTCTGGGCAGATAACACCTGTATTACTCTTCAAGTGAATTTTTTCCTGTTTGGTTTTTTTTTGTTTGTTTGTTTTTGTTTTGGGTTTTTTTGGGTTTTGTTTGGGTTTTTTTTTGTTTGTTTTTTTTTTTTTGAAACAGAAGTCTTTGCTATTAGTCTTTACTATTTTATTTTCATTTGCACTTCCAGCACATTTGCAATTTGCCTTGTTGCCCAGAGTGCTTAGGAAGATACTGAGCAGTGTGTGCCCTAATACTGACCCTTGTGATATTCATCTTGTTATTTTTGTCAAATGGATGTTGAGCACTTGATAATTAGTGCTCCATTCTGTCAGTTCAGCAAGCTCTCAACCCATTTTAACAGTCTGATCATGCAGCCCATACTTCCTCAACTCACAAACGAGATCATTGGGTCAGGATTTAGATAAGTCGGTCTTAGTGAAAGCTCTTTAGAGTGCTTATGAAACAGGTGATATTTGCATTATATTTGAATGCTTAGTATTAGTGTATTATTTCTTGTGTCTGTGGGTTTGGTTTTTTAATGTCTGAGAGTGATTTACAGAGCTCAGTTTGCCTTCTGTGAGCTATTGGACCCTGAAACCTGAGCAGCTGAACAGCCAAAGAGATGTTGTTTGTTCCTTGAAAGCAGCTGAGCCCTGGGAAAAGCGGGCTTCCAGAGCAGGAAGAAGCAGGAGAGGAGAAAGGTGAAGAGGAAGAAACCTTCAGCACCACAGAGTTTCGGTAAGACAGAAACACAAGCTGCAGAGACACTGGAAAGAGACTTCCCAGGGAATCAGAGAACACGTTGAGTTTCCTGCAGTGCAGGAAGCCACTTTATTGCTGGATGGAAAGCCCCCCCCCCGCAGGGTAGCCCTTCTATCTCTGAGGATGCAGCAGAAAGGGGTAAATTTGCTTCCAGCTGTGTTTCATTTCTGTTTTCTCACCGTGAGGCTTCTGTATTTTAAAATGTTCAGATTCCAGTCTTCAGTCACAGATAACCGCATAGTGTGCTTCAGTCACAGATAACTGCATCGTGTGCTACGTCAGCAGGCGCAGAGCCAGCAGGCTGAAGGAGGTGATTTATTTTATTTACTGGTGAAGCAACATCTGGGATAGCGCATCCTGTTTTGGGCTTCTGTACACAAAAAAAAGATGTAGACAAGCTGGAGAGGGGCTCTGAAGGGGAGCATGTAATGAGGAGAGCCTATTTGTGGGGTTGGGTTTGTTCAGCCTAAGGAGAAGAATAAGACTCTGGAGGGACCTAATTGTCCTCTGCCACCAAGTGAGTGTAGAGAAGAGACAGACAGACTTTTCTTGCAGGTGCACCACAGAAGGCAGCAAATAAACCCAGTCAGAATTTCCCACCTCAAAACTTAAAAAGAAGAAACAGTTTTTACAATGGGTGAGCACTGAATCAAGCTGCTAAGAAGGCTGAGGAACCTCTATCCTTGGAAGATTTTTTGGAAGTTGACTGAACAGGACCCTGAGCAATCTGCTTTGACCTTGAAGCTCTCTGTGCTTTGGGTAGGAGGTTGCACCAGATGACCTCCAGAGGTCCCTTCCAAGGTAGATTATTGTCATGGGTTGAAACTGAGTTGATTGACAAGCTTTTAAGCCAATGCGCTTTTGTGAATTTTGCGTATTTAAACCCCGTGCAAGGGCGGGAAGTTCCTCTCTGGTTCCCGGTCTCCTGAGGGGGAAGCGGGGGCTTCCGAGCCCCGGGCGGCCTCCAGGCCTGGCCTGGGCTCCTGCCTGCCCTCCCCTCCCCTCACCCCTCTCCCTTCCCTCAGAGCCGCAAGCAGCTAAACTAACTATGGGCTGCCCGATAGCCGAATTCACCTGGCTCGGCTTCTGAATCAGGAGGGGCCTCCCCTCCCCCTTCATGCAGCCCGGGGGAGCCTCCTCTCCCCCTCCTGCAGCCCGCGCAGACCCAGCGGGACCAGCGGAGCCTCCTTTTCCAGC